>OY735198.1:27101211-27246211 GCA_963457665.1 Thysanoteuthis rhombus
TTATCTCGTGTTCGTAGATTGTGTTGAATTGGTGTAAAAGGAAAAAGTCATCTCTGTTTGATGGAACGTGTTTTAGTTTGAACAATACCGCACCTAACACCAGGAAGAGTAATTATGATTCACAGATCCATTTAAATAGTGAATCGTGAAAACGAATTCGCTTACATACTGTCGAATACGGTGTAAGGAAGGTATACCCAGCTGCTTATCAATGGAGACGAACTCTCTTTAACACACTCATTGTCATCAACACTGGAGATCTGATCTAGCTCTCTAATTATGGATTTTCACGTCAATACGGACTTTACATGCTCATGAGTCACAAGGTTGGGATTCTGAGGATTCTGTCGAAAAGACTTCAAGTTTAAGGGGAATACATTGAACGAGAAAAAGGACAAGCATTTTTACTGAAGCAAGTGCATAGATGTGACATTACAAACAGTTTCAAGCAACTCCGAACGCCAACGTGAACGATCAACGTCATAGCCTGATTTACGGGAACTCCTGGAAATAACATGAAATACTTCTATGAACTCAATGCAAACTTTATTGAATTTTATAAAGAAAGAAATTTCATTCCACTCTTTTGCGTTGCTAAACAACATCGCACGACATACATATGCACAGATATTTATATACATACATTGACAAAAATACAGACGATATTCATTTTCATGGTGACGGACTGGTTTCTTCACTTTCTTTGTCTTTTCTTTAAAAACTGCATATACATCTGTACTTCATAATGAAAATATAAGCTTGTTGTTATGAGCTTAGATATAAACCTAATCAGTCCTACAATCGTGCTTATGCGTACAAACATACACACATGGATACAACGCGTAAACATGAGATCAAAGGAAATAAAAATTGAATAAAGACTTCGTCCGTTCAACGTGTCAAAATATTACAAATATGACTGGTTCAAATTTGTGGCTCACTTGCTTTAAAACAAAACTATCACGTATTATGCCTATTATGTTTTATTCAGGTGTGCATTTGCTGTGTCATGTCTTTGAGTCTAACGTATAAATTCCAGGCAATGAATTGATTTTAAACTCTACTCACACAAAAAAAAAGCCGATAAATTCTCAAAATGGCAAAGAGACGTTATCAAAAGGACCCGAAATTAAGGGCTTATCGTTACTTATGTTTTTGCTTACTGGGCCTGAAGATGATTATCATGTTTATATTGTCACATGTGGGTCTCACAGGTTGTGTTGTTGGCTACAGTATTTTGGGCGGCTGGATTTTCAAAGGGCTCGAAGCCCCTTACGAGCTTGAGCTTCGGCGACAGGCAAGCGAAATAAGAGATAGATATACTCGTAAGATTGTTGAAGTCTCTGAGGGAGCATTGCTTGATGGTCAAAACCCTAACAATGTCAGTGCTGACCTGATACAAGAATTCGAAGAAGAGATTGTCCGTTTTACTGGTGCTACTGGGTGGGACGGTTCTGAAGATGAAGAGGAGTTGACATGGTCTTATTCTGGAGCGTTACTCTATTCTGTCACAGTTATCACCACTATAGGTAAGTAAAACCGGTCTCTGTCTAGATTGTTCCTTCATTTGATTTTGATTCTATCAATGGTTCTTTCTTGATGTTTAGGGCGATAATGAGTGTCTCCTCCGTCTGTAGCTTTAAAAAAATGTACACTGATTTCCATGGTAAACAATCCTTATTTGACGAATCATTTCTACAAGAATCCTCATTTTTGTTGTTTTATCCCGACGCTTCTACTGATATGTTCTTTGACTGTCCTCAGATGTATGTTGCATCAGTAAGGCTCCTATTGTCGTCCGTTATTTCAGGGGGGATTAGTAATATCATTTTCTATGTCTATCATTTTTTTCAGAATCAGCACACTGATAATAATGTATAAAACTGGTACCTTTACGCAACACAATCTATTCTTTGCTAAATATTTGTCTAGTATTTCATTTTCCTTCTTCTTTAGCCTGGTGGAATAGTAAACCCCCTATCTGAGATTTTTTTTCCTTCTGAGTGATTATTAGATGTAGTCTTGTGGGTTGGATTGGATGATCGAGTTTAATTTCGAAGTTTCCAGGAATTTTTTTTTCTCGGAAACAGCTTCTAGTTCGTGCAGTCAATTAATCACAACAACAAAGATATCATCATCATCATCATCATCATCATCATCATCATCATCATCATCATCATCATTATTATTATTATTATTATTATTATTATTATTATTATTATTATTGTTGTTATTATTATTATCCCTCATGTCACTAGCCCTCCTGTCAGTATTCAGAGAGTCCCAAACCTTGTTGTAATTTGCACTTTGTCTAGTGGTTGACGCTGAAGTCCGAAGCAGTAAGTCTCCTCAGATCTCCAGCCTTCCTCTCAATGTCATTACATAACACAGCAGCGCTGTGGTTTGTGTTGCCCCAACCTTTCCTTTTGTTTTCTAATACTTATACCATCTTCTTTATTGCTGGTCGGTCATTTCTGATGGCTGAAGGTCGTTAGTCTTATGTTTTCAGGACCCTCCTCAGTATTTTGGCAGAAACAAGTAGTACTGTGGTGTGCCTAATCCCAATCCTACTCCTCCAAACTTGACTTCAATGTCTTTGATACGGTTCCAAGTGTGCCTATTATTATTGACACTACTTTAACCTTCATGTATCTCCCTTTTCTCAGCTCCCAGTTCAAGTCCAGGTAATTTTACCGTTTTCACTCTCTTTTGTATCAACACCTTGTCCTTATCTTTATTACACAAAGTGGGCATCTGCTGTATTAGTCAAATGTTGCTTGTTGATAGCAGCCGTATTTATTGAATTTAAATTAGACAATTTCATAATCAAGAATAAATCTTGTAGTAACTATCAGGTAAATATATCTTGTATCTATGCATTAATTCTCTTCAATTGACAAACATGTATGCACTAAGGTATAAGTTGGTTTATAACACATAGTGTATCTAATTGCCTTTTTATTGTGCCCTATGCCAAATAACAATAAGTCTAATGAGTATCTATCTCGTATCTTTTTACTTGACATTCTGAGTTTTTAACATGAAGTATTATTTAAACATGAACATGTATTCTCCCTATACATTATCAGCATATATTCTTTATCATAAGAATTCTTACTTGATTTCCAGATCATAGCCGTAGCTGTTCTCAACAGTGTTCGTGTGCATTTTGGTTAGAACGTCTCTCTCTCTCTCTCTCTCTCTCTCTCTCTCTATATATATATATATATATATATATATATATATATATATATATATATATATATATATATATATATATATATATATATAAATGAATTGTGTTACATTGCACAGAAACCTATCTGAAATGACCTCCCGTCATAACACGGTTGGTGTATCACTAACCTTAGACAACGTAAATAGAATAAACAATTGGAGAAAATGGGACTGCTACAGGAATGTCCTACAGTAGCCCCATTTTTGTGGGTAGTGATGCTCTTGCTATTGAGCTAAACAACTGCCGATAACGCAAAGGCCCAAATATTCCTGCAGCAGCCCTATTTTATTATTTATTCTATTTATGTTGTCTATGACAAGTGATACATTAACCGTGTAATGACGGGAGATATAAGTTTCTAGATAATATAACGCAATTTCTAGTCATTTCTAATCGTATCAAATAGATCTATCTCTAACACACACACACACACACACACACACACATATATATAAAGAGAGAAAGAGAGAGAGAGATAAATTGATTTGTTGTAAATTCCTGAAGCCAGACACTATGCTTATCGTTTTTTTGAAGAACGCAATTGATTAGTGTATATATGGTAAATAAGATAACTTTGATAACCATTGCTAACACATTCTCATATAGTTAATTTACAATAATTTCTTCGTTATCTATGTTTCATTTTATCAGAATGTTTTTTCAGGAGGAATGCATCGGCTAAAAACTTCATGAACCAATTGAGAGGCTGGTGAAAATTACTTGAAAATATCTATAATGATAGAAATACTTCATCTCAGAATATCAAAACAAATTATTTTTATGCAATGGTCACTAGTATATACTATTTCAGTGTCATGTTATAGCGGATGAATTGTAAAATAAAATACTCTATCTATCCATCTATCTATCTATCTATCTATCTATTAACCGGAGGAGCTAATTTGTCATGTTAAGGCTAATGTATCGTTGGACTTGCAAAATGTATATCGCAGCCATACTGAAACGCTTACAAATAATGGGGTCTACGCAGTAGAGCAGCTGTGAACCTTGTTTGACTTCAATCGACGAATAAATAATAAGGTTATTACTAATTTTTAATTGGAAGTTTCTTTTCACTCATCATGTATATACACACGTACATGCATTCATGCATACACACATAAGCACCCCAACACACGTTAGTCTGTGTGCGTGAGAGCGATCATGCTTTATTTCTGATTTTTTTATCTCCTGTCGGCGCCGTACCTGATTAGTTGAGATAACAGTGTATCTATGTATCATCATCATCATCATCATCATCATCATCATCATCATCATCATCATCATCATCATTCTTTTAGCTTCTGTCTTTTGACATGGACCTTCCCGAAGATTCGACAGACCTCTTTATCATGGGCGCCTCTGGCCCAGTACTATCCAAATTTGTCTAGCTCGTCACACCGTCTTACTTTCTGTCGGCCACAGTTTCGTATATGATCTCTGGGGATCCATGTGGTGAGTCGTGGGGTCCAGTGGTTGTCTGCCATATATGCAACATGACCAGTCCATTGCCATTTGGATTTTCTAACGGTTTCTATGATGTACTCTGACAAAACTAAATTTCTCATAGCAGAAGCTTTGTAAGTTTCAAATTTTTGAAACTTCATTCCTGACAAATTAAAAAAAAAACAATGACATTCAATATCTGAATGCTTCAGTTCTTCTCTAATACATATACTCTGATAAGGCAAAATCTTTCTTTTGTATGCACCCCCAACCGTCCTCTATCTCTCAATGCATATACAGTAAAAGACCAAAATATGGTAAGAAAAACCTATACAGTATTTCGATGCATGTCTAACACATCTCATCAAGGAAATGGGTTGGCTGTCTCTGGTTTTGTTCGATTGGACGTCATTGTTCTTAGCTGAAACAGAATCGATATAATGATTCTGTCGGATCATATATAGAAATTCAAAGTAATATAACGCATTCATAATTATGTCTGCTGGATTATATATCCATTCCTTTATTACATATATATATATATATATATATATGAAGCGAAGGTTTCGATCCTACATCATGTTACTGAATATTGGATTGTCTACAGCCACACTGAAGAGTTGTAATTCAACGAAACAGCTATCTGTGGATGACTCAATTAATAATAACATATATACATGTGTGTGTGTATAGAGAGAGAGAGGAAGAGAGAAAGACGCACACACATACACACACACACCTTCCAGTTGTTCATGCATATCTGAAACCTGTACGTCGCTTGGGGCTGAATAGGCAGACTCAATAGACCCAGATGGCTCCAGCCAATGATCAATTTGTATGATTGTGTCAGTGTGATGGAAAGTCGAAGAGGATGCCCAAAAAAAGCGGAATCACGGAAAGACAAAGCAAGGTATTGGGAAATGTAAATTTCTGATTTGAAAAAGATCAACATCCCGAATTCTTTCTGGAACCCTAACCACATGCACTTGTGTGATATATCAGTACGTTATTTTGAGCTCGGCAATGCAGGATCATCTTGCATTGTTTCGTTTATTATAAACTTTCAGATCCGGAGCAATTTCTAACATTGAATGTTCTTGTTAAACTTGTTATCTTCCCTACAGGATTTTGAGACTGCGTAGAAATGTGTAAGAAATTAAAACAAAACAAGTCTGCTTAGTTGCTTAATAGAGACTGTTACGTAATCAGCTTATTTTAACAGCAAGCTGTATCGGGGTTGATCAATTAAATACATTTGAAAATTGTTTCATCGATTAATAAGTGACTTTCCTTGCCTTTTGTCGGGTAAAATTTGGAAATTTCAACAAAGAAGCATGAATTTTCCCGGATACAAACTAAGGACAAATTCAGCATTGGCTCACCTTGCATATTGAACTCTCCCTACAAAAACCTTTCTAGAGGGGTATTTTGAAACATTGCTTGATATAATAAGGAGTAAATGTTCAATTTTCAGCCCTGTAGCTACATTGGTGCTGCCCGTACACGCGATACATACATAGCCAGCTTGGCAGCCAAAACCAACTTGAAACCTGAAGATACCTTAGGTAGCATTTTTGGTTGACGGTGTCTAACAAAGGATGAAGTTAACATTACGCACTTTGGTTCTTATCTAATGATTGGTCCATCTGGATTTTATGAAATCTCCCCTTCTCTCTCTCTCTCTCTTTTTTCTTCCAGCGACTAATGACTTTGGAAAACAATCCTCCAGTCAAATAGTTCTCATTCATCTGATGACCTTTTGCTACAGAACACGAAATCTTTGAAAACGTGCGGTGGATAGTGATCAGGATTAAGCTGTTACTTTGTTCGTACTTTTTGTTTTTTTTGTTTTTTTTTTTTTGGTTCTTGTTTTTTTTGTTTTGGGGAGTTTATTTGTTTCCTTGCTTCTATAAACTTTGGCTTTTCTTTTTTTTTCCGATTCTTCCTGTCATTTGTTTCTCTTGTGGTCTTATCTTCATTCACTCTTATTCCATTCCATATCGTTTATTTTTTTTTGTGTAATACTCATCAATCTTAGCAATCCTTACTTCGAACATTCTCTCTCTCTCTCTCTCCCCCCCCCCCGAGTCTTTTCTTTCAGATCTTTCGTTTGTCTATTGCAGTGGTTCCGAAACTAGATTCTGCGGATCCTTTGGGTCCATCAAATAATAGTCGGGGTTCTGCAGCAGTGTTCCCTTTTAACCCGACTGCACAGCTCACAAAATCGTTATTATTGTACAACTATCTGTTCAATATATCATAATCTGAATAATGACACGATCAACGCCGACACACTGGTTAAACAACCCACACCAGCCACCGTCCCTCATCATGTTCTGGAAGAGATCGAAGTTCTGTGCTGGGGTCAAGGCGTCTTCAGTAGAAGGTGCCAAAGTGATGAAAACGCAAAACGAATTCGGGAAAAACAGCTGTCAAATTAAGAAATCACAACACTTGTTAACTATTAGAAATTCGTCAGCTTGTCCAGTATCAGAGACAATGTGATACTTTTCTCAAGAATTACATAGGTTGACTCAGTTGGTCAAATATTGATCGCTTTGCAGGGCGGATGGATCTAACCAAAAGATTGATCCTCAAACAAAAACACTTGGTAACGTGCACAGAGAACCATGCACAAAAATCACAGTATTTTAGAGAAGAGACACGAGTCCGAAATATTATGACAATGTTTAAACATGTTGTAAGAATGGCTGACAACTGCTGGACATCACGACTCAAAACATGAATCCCCAGGGATCATATGCGAAATTGAAGTCAACAGAAACTAAGATGGATCGACGATTTAAAGAAATTCAAATACCGGCTCCGCCTACGATAGAGAGGTCCAGAGAATCTCGGGAAAGGTTATATCCAACATTCGGCCAATGATCTGCTTTTTATTTCCCATAGAGGAAAATCTGATGAATACCAATGGGATCTATCAAATCTCTCCCTGTCATGAAACAAGCAAGGGTGGTTCTGGTGTAAAGTGCTTTTCACCGAATGAATTTTTAAAAATTCCTATTCTACCTGGTTTTGGGATTATTTTTTTCTAAAACCCAAGGTATGATTAATCCTACAAGTAAAATCCTGAGGGTTATCGTATCACAATAAATATAATCCATTAGAAAAATATGAGTTTTGAAGGTCAGAAATTGCTTTTTATTGTCGTCCCTTTATTAGTCTAGAAACTAAATGCTCAAAATAGTATATTTTCTTTATAGAGGGGGTCCTGGAGATTTCTAAGTTTCGAACCACTGGTCTTTTCATGACTTTTTATGTTTATTTTACTCTCTGACAGTCATCTTACGATTTTACCCGTTCTTCCCTGTCTTTCGATCTATCTCCACATTGGTTTTCATCCTTCCCAATTCTTCCTTTCCTTTCTCTTTTATTTATTTATTTTTTTTTTGTTTTTACTCGCAAGCCGCATACTTTGTCTTTATATCATATATAGATATATCTAACTTCCAGTTTCACGTTTTCTTCTTTCTGTTTTTCATTAAGGTTCCATATCCCCTATCTCTTTATCGACTTTCTAAGTTATTTTTCTTTCATAAATAGAATATTTTCTTTTCCCTCCTTCTGTTTGCAGTCCTTGTTAGAAACTGTGAACGGAAACTGTTGTCAGAACCGTCAACATTGGTTTCTTCAGTTTATATGTTGGTCTGGCTGGCTATGTATTCATGTGTCTATAATGCATATATGCAATCTAGAAAGAACGACCCTTTTTCCTATTTTATTTCAATTCCTTCCTAAATAGTTTTCAGTGGGGTTCAATTTACAATGTAATTCATGCTTGTTTTGTTTTTTTTAAATTCAGACTTTTTTCCAGTGATCACTGCTCAACAAACGGCGAGAAAAGTAACTCATTTATTGATCATTGCCATTATATGATTTTTTAATTGATCACGCCTTACATGACATACCACTAAAAGTCGTTGGTGACGTGATGGTTTCTTTTGAGTAACTAACCAGATCTACTGTTGTTATTTTCTCTATACTTGAATCTTTCTTTTCTCTTTGGCAATTTTCATTCCTTTTTTCCTTCCTATCAATCTTTTCCTCTCATTCTTTCTTTCCACGTAATTCTCAGTAGCTAAGAGTCTTAGTTTTTTTTTTCTTTCTAATTAATTTATACTCCCGCGTTTCTGTATAATGTGTTTTTCTTTTGGCGTTTTCTTTCTCGTTTGTTTCGAAACACGAAAACCCAAGCGATAAGCCTCTTAACAGAATGATACGATAATACATGACCAACTAAAGATAATGATGGACAATGATCATATTCAAGACAAGGAAACAGCTGTTGAAGATAAAGAGAGAGAAAAACATTGATATTGTAAAGCGACTAGAACAAAGGGCATTTTGGTAAAAAGAACGAAAGAACAAAAATACTAACCAGTCTCTATCAGATTGCAGTACCTCGTTCACCTTTACAAAGGCGATACGTAAGCAACATAACAGTAGCTGTTTAACCAGATGTCTCCTTTCCAAATCGAAGAGAATATCCCCCCTTATCCGCGGTGAGATTATTTCCCAGAGCCTCAGCGAGTGCTTGAAACTGTAAATAGTACCGAACCCTATAAATATTTCCTGTCGGTGCCAGTACTCAGCGTTGGGGTCCAGGCAAATGCACGGATTTCAAATGCTTATTTTAGAGGCACTTGGGTAGTTATGATGCACCAATCTTCTTATCAACATTTCACTCTATTTAAACTCGTAAGTTGTTGTTAGTGCGTTTGATTCTCATCATAGCCCCATTGTGGTGTCCCTGCACCATACTAAGCTTAATTAGTAACTACTTTGATTACAGAATTTAATTTTAAAAATCTGCACTTTTTCACTTACTTTCTTATTCTTTCAGGTTATGGTCACATTGCCCCGAAGACAATTTGGGGTCGGATAACAACCATGATTTACGCCATCTTCGGGATACCACTAACCATTCTCTGTCTATCCATTATTGGCTCATCTATGGCCAGTGTTTTCAAATTCGTGTACAAAAACTTTTGTCTCGGATTTTGCCGGCAGTTTCGGCGTTTCAGGGCTTATCTCGATTCTGACGGAGAGATACCAATTGATGCAACGACGGCCGCGGCAGCTGCCGTTCCGAATATGTTAGTAGCAGCCGGTGTGGCTGCAGCGGCCGAAGAAGCAAAAATTGCCGCCAAAACTGGGTTTTCATCGGAAAAACAGGCGGTCACTGGGTCGCCAGGAGAGATAGTCAACGGGCAAGAGATATGGGATGTCCGCAGAACTTGGCAAGATGCTGGCGATTACAGGAGGAACAGTAGTTACATGCGATCGATTCCAGGCAGGGGAGATGAGGAATGTCTCGAAAGAGCCTACTTAGCGACAATCGGAAATATTCCCGATGATGAAATCGGAGATCAAAATAAAGAAAGTAATGATGTGAGTTCACCTTGTGAAATCGAGCTGGAAGAGAGGATTTTTGAAAATAGAAATGATGAAGTTGTAACAGTGCCTGTAAGTGTTAGTTTATTAGTGTTTACTGCTTATATCTTCCTTGGTGCGTTCCTTTTTTCGTTATGGGAAAAAGACTGGGATTATTTGGTCGGTTCGTATTTTTGCTTTATCACACTCAGCACAATCGGGTTCGGAGATGTTGTACCTGGCTCCACTGGGGATTCCTGGGCGAGCGCCAAGAAGCAGGCACTCTGTTCAATCTATCTTCTGTTTGGAATGGCCATGACAGTTATGTGTATTAAACTCATGCAACAGGAGGTGAGATTGAAATTCACTAAATTGGGCCGCAGAATCGGACTAATTGAAACAGACGACGAAGAAGAGAGGCAAACAAAAAGGAGGAGAAAACGAAAAAAACAGAAACAAGTTGACGAAAACGTGTCGGAATGTGAGAATTACGATAAAACGAGCTGCGCTGTTATTAACTTACAATAGACTATAATAGACATATTGTATTTTCTAGTGGAACACTTGAAAATTGTTTCTCTATACAGCTAATGCATGTACAGCAAGTCTTTTATTAACATTGTTCCATTGAAAGTTGTTATAAATAAAATACGAAAATAATACCAGGGATATATGTTGCTTGTTTGATACAATAAGTAAATCTATTCACACAACCCGTGAATATGTCCGACTTTTTTCTTGAGTTTTTTTTTTTTTCGAACGTACACAAAAGATATTTCTGATCTCAATATCTCGCTAATGGTATCTTGTGTCGGTAAAAAGGTATTTTATTTGTGTATATTATTGAGTAAATCGGTGATCAAGTAAATAATTTGTTTTTGTTTTTTTAAATGGATATGATCAGTTTGAGCTGACAAGCAATGATCTAGATTAAGGAATGTCTCCCGCTATCTATGATTTATGATGTCGGTGGAGCAGAGTGGTGTATGTTGGTCCACTTTTAGAATCTTAATCACGCAACTTCTTCTGTGACTACTTTTCAGATTCTTACATGTGGTGGTAGTATTACATCTTGCTTGATCTTAGTCAATTTCAAGAGGAAATTGAGATTCAAAAAAGTTTGTTGAAAGGTTCAATGAGCCCCACACGTTTGGACACCAATGATAGAAAAGTGAAAGAAAAACAACAAATCTGATCCTGAAACCTTTAGAATATATTTCGATTTGACAACTTGAATTTTCAGAAGCTAACTAGTTTCAATTAGTATTGTACTGACGATTAAGTCCTTTTACAGCCTGGCTTGAATTGGTTGATCTGCTTTCATACTAAGTATGGCCTACTCAGCATTACATTGTTAACCTATTGGCTCTTAAATGCTATAGACTTAACAGAAGAACGCAGAACTGACTTTGCACATCTGTTACCTCCTGCTGAGATGGATGGAGGAAGACCCAAAACAACATTCTCTTTGTGAGTATTAGAAATGTCCACATTAGTAGGTGCTGGAAAATTTACCACGGTTTTCCTGGATTCACTCTACTAGCCAACAACAAACTTCTTATCATCTTTGTCAATTACATGGTGAAATTGTTCATCAGGATACAGTTCTCTGCTGCCAATTTCACCTGAACATAGAGCCATATAAGCTGTCTTCCAGGTAACTGTCATCAGCACAGGTGATCTCTTGAATCATACTCCAAGATACGTTGATTGCTTTTTTCCTCTTGGTCTTTGACTTTTCAATCGACAGTTCAAGCAAACGTTGCTTCATGGGTGTGCATCATTCCTGAATCGGATCAGTGTTGCTTTGCAGATCTTTTGAAATATCTCTCAGATATTTTCCTTTCCCAATCTCTTCCAATGCACGTTGAACATAAACACCATCATATGTTGCATGATTGCATGATTGGTTTTCCGTTGATATTTTCTAACCATTCTTACTCGAAATAAAGTTTACATCCAATGACACTAAAACTGAAGACTAAATTAACATGTAGTGTCTGTATATCAAACGCTTTCGGTAATAACTGTAGTCTCACTTAGAAGACTGAATATTGATAAGATTTACGAATAAAATTCCATGGGGCAGATTGGAACACATAACCAAAGTGGCCCAACCTTCTCCAAACTCTATGGCCCAACCTGCGTCATAGAAAAATTTCAGTATCCCTTTCAAAATACTAATGGAAAACAGAATGTTAATAGATTGAAGGCCAACAGTGCTCAACTAGAGATAGATTGAGGCATTTTGAGTAGATTAGATAAGTCAAGATTCTCAATACTTAAGGAGAAATTACACCTTAAATGAAAAATCATAAACGTTAATTTGACACTCCAAATCACAAAACCTACTGAAGTGAACTTGTAGATTCTGTTGATGAAGAAATGTTACCGAAGAGCTTGCCAAGAGATTTCTCCAGAAGAAGGACTACAAATGCTGAGGTACCTAAGTAACTGTGGGTGATCCAACGTATCCACTGTTCCGACGCATCTCGCTCTCTCCTGTAGTGGAATACACAATATCGTATCCATAATTGAAGACCGATAAATACCCCCGTGAAAAATTCTACCGGGAAAATTTTACCGCAGTAAATTTTGTAGTAGGGATGATGGGTACAGTGACAGGAATCCCCGTGGTGAAATTTACCTTTGGTAAAATTTGCCTGGGGGAATTATTGTGGGGAATCTACTCAGCATCATGTGAATATTTTGTATATTCTAATACTGCTGAAAAAAAAATTGAAAGTCATTTGATAAATCACCCACTTTAAAATAAGACCACCCCCTCGTTTAGCTTGAACTTGTCATCGGGTGGTTTTGGGTAAAAAGCATGATTCCCAAATTTTTAAGTTACGAGCGGGGTCATTTCGGGGCCGAACATTGACCTGACATTTTCTAACTTCTTCCCTGTTGGTTTTAGCTAGATTGAAATTCACTTGTTCACTTGTTAAATACGGTGCACAAATTTACTACCCCCCCCACTTCAATAAATCGAGAAGTTTTTTTTGTTTGTTTGTTTTTTTCAGGTGTGGTGGTAAGATTCGGATAGGGAGATAAAACCAAAAATCATATTGAAAGTTTTTGTGCTCACCTCATCCAAAACTTGACTATTTCTTCTTGGAATAAGAATGTATGTTATTAATGGATTGATAAGAGATCCAATAGCTGAGGTCATCCTTTGATCTCTCGGATACCTGAGTGTTGTTCGGCTAGTTTACGAGATATTCTATGACAGACCCCTCCCCCATGTAGCAATTGATGCGACTCTCTTGTTGATTACATTGAGTTCGTCATTCAATAAGTATTTCCTGAGGTAGCAAATGAATTGTTTATATCAAAGCGTGATCACATTTGTTTGAAACTAAAACTTGGGCAGTTTGTTTATCTTTACAGCTCAAAAAAGACTTTCGAAGTACAATAAACTGACAGATTCTTGTTTGGTTAGGCCATCATCAGCAAGACATAATTTACTATAAAAAGAATAAAAAATAAAAAATCAAGGAGAAATGGTCAAGTTTCGAATGAGGGAGGCTCAAAAACTTCTGATATGATTTTTGGTTCTATCTCCGTATCCGAATGTTACCAACCCACAACAAAACTTTCCGTTTTATTGGAAGGGGTTGGTACATTTGTGCACCGTTTTTTTTTAATATTGAGTAAACGAAGGTGTGAAACTATACTATTCACATGCTTTTTATTAGTTGACATGTATAATGATCAATATACAAAGTTTGTAAACTTGAATACGATAGAGAAATGATAGGGGCACATTTTTCTGATCAAGGGTCCGTGTAATGAGATGGCCTCAACAATTTCACTTATAAATAGCAGTTATGAAAACAGTGGCATTCTTGGAATCAACAGATCATTCGGATTCCAAATATATATACTTTTTTATGGCTACGACCTTAAGGTTAAAAGTTATGGCAATTTTCAAATTGCAAAGTCATCATCATCATCATCAGTCTTTTATCGTCCGTCGTTGGACATAGACTTTCCCAGGATACGCCACATTTCTCTATCATGGGCGTTGCAGAGCCAGTATTGTCTGAATTAGTCTAGTTCATCTCTCCATCTTGTATTTTGTAGGCGTCAGTTTCGCATGTGATCTCCAGGGACCCATGTTGTGAGTCGTGATGTCATCAGTTGTATGCCATTCTTGCAAAATGACCTGCCCATTGCCCTTTAAGTTCTTAAATAGGTTTTATGATGTCTCGGACTCTTGTTTCTCCCTGATGTATTGTGCTGCTATGTGATCTCTCCATATGAGTTTGAGCATGATTCTCTCATGTTTGCGTTGCATGCTTCTCAGTTTGCAAGTTTATCTCTTGGTTAGGTTCCATGTTTCAGCTCCATAAGTAACTATCGGGAGGATGCATTGGTTGTATACTCTTCTTTTTAGGATTATTGGGATAGTCTTGTTTTTGAAGGTTCAGCTTACTCTACCGAAGGCTTGCCATCCTAAAGTGATCCTTTGCTTGATTTCTTCTTTTGCGGGTTTTATAGAGATACATTGTCCTCAGTAGATGTAGTGGTCTACTTTCCTCAGTTTTGCATCTTCGATTTTGACAATTATATTCTTATTCTCGGTATGATTGTTTCACATGACCTTCGTATTGCTGAAGTTCATGTGCAGGCCGACCTTTTTTTTAAATCCTAAAATGACCTTGCTCGTAACTTTTGGATCGTTGGTCAGATTTGGTTAAAAATTCAGAAATCGTGATTTTGTCTGAAATCTACCCCAATGCCCAGTTTCAACAAAATTGGAGACGTGGCGATGATGGTGATTTTTTTTCCAATTTTTTTCTCAGGTTGACCTGTCCTGGAATGGTTCATATCTAAATATTCAGATAGAAATTTTCCTCCAAATTTCGTCGAATTCATCAAGATTGTTTGTAACTACACCTTTGGCATTGTAGCTGCTTCGGCTTTTACAGAAATGTTCTAAATCATTATAGAATCCATTATAATCTGATAGAAATCAAGAAAGGTTGTTTACTCTCTGAGGTGTTGAAGACGCGAACAGATGAGTGTCCAAGAGATTAAAAAATTAATGCTAATATAATGGATGATATTCTTATATATAATCGGTGTCATCAGTTATAAAAAAAAAAAATATTGTCCTTATATTGTGTGGGACAGAGTAGATAATAGCTGTTGGTGAGATGTGGCGGGAAGAGCTAGTTGTGGACAAACGATTTTGCCTTCATGCGATGTGGTTATTAGCACTACGGCTTGACTTGACTAGAAATGTTGAAGAAGGAAGGGAAATGTATAAAAGAAAACATACGCGTCAAATACAAATGTGGATGCAGATATTTAACAAAGTAAGAAGTATTTAGATGTGAAAATGGGAGATAAATCTAATGCACAAATAAAGAACGTTAATGAAATACATGGGATGGAAACATTAATACATTCGATTGTGTAAAGAAGAGTAGAGGCCTATTAGGTTTAGTTTATTCCTATGAGTAAAAATGAATTATTGAATGGAATAAGAATTTAGGGGACACGTGACATAAAGGGTCTAATGTCGTTCCGTCTGTCTATTGAAGGAGCCTGAGAAATCATGCCTGATATTAGGAATGAGTGATGTAGTTGACCAAGCTAGATTGTAAAAAGTCGATTAGTTCGGGATAGGTGCAAGAAGGAGCTAAAAGGGGCAAAACAGTAAGTGTTGTCGCCAAAAATAGTAGTTGCAGTGTTTGCATTTGATAGCTATAAATTTATTGCAAATACTCACTTAGTTACAAGACTGTATATATGTATATATATCATCATCAACATCATCAGTCTTCCAACGTCCGTCGTCGGACATAGACCTTCCCCAGGATTCGCCACACTTCTCTATCATGGGCGTCGCGGAGCCAGTACTGTTTGAATTTGTCTTGCTCGTCTCTCCATTCTAATATTCTGCCGGCCTCGGTTCTGCATGTGATCTCGGGGAATCCACGTCGTGAGTCGCGATGTCCATCGGTTGTCCGTTATTCGTGCAACATAGCCAGCCCACTGCCATTTGAGATTTTTAATGGATTCTATGATGTCCCAGACTGTTGTCTTTTCCAGGATGTACTGTGCTGTCTCGTGGTCTCTCCATGTGAGGCCCAGCATAATTTTTTCATGTGCATGTTGCATAGTTCTCAATTTGTGGATCTGCCTCTTGGTTAGGTTCCATTTTCAGCTCCATAAGTTACTACAGGGAGGATGCATTGGTTATACACCCTTCTTTTTAGGATCATTGGGATCTTCTTATTTTTGAAGGTTGAGCTTGCTCTGCCAAAGGCTTGCCATCCTAGTGTGACTCTTCGCTTGATTTCTTCTTCTTTTGAGGGTCTCATGGAGATTTGTTGTCCTAGGTAGATGCAGTGGTCTGCTTTCTCCAGTTCTGCGTCTTCGATTTTGATCTCAGTGTTTTTATCCCCGATGTGTTTGTTGCACATGATTTTCGTCTTGCTGAAGTTCATGTGTAGGCCGACTTTCTTGCTCTCTTCATTTAGTTCATCTATCATTAGTTGGAGGTCATGTTGGTTCTCTGCGAAAAGGGCAATGTCGTCTGCAAATCTGAGGTTGCTCAGATACTCGCCATTTATTGTAATCCCTTTACTCTCCCAGTCTAGTCTTCTATAGTAACGTTCAAACATTAGGAACTACGCCGGCTGCAAGTTTAAAGAGAGGTAAAGAAGGAAGGTAACCGGCTCGAGATGCTGGGCCCAATGAAAGATCGACCATGTGCGTTAAGGGCTTTTATAGGAAGTCATCGTAGGAAGTGACGTTTTAGATAGATAGGTTTCGTATTCAATTCTTAGCTAAAAGTATAGGGGTTGGCACACTAAGTATCGGATAGTAAAGAGCCTTACCATTTCATTCACGAGAGTGAGAGGTTTACACACTTTTGTAGCACGTGGGCAAGACATGGTGGCGTAGCTGTGTGTATGTGTGATTCTTCGACATCAATGATGTGAAATGGGCGAAGTTGATACAAAGATAGGTCACGGTTGAAAAATGGTCAAGATCGGATCGGCCAGAAGTCGGTTAAATGATAACAATCTTAAGGAGAAGGAAAGAAAGAGAGGGAGTGACCGGTAACAAGTGCCGGAGCCAAAGGCATGCTAGGAGTACTGGCGCCAATGAGGTGGGGGTATTTATTCGCTGTCCCACTGCAGCAAAATATGACACAAGGTCGAGGCTAAAGTGGGAAGAATAGGAACCAGTGGCCCATGTGCGTCTAGGGGTTTTGTAGGGGTCGTCAGAGGAAGTGACGTTTTTTATATCCAACTAAGAGAATAGTTTCGTGATTAATTCTCAATTAAAGAATAAGGGGCGCTACAAAAACATTGATAAAGTGCCAAATTTGTATAATCAGTAAAAAAAATCCGTACTTGCACAACGAGTTGAAATAGTTGTAAAAACTTGAAAAAAAACCTTGAACAAGATTTCAACTATAAATGGACTTAAATGAATATTAATTTAGTTATACGTTGGTGTTAAGGTAGGTTGATTTTTCACTCTAAAAAATAAGGTTTGACATAAGAACTGATACCAAAACTTATATTCCTCTTACAATCATTTGAAGAAGCATATTTCAAAATTGTCTGATAGGATGTATGAAAAAAAGCCCCATTTTCGCAAGATTTGGTCGAAAAATTTAGGTATTTCAACAATAGAGGCAGAAAAGGTTACTATTTTTCAAATATGATAAATGAAGGATAAATACATAGATTGTATTCGTTATGGAAACCCGATTGAAAAATATGAGTATTATTTGTTTGAATTTCATTTCTATCAAAATTTAAATACACCGAAGATCAAAAGAAAGAGATTCTTTGTTAAAATGGGGAAAATTAGAGCTATGTGATAGTTTTACGAACTTCAGAGGCTACAAAGTAAGAGCGAAAATATCACTATAACAGTAGAAAAAAGACAATAGCCAGTAGAAGCAATATTTATGCTTTCTTTTGTAGGGGCACTACTCATAGGGGACCCGATTTAGTGTAGTCACTATTCATGATAATGCCACTACCATCCGACAGTTGTGTTAGAAACATGAACGGAATAGTTGCACGGAGTGAGGAAGAGAAGGTTAAAGATCAAGAAAATAACAAATCAATTAAAAACAACACGTGGAATTATTTTTGTATTTTTGCCAAGAAGAATAGAAAGATTTATCTAAAACGATTACTTGTTCCTATATGGTTATGTGTTAGTTGTGCAAAGCAAACATATCGTGTTTGAATGAGTACGTATCTTTGAAAATGTATGCGTGTATAAAACCGAAAGTCCCTTGAAGAATGTGTGTGTATGAGAGGGCACTTATTCTATCTTGGTTGAAATGGCTTGCTTTTCTGATGTAGCCTGCTTGTGCTGGTAAGTCTTAGGTAGATCTGGAGGTGTTAGGATTAGCCGCAACTGTAACCCTGATAGGCTGGTCAGCATCTTGTCGGCCACTGGTCTGGCATGGCTTTTCCAGTCAGAGAATTAGGTTGATTTGGATCGTGTAAAACTTGGAATTGTGGGCGGACTCCGAATCAGATTTATGAGCAGAAAATACTCATTCTGGGCTTCTGATGGGCTCAACTGATTTTAGGCGCGGGATGCTGTATCCCCGGATTCATACATTTGGTCTCTTAGGGATCAAATGATCACTGAAAGTATGCGAGCAGTGTTATTTATAGTGGCAGTGTGACATCATAGAAACTATTAAAAAAACTCAAATGGTAATGGGCAGGCCATGTTACAAGAATAAAAGACAACTGATGGACATCACGTCTCCCAACATGGATCCCCAGAGATCACATAAGAAACCGAGGCCGACAGAACACAAGATGGAGAGATGAACTTGACAGATTCAGGAAATACTGGCTCCGTGATGCCCATGATAGGGAATTGTGGCGAATCCTGGGGAAGGTCTATGTCCAATGACGGACGTTAAAAGATTGATGATGATGATGATGATGATGATGATGATGATGATGATTGCTAAGGAGTCAGGCCTTTTAGTAATTAAAGAATCAAGCAACGAGGACTTTTTGTTTGAAGCCATGGCCTTCTTGAAATATTAAAAGGTGAATAAAAAAATTTGTTTTTAGAATTATTGAAATTTAAATGTGTGTAACGACACATTCTTTTTTTCTTATTTTATTCAAGATAACTCATGCCAGCATGATTTACACCCGTTAAGTAATTGTAAAATACGGAAATAATTATTGAAAATGAATGCACTTCTATCAATAATGGGATATATGTTATGAAAAGAATTCTCTAAAACAGTTTGGCAGTAAAGGAACTTACAATCATTAAAAAAAAACGGTTGGGAGGGGGATACCAAACTCCACAGTTGCATTTTAACGATCGAAAATTGAACCCCCATCCGTGGTCAAAAAAAAAAAAAATATATATATATATATATATATATATATATATATATATATATATATGTATTTCTAAAAATTAAAAAAATATCAGAAATAAAATCATGGACACAAAATTGGTCAAAGTTCACTAGGACTATTTGTATTCGGAATATTCAATTTCAAAAGAAGAAAAAATTCAGTTAAGAGATTTGGGTATTTCTTTGTTATTTGTATAACACTCCCCATTTCGGCGATTCCACAACTTGGATATCTCACTCATTGAAGCCGTCATCATTACCTGTCTCTTGAAGTTCGTCGTTGGACACATCTTCCCTGGGATTCGCCACACTTTCCACAAATGACGGTAGAGTCTAGGGAATTGTGTCAGTTTTTATTATATCAAGTTCAAACTATGCAAGATTTGTCCAAGACCACGGTTCCCGGATCGACTTACCCAAGTGGGCACACGCCACTAAAAATAACTATCTTGTTTGTGCCACTGAATAATATTTTTTCAAAATTTTTACATAAAATAGACGAAAATATATTAATACCACAGCAAAATTACACATAATTAGATTGTTCAATTTTGTCACTGCCTCAATATTTCTTTGTTGATTCAACATTAGGACAATCTTATTCGGTGATTTTTTTCATGTTTTAACACACTGAGCAGGTATGCATTTTTCCTACTAATCCTTTTTCTTTCAATGATTTCTGATTTTTTTTTAGAATTTCATAAATAACTTCTAGGTAGACAATTAGATTGTTTTGTATTTGTACAACCGTAATTTTTTAAACCTTGTTCGAAAAAAGCACAATTTTTTTTTCATTAAAACGTTTTGAAAATCAAGGCCCAATTTCATTTGTATTTCAAAGCGATGTTACAACAATACGAAGAGAAGACATAAAATTAATCCCCAGAGGGAGCAATAATTCATGTAAGCCGTACCCCAGCACGAATGCCCGAAAATGTAAACAATTTTGTGTTATACTTACATTGATAACTGATAAATTCTGACGAAACAAGAGTCTTACGAATTGAAAGCAGAAAAATTACTTGGAAAATTCCAAATTTTTTTTTAAGCATCAGGATTGTTCTTTTTCAAGTGTCCATTTTTTTTTTTAGTACCTTACGTGAATCAATTAGTAAATACGGGAGATCGGTCAAGTAATAATCTTTAAAGCTTATCTTGATAAAGGGTCTGATCAACTTAATTAAGTACCAGATGCCTTTACCACCCTCAAAAAAAAAAAAAAAAAAAAAAGAAAAAATATTCATCTTGACACCAATGTAAAAAGATTAGACGTATAAGGCTAAAAACAAAGAGTTAGTGTTTATGTAACCAAGAAATTGTCCGTTGTTGCTATGGAAACAGATCACGTGGTGGCGGAAAAAAAATTGAAGTTAATTTTCTGTTTGTTTTATATTGTCTTCTTTCAGACAGATCAAACCTTATCACTATGCTTAAAGTGTTTTAATCTGTTCACTTTCAATGATAAAGTTCTTTTATAAATAATACAAAGAACAGCAAGAAAAAAACACAAAAATAAGATTTGATTGAGCTCATGCAGAAAATTATGAAAAGATATTTCATGTATGTTGACTTCACAGTATGAATTACAAAATTTTATTCCTCTCATTCCAGTTTAAAATCAATATTGATATGTACGAGACAATCAGATGATCTGAAAAGATGACAAATTTCTTTTTTTTTTTTTTTACAAATTCTATTGGAAAATTAAAGTTACTGATTTGTTTAAAAAGTCAACTTGATCAAAATAGGGCAGAGATCTAATCGTGTCTACCTGATACCAACTCACTGTCTTTGTCATCTACATTTGAGACTTTTTTAAAATCAAGCTTTCTTTTGGTTTTCCCCAAGAAAAGAAAAAATGTTGCGGGAAAAATACTTATATCTTTATAATACAGAATAATAAAATGCTTTTTGTTTTCTCTTCGTTGATTCAAGTCCTTCCAGTTACCTTGATTTTGGCTGTTATCCAATAACACTAATTGAAATTCATAAGTAAGAGTCCTTTTTGTGTTTCCTGACAAAATTCAACATTGATGGAAGATGCGCAAAACCAGAGAGGTATGAACATCGATATTTCAGCATTCAGAATGAACATGGCCTTTGAGATGAAGTGGAATAGTACAGTCATATTTCAAGTTACCATTTTTTTCAGCATGGGCACTCTATTTAATTTGACAGTGATATTTGTTCAGGTGTACTCATGATGCCTTAGAAAAGGCTAATATTGTTCAATCCATAAAACTGATTGGAAAACAGACTTGCCATCATAGTCAATAATTGAACAATGTAGAACCTTTATGTCTTGTGAGAATTCGATCGGAGTATAAATATGGTCAGAATAAATTCTACTCATGACAACATCACAAGTGTTTTCCAATAGAAATCATCTAGAATAGAGTTAAGAATCTAAGTGTTATTAATAAACACACCAGAAGAAGGCCCCCAAAAGGTCAAAAAAGCTTTATAGAAAAAAACAAAAAAAATTTTCAGAAAGGGTCTATTGGAATATTGATATCAATTTTAAGTCTGTAGACAAAACAGTATGTCCAGGAGCACTGAAACACATCAACACAAACACTTACGCACACATCAACACAAACACTTACGCACACATAAAAAAAGATAGAACTCTGCCAATTTTGAGGGCCATGTTTACTCAACACAAGCCTTGAATAATGAGGAAAAACAATGAAATAAATAAGAAGCTATCAGCTAAAATAAGAGGCAAAGAGAAAGAAAAACAGTCAAACAGTTGATCCAAAATACAAAGAATTCATTCAACTTTTGATAACAAAGATAACACAAATACTCTTTGATATACATAGAAAATGGTTTTATTTAATCTTTTACAAATTTTGCAGGAGAGCTGAAATGGCAAGTAGAGAACCTATTCATATCATGCGACTCGTCGTGGAGTCGAAGCATTGAAGGAAACTGTTAGGTCCTCATTGAAACTGTCCACACGACTGGCCGATGAAGATGATAGGGGTGCATTTTCCATTGCAACGGGATTTGCTGTGTTTGATGTGAACACTGCTTGTATGAGGCCATAGCCGAGGGTGATGATGAATAAAGTGAGAAAGTAAGAAGGAAGGCCAAATCCGTAGGAGAGATAGAGGATTAGATAGAGAAGCAGCATATGGAGGAGGGTAGGGTAACTGGCCAGAAAGCGTAGACTCAGGTGGGGACTCGTTGATGTAGGAGAGATGCGGGACCGGTTTGGAGACTGGTAATCCCGAAGACGGAATGGCGGGCTCAGGTAGACTCGTGAGAGGCGCCCCAAAACATCCTGCCGATAGTACAGTCGGTTGATGGTCGCTGCACACTGTAGAGAGAGATACAAGAAAATGGTTAATTCTTCAAAAGTTTACAAATTGTATGTAGCATTAATTGGCAGCGTTTTTTGTTTGTTTATTGCTTTGTTTCAGAATAGTGAGTTTAATGATAAATTATAGCCTTCATGAGTATGCTGGTCCTACAAGATGTCCAAGAGCCACCGACAATAACTGTCGCTGAGTACATAGAATATCAATCTCACAAAGAACTTAATGAACAGGTTTTATGCAATGGGGTTTAGATTATTTTTTAAATGGTGCAATAGTTAGAAAAAGAAAATTTCAGCCTCTGCAACCAGAAGACTTATTTGGGATTTCAAAAGGTTCTAGAGATAAAAGTTTAGCTAATGTGACTGTATAGGACATCAGACTTGTTTAAAAAAAAATTCTAGAAAATAAAGGATTACAATTTTTTTTTCAGAGAGACCACGAAATTGTAAATAGATAAATCCCTATTTGAAACTGAACATAATATGATTACCTTTCTTTTGAACTATTGAAGGTTATGAATTTCTGTATTATTTCTTAATTGCTAACATAAACAAAGGAATGTCCATAAAACTGTTAGCGTTTATTAGTTTAGTATTAAAATTATTTGAATAATTTTCTTAGAATTCAAAGTATGATAATGAAGATAGTAGTGCATACAAAAAAATAGTACAAAATAGACTGCATTATTAAATTGCTGTTAAAGTAAAAAGCCTGAAAACATTTCTACTTTGGAAGTTCCTACTGTATTATTGACATCAGCCTCGTCAATGCTGCTAAACATCCAGTTCATTCTGATGCTCTGTTTCCCCTGGGCCCTGTTGGCCAAGCAATCAGATTTTTTTCCTCAATACCCGAACTAGATAGGGTACTGCAGCCAATCAGTACAAGAGGATGACAGTCATTGTAGCATCACTTCTTTCAAATCCATCATGAGAGCTGCTTTAAGTTTTCTCAATCAGGCAGCGTTCGTAGGGCATGTCCAAACCATTTATTTCTTCTTCTAGTGACAACTACACTAAAAAGGGGAGAAAGTTCTCAAAAAAAAAATAAAAATAAAAAAAGGGCTGCAAAACAGAACTTCTGTTTTTGGCACCTTATCCAGCCATTTAGTCTCCAGGATCTGATGCATACATTTCTGATCAAACACATCCATACTAACCTCATCCACCAGGAGCAGTCGCCAAGTCTCACATCCATATGATGTAAATCATTAATAGGTATTGACTAATGATGCAATTTTACTATTGAAATTACAGAATTATGCTCATGAATAGGTCATAATGAGTGAGATCCTGGGTGAATAGTGTTATAATTTCTTAAGAGTTTCCAGATGCATTTAATTACAGGAATCAATAGCAGAGCTAGGTTAGATAAAGAAAATTGAACATAGGATATAACATTTCATGTTCCATGACAAAGAACAAAGACAGGTCTGTTTATTCAAGACAAATCATCAGGAGACCAATGTCTTCAAGCAGCATGCCACATTGAGGGTGATCAATTAATAGATTGGAAAGAAGGGGTGATCAAAGAATAAGTTACTTCTCTAGCATTTCTGGGGGTTATCGATGACTTAAAAAGTCTGAATTTTCAATAAATAAACAAAACAAGCGTGAATGCTGCTGGACACAAAGTGAGGGGCTATTTTCAAAAGCAAAGTGTTTGTTTCAATAAATGAGAAGGAATAAATCTTTGTTACTCACTTGTGTGTTGATGTGGCAACAGATACTATAAAGTATCCGTACTAGGAAGGCGTTCTCATAGGTTCTGATTGGTTGCAGTTCAGGATCACCTTGATATTTTACATCAGCCTTTCGCAGGTTATTAATAAGCTGGCGTACAAAAAAAAAAAAAGTAAGAAAAGGAAAATTAATTTTTTTAGCAATCTGAAAATAATAATAAATGTAACCCATAAAACATCCTAAACCCCATTTATTACTACTTGTTCTATAACATAATAGTATAACTTCAATAATAAATTGCATTATTATTCAATATCTTTTTATTGATTTTAGATAAGTAAATCCAATTCTTATTTTTTCTAGAGAGTATATAGATGTTATGAAATGCATTGGTAGACAATGCTGGTTTTGCAAATCCAATTTCATCCTGTCCTTAAAAGTGATTTTCTTTCAATATTTATACTCCAATTGATAACTCATTTCTATTTTAATACAGAGTAAAAATCCACTCATATTTTTTTCTGTGTTTGAAAAACTACTATTTTAGGCACTTCTGTTCATGTAATGCCAATCTGTATTTCCTTTTGAAAAGATGCTGTGACCATATATGTGTGTATGTTTGCAGTGTAAATAGTGGTAGCACAAAGTTCACACATAAAGATACTTACAGAAACTCATCCTGTATATGTACAAGCACTTAGCTAATAAAGAGGTAACAACATTCCAAATAGTGAAACTATCTCTCCTCATTTTTACACAATTATTACTCACCTGATACCTGCCAAGATCTGTGAGCCTCCTTCCTTCAGGCGTATTTCTCATATCTGGGCAACTGTATTTGCCTAAAGGGCTCTTTGGTTGAACTAAGTCAGCAGGATCACTGTATACAGTATTGTTGAGCACAACCTCAGGAGTGGACACCTAGAATATGAAAAGAATTAAAAAAAACATCAATGTTAAGATTTTAAATACCAGAGCTAGAGCACCTGTAACCTTTACTGTGGTAGAGTTGTTACATGATCTTCTACAAAAGGCCTGACCTTGTATCACTCAGCTACATAAATAAGCTTTCTTTAGAAACATTACTAACATGTAATTGCTTTATCTGATAAAGTAGTTGAAAGACTGATTTCACTGAATTTCATAAAAAGCATATCTATCCTGATTAGGAGACTGCTTGTATCAGAAGACACATGAACCTTCAAATCCTGGTTTTAACTGATTGAACACTAATGTAAATTAAATCACATTTGCTGTACAGTACACGGTACAGTAGGGAAAATGTTCCCTCTCCATATCAAAGATCCCTCGACAAGGAAAAACTATATAAACATTAAGGGTTTATGGATAACCTATAGAAGGTTGGTGAGGCTATTTACAACAAGCAAATGATAAGAAAAGTTTTTTTTGTATCTTTTGAAGATCAGTCACATATTAATAAAAGTGAATTTTTACATTTGGATGCCTTGTAAGAGAGATTGATATAATCTTCCTACTGTAGCAAATTTTACAGCATAATCAATCCCACTGGCACTTCAAATATGGAAAGAGAAATATGTATCCTTTCAAAGTTCATTATAAGATTCCAAATGGGATTTAATCATCAGTTTTTACACACCCACGCATATTCTATGTGCATCTTTACAATACAGAGGTTACCAACCTTTTCAAAGCCATTCCCTATATTTGTCAATAAGACTACTAGTTTTCCTCCTTTCCATTCAAGTTGCAATTTGGAATAATTTCAAATAATCATCTTATTTTGCCTATATTTAGACAACATCCCAAATTTTTCTTACCTGGAAGATTGTTTGAAGATTAATCTCAACACTTTCAAGGTGCTGTCTGGTCTTGTAATTCAGCTCAGCTTCATTCGTATCACTTGTAGGAGGGTCAACATTGAAAAACGCAACAATTTTCGACCATACAGAGGGCAACTTAAACTGAGACGGCTTCTCAGTTGCTTCTGCTTCAATCACTTCATTTTTGGCTTGACTCACATTAATTAATAATTTGCGAATCTAACAAAGAGAAAATGTAAGTCAACAACCAAATGATTTTTTTATCAATAAATTTGATTTTAGTTGATACATCAATTTATAAAATTTACCTGCCAAGTGCTTCAACGTACCTATGCTCTTACCATTGAGCTAAACAGCTGCAGGTAATGTAAAGGCCAAATAACTGCTTTCAACCCAAATTTTCGTCACATTGAGAGAGAGGAATAGACCGAGAATGAACGAGATGAGAATTTGGGTTGAAAGCAGTTATTTGGCCTTTGCATTACTTGATACTGAGTGCTTAATAAATTGTTGAGAGATTATTTAACACAAGGCATTGATAATGAGTATCATTTACTTGAAAACTGACAAAATTCATGCAAAATCTTCACAACGCACTTGTGATAAGAGCAACAATCTACAAGGTAAACTTTTGTCAAATAACATCACATATATACACACGCACATACAAGGTACTACCATTTGAAGCATTCTCCATTCTCTAAGGAATAACATCTTTTTCTCTCATATAAAAGGTGAATCCATGAGGAACCCGGGTAACATAAAAAATGATCATAAAATTGTTTTCAATTTGGAGCTAAGCAAATAATACATCTAAATAAAGATACAGTGTATAGTTTTAAAGAAGGGTCATTATTATTATTATTCTAAGAGTTTTTATAATGATTGAACTCCTCCTTGATGTTTGTTTAATCAACCCAACATTTCAGCCGATCAATTCTAAGGACTTCTTCAGGTGTTCTATCTAAATGCGATGGTGGTAAACAGAATATTACAATGATAGCCATGCTATAACATTGGAATCAGGTAATGTCAATTTCTTCCTAGTTGGATTTCCATATCATGTCCTTTTGAGTGTTGGAAGACACAGTGGGTTGAACTCTCACTTGTCAATCAACATATTGATAAGGACTGCCTCTTTGATCTTCCTGTTTAACTGGAAGATTTTGTTTATCACCATTACATTTGGATGATACACCTGTAGAAGGCTACAGAAATGATTGGCTAAAAAGTGTAAACAAAATAAAAAACAAGGATTCCAATCATCTGAAAAAAAAATACTAAATGAAGATCTTTTATATTATGTTTATTCTATGATGAATGCTCGATGAAAACTCAAGTTTTATACAATGAGATTTAGTTCCACAGCACACTGTTGTATCTGACTTTAGTTGGATAAATATAATTTCACCATTTAATGAGCTGACAACCTATTTGATAAGTGCTTGGTTTTTCCATCAATGGGGCATTGGCATTATGGTTGTTTGCTTCCTGCTTTCAAGGTGAGACATTTCAACAGATAGATGTCTCAACACAGTTCAAAGTATTTGCTGGTTTGTTTTGAAAGTAGATTGATTTCACAAAAACTTCTGAAAGATTATTATTCTGAATGAACTGACAACCAGATAACAATATATATATATATATAGATTGATTAAATACTGAAACATCAACTTGGCTAAAATTACTTTTTCTTTCTTTTCACCCTCAAATATTTCACACCTACTTTGATGTGGAGCTCTTATTACTCTTATTTCATAGCACCTCATTGACTGAATAGATTCACAAGAGTGCTTTGTGACATTGTTATTACATTGAATTACCCATGCTGCCAAAAACCAGACTGTTCCAGCCGTTATATCAATATCACAAATGTGTATGGAAGACCATCCACCCCCCACCCCCCAAGGTGAAAAGTAGGTTTTGTTTCCCTTGAAATAAATATTAGGTGAGAATTAAAAGATAGGATCTGCTGAAATCCTGTTTAGATAGCACTGATATAGGTAAGATACAATTCAAATGTACAAATGACAGTTTTATTTCTTATCTTATATACATTTATTATTTTCATAATTCATTAATTATCAGGAAAGAAAAAGAAGAAAGATCTTTTATTAGAAATCACTTAGAAGTAAAAAAAAAAAAAGAGTTGGGCATTGTAAGTTAAAAAAACCCATATAGACTCAAAAAGAAGCATTTAAAAAAAGAAAAAATACAGAAAAAAAGGAACAAAGTAAGAAAAGTTTTTAGATAATGCCAAGTGGTATACACCTGCAAATTATCAAGTTTGTAGCCCCAAAAATATGACCATGAATATCAGGAAACACACACTGATATATAGATAGACAGAGACACTCAAAGAGAGATGAGTCTGTAGCCTACTTGGCTGGTTGGTCGGGTCATTTGTGGGGCTATGGTGATTCAATACATGAATGCACAGATATTTCACATGTATGCATCATAATCAAAAGCAAAAAATAAAGTACTGACCATGTCAACAGTGTAGCGTTCAAACAAAGGCACATATTGGAATCCTGGTCGCTCCAATTCAGATATCTGTAAATTGAGGGCTGCATTCATCTTATGATCTGAAGCCAAGTAACTACCGCTCAAATCTCTACCAGAACCAGCTGGCAGGAGAGACGGTTGACACATTTCATGTTCAGCTGCAAGCAACAATTTTCGTTCCTAATTATCATGAATCACAAATATCAACTTCTTACAGGTCAAATAAATTGCATTAATACACGTAGGGGTCAATGCATCTCAAATGGCCATAAACTCAGGTTTTTCAATACTTTCATATTAGGAATCACAAAAAGTAAATATCAAACTAAAAAATTTTGAACGTTCTTTTGCAGTCATTAATTTTTTTCTTGCACAATGATTAGCTCTGAGTGGTTTTGTCTTTCTATAGTAGCATGGATTATGAAAGTTGAATAAGTATTTGATAACTCTTAAGTTTATGATGTGACAGTTATGTTTCTCTAAAACAGGTCAAGTTTGTATTCAACTAACTATTTAACAAGGCCAACGTACTATTCATGTTTTCTTAATTTGGGTTAAGGAAAAAAAAAAAAGTGGAAAATTTCAAGGGAGAGAAAAACTGAAAAAAAAATGATATAAAATGGCTACAAATTATATGTTTAATAGCCCTATTTTGTTAGCAACAGTTCCATCAATTCTTGTCAACTGAAAATTCATTTCTTTCTCATTTCCAATGCACACTACACAGATTGAGTGACAAAACTTGCTCAAACAAATTCTAGTTAAAAAAAAAAAAAAATGCATAATCTGGTAAGTGAATCATCACATTTGACTCTTCAACCGTAACATTACTATGATGATCTTTGATTAATACATAGCTTTATAATGATCATTTTGTTTTGACAGGATAATGCAATAATTATGTAAAAATAACATTTCCATTCCTTTCCAACATAAATCATTAGAATGCACAGAAGCTCAAGAATAGAGTGCAATTTTAGGGTAACAAGTTGAAAGAACATCTTTAAAATTTTCTATTAGATATAACTATCAAGTATGATAATTATCTTAATTTTTTTGACTACTTTTTACCTTCATTCTAATTGTATTAGCGGCAAAAAAATTTCTAAATATCAAGTTGAAAGTAATTTAGAAATCAAATTTCAGCTATCTAAAAGGCTTTGATTAAGGCAAAGATATTCAACAGTGAATTATTGATACTTGTAAACAGATATTGCAAATAAAGTAAGAAGTACAATGGAAAATTTGGCAACAGCTTACTTCCTCATATATGCCATTAGTATTTACTGTGTTACTATATTACATTATTTGTGAATGATCTGATGCATTTGATGGATTTTACCCAAGATATCACAGAATATATTGTAAGTAATCTAATGAATGTCAAACAAAATTCTTGGACATTTTTGCTCATTATAACTGCGGAGAGCTTTTGAAATGTTCAGTACATACTTTCTGGTGTTAGAAGCCATCAATCAAAACTATCAACACAGATTTCTTCAGTTTTCAAGTTGGCCTGGCTGGCTAATATTGGTATCACAAGTAAAAGCCGCACAAATGGAGCTAGAGGGCTAAAAATGTTAACACTTATCCCTTATGTTTGGATTAAACATTTTCTTTTGTTTAAATACTCTTCCCCCATTACAGGTTTTAGTGGGGGCGTTCGATTTGCAGTGCTAAATTGACCCCTTATTTTGTGTCCGGAAGCATTCACACTTGCTTTTGGAAAAACATTTTTGAGTTCACTGCACAACAAAAAACGAGAGACATAACTTATTCATTGATCAACTTGTCTTAGAATTTTTTAATTGATCAACCCCAACATGGCAAAAGATGTTGGTCACATGATGGTTTCTATTGAGTAACTAACCTGAACTGTCATTTTCTTTCAAATTCAATTTCTAAATCAAAAAACTTCAATAAGTGTGATTGCTCTCAAAAGATACTAATCTTAATCATTCAAGGATAATCTTTTTCCCCAATATTTAATGACACTTACCTTTATGAAGCATATTGTCAAGAGAAGGGTTGCAAAATACCTGAAAATATAACAACATTCACTTTTATATGAGCTCATACGAGATTTTTCAATGCGATATGGAAAGAAATTGGGAGATAAGCAAACAAGTAACAGCTCTTCATTCTTGGAATGCTGCCACAGGCCAAGCTTCATTCTTAATGAAAAGTCAGTGCATTTATGTACTTGCAAAATCTAAAATACCAGAATGGTATAAGTGTTCGTACTTTACTAACCTTTGTAATTCTAAACAACATGTAAGCATTGTGGGGTGAAGTCATATCCATTCGGAAAAGACGGGGTAGAGTCTGGTGAAAAATGGCTGTGTAGAACAACAAATTATCCATCACGAAGTTGTACCTGGAATTAAAAATTGATATAGTCATATAAATAATTGGTGAAATAATAGGAAACATTGAAAATTTCACCTTTAAATGGAAAAGTTGAAAAAAAAGTAATCATTTAGAATAATTTATGTCAATATATTTTAAGGTATATGCATTGAATACATGGCAGAACATTAATTTCAAGCCGGAGCAATTTCAGAGCAGAAAATCAAATTAAATGACAAATAAAACAGGTCTGGTTAGTGACACAACAGAAACCGTCACATGACCATTACATTTTAGCAGCATGTTTTGTAGGGAGTGATCAATTAAAAAGATTGAAAAACGGGTGATCAATGAATAACTTACTTCTTTTGCTTTTGTTGGGCAGTAATCACTACAAGAGTCTGAATTTTCAAGAAACAAGCGTTAATGCTGCCGGACACAAACTAAGGACCAATTTAGGATAAATTTATGTTGCAAACTGACCCCCCCCCCGCCAAAAAAAAATTAGGGGGGGGGATAGAAGAAAAAAAAGAAAAAACAAAACACTTTTTTCTAGACATAAGGGATAAATACATAAATTTTCATCCCTCCAGCTCCATTGGTATGACCAGTACATATGATACATACAAAGCAAACTAGACAGACTTACTTGGAAACTGAAGAAGTCCATATTGACATTTTTTGAGCAAATACAAATGAGTACATTTAGTAAGTAAAATCCCTTTTCTACACATTTTTTTTTTGTTGTTTGTTTTTGTGTCACAAAAAAATAATTCTGGAAGTCAAATGTTAAGAATCACAATCTCGGGAATAATCACATGAATAATTCATAATAATATTTATGGTAAGATTGGTTAGATTTTTTTGTGCTAATCAAGTTTCAGAAGACAAGAAAGAGTCATTGTATTCTCAACCATAGAACATTTGTTAAATAAACAAACCAGATGCATATTTTTAAATAATAATTCCTTCAAACTGACCATCTTTCATGTGATCCACCAATTTTAGAATCATCATCCACTTCTCCTCGGTATAATGTGTTCTTATTGTTTCCCACGTAACGCCAGGGTTGGATGTAACTGAGCCAGGTTTCCAGAAGCTAGAGAGAAGAAAAATATTAACCAAATTTATAGATCATCAAAGTAAATATAATTTAGATTCATTTTAATTTTCTGTGATGCCTTAATAAATCATTCATTCTCCTTTGAAATGGGTTTAATCTCCTGCATTTCTTTTGATCCCTTTAATTGTAAAGAGTTTTCTGGCTTTGTCTACATACTGAACAAGTTTTCATGAAAAGAAACACATTATATAGGAAAACCTATGGCATCAACATATTCAATACATTTAATAGAAACACAGTCTTTTCTTAACATTTAACCACTGTTATTATAAAAATCAACTTCATTTTTAGAGAAATCAACATAGCCAAGGGAATGAAAATGTGCAAAAAGAAAACTCACCAATCTAAAAGATGAATCTAATGGCCACCAATCAAATGCATGACGTAAAAATGTGTAGAGACGTTTTTGGACAATTCCAAGCACTGTGGTTCTGTGGAGACACAAATGCATTTTAGTGACTTTCTAATTATAAAAATACAACTTTAGAACATCTAATACGTGATTTGATAGAAAACTTTTGAAATCAAGTTGATAGAATTATCTAACTGAAGTTTCTCCTCTCAATTAATCACAATGCAGGTTCCTCAGTAGACAAATATGGAACAAGAAATTTATAAGTTGATACTTAAAACCTGACTTGTGATGGAGAACGAAAACAAAGAAAAAAAATAGCAATACGTAAGAAAGAAAAAAAAAACCCAACTCAGAAATAAACCTTTCATTCCAAATTGTTCATGAAATATGATTGCTTACAGAAGAGATCAGATGTTTGCAAAAAAAGTTTTCTGAAGTTATCTATCAGACTAATTTGCAAAAGGGAAAAGTGAAGATTGTTCTTTTAAAAATCTAAAAATGATAAAAACCAAACTTATTTTTAATTCACTTGAACTAAATTATCAAATTCAAAATGTTAATTTTCTAAACTTTCTGTTAAATAAATGCATGAAATTTGAGATAGTACTTACTTCTTGAACTGATCAAGGGGTGTTAATGTTTGTTGGTAATAAGGTGAGGTGAGTATTGGGGCTGACGCACTGTTCACAAAATAATGTAGATGTTTGACAAGCAAGCGAATCATGCGGATGTGATTGATGGTCGGGACATAGATCTCCTGAAATGCAAAGAGAAACAAAATAAATAGTCTTATAGCATGACTTATGCTTTAGATGATGTTATCATTATACAAGGAAAACAGAAACAGTATCTTTACAGGTGCAGAGCCTGAAATATATCTACTGTATAAAACTAGATAAACATGATATAGGAAAAAATATTTTACAAAAAGTAAATTTGTTTGCGATGACCAACTGCTTATACAGAGTGAAAAAATAGGCTTGTGTCATTAAATTTGTATTCTGAGAACAGAAAAAAATATTACAATAGATATAAACCAGGACTGTCTGAATTTGAGATTACCATCAAAATAAGGCTTACTTCAAGGCTGAAATAGTTGGCGTCATCTCGTCTTTTCCCATACTAAGTTAAACTTAATAAATAACTAACAAACCACAAAAGTAACAGATTCAACGAATCTAAAGGGAGGTAACTTTACTAGAAAAAGACGATAATTACTCCCCTTTACTGATACATGTGTCAATATTCGCTGTCATGTGTCAGGAGCAACAACATGAGAAGTGATTATTCTTCAACAAGAGCATCAAATAACATGGTGGGCTGCCAATTCAGATGATTCTTTTTTTTTCGAACATTTTTGTTATGCTTTAAACTCCAGAGTTGCCAATTGAGATGCTTTTTTTAAATTCGAAAATGGTTTTTAATATTGAAAAAATCAAATTTGGCAACCCAGGGAGATTTTACTTATGTGCTCAAAAAATTATCAGATCCAAGAAATTTAATTGAGCCATTTCAATATACTGCATGTTGTCTTTCATCATCAGAAAAAAAAACTCAACAGAAGGTTTTCCTAATTGTAGGTATTAAAACAAAGATATGTTTATATTTCATTCATCTCAGAGTATGCAAGAGCTGAAGATTATTTTGAGAAAGGGTACTATGATTTTAATAATGAAAACATATGATAGATGCTGAAATAACATTTGTTATTCTAATTTCGTAACAGGTTTCTGATTCAAGTTCAAAGTATATTCAGAGCAACTTACTTCACTGTGATGCACAACACCAGGGGGATTGGCATTCTGGGAATTCTGATACAGCCAAAAATCAGAAAAGACCTGTAAATAAATGAATAAGTAAACAAAACTCAGTAAATGAATAAATTTCCTAATCAAAACATTCACAATTTATGTGACATCGAATAATCAGAATGATCAATAAACCTTTTACTGCTATTCTTAGACATATCAGAGTGAGATTGTATGAAAATAAGCCATAATCAAAATTGAATAACAATTCATCATCTCATTTGAGTGATCAAAATTCAAACTATCCATATGATTGACAAATATAGTCAATAAATCAACAGATTAGGTATCATTCTTGTAAAAAGCTTGATTTGATCAAAATGGCAAAAAAATGTTATCTGCTCCAGAATGGCTCGGAATAAAAAAACCATTAGAGCCAGATTAATATAATTTGAAAATTCAACTAATAAGAATACCTATCGAAATGACTTATCAAGTCACAGTTACAAAAGTAATTTACTAGTTTGATACAATCTATTAAGTTTCGATGCACACAGAAGATTTAGAATTACCTATTAGAATGTTGATAAGAAACTTGCTATCTTGATTCTCATTTGTGTGTGCATCAGCTAAAAAACTTATATTTGGTGGTCGTCCAAAATCATCTAAAGGTAGGCCATCAAGACAGAATTTCACATTTGATAGATTATAAGATTGATTGAAATGACCAAGAAAGTCAATACAGATTATTATATTGTAAAAACTATCAAGCTGGTAAACTTATCAACTTGAACTAATTCACCAATCGCAACACCAAGGTTAGTTTTATCTAATTATTTTGACTTAGTTTCATCACCAGAAATGCTTATAAACAGACTGATATTAATAACATTTAAATCAACAAACCGAATAACTACCATTGCCACTGAATGGCATGAAAAAAGTTTCTCATTGGAATAATATTTATACTTTTGTTTACAAAATATTTATTTACCTGAATGAGGGTTTCTGAACGCCAGGTTTCAGTCCCAGATTGATCGAGCACTGATGGTGACTGGAAGTGCTGTTTTTGGGCCATTATTACACTGGGTTTGAGAAGATGCAATCCACTGGAAACATATTTAGGCGTACCTGGACTGCCACTCGATGGAGGGACGGACCTGAAAAAAACATCCAAACAATGCTACCATGTAAAATCTTGTAATATTTAATCAACAAGGTGATATTTTTTTCATGTAGGTAAACTGAGGCTACAGGTGATTTAAAGAATTGTAACATAATTGTGTCATACCCAACATTACAAAAACCATTGTATTGAAACAAAAGTGGTGCCCGATTTACTTTTAGGCCCTGCCCAAGACAACTTTTCAACCGCTGGAGTTTTAGCAATAACTGATATAAAAATTATTACATAACATCATTATATAAACAGAATTACACATTAAATAAAACCAAAATCAGGTTACATTAATAAGTGATCACAGTGTAAACATGACAATTTTTTAACTGTTTACTCATCTGCTTTAAGCACAATTTCTTGCAAACAAATCTAATGGAAACAAATCAATGTTCCTTTGTTTATTTCTTAAATTTGTTCGAATAAACTTTTCAACATTCACAAATATAAAGAAAAGAGGCTTTTCTCACAACATTATAACCTGAAGACTGCATATGTTTGTATGGTCAGAAAAAAAAAAAAAGAACTTACATTTTGCTCTGTGGGTGGACAACCATACTACGAACCGGGGATGGTAAAGGAGGCATGGGAGGCAACTGTTGTTCGAGAGGGAGTAAATAGTCCAAGTAATCCTCAACTAAGGTTGGGTAGAGGTAAGCAGCAAAATGTCCCCAAACGGGAGTGTTCAGTCTGGATTTACGACTGACCAGCATATATGAGAAGTGAAATAAGTAAAGCTCAAAAGAATCTAAGAATGCAGTTAAGGCGAAATAAGGACAGCAAGAAGACAAAGAAACATTTACAGCAATATGAAACAATACTTAACAGGTTGGGTTAGTCACATAATAGGAACCATCATGAGATCAAAATCTTTTGGCACTTTTGGGTGATCAATTAAAAAAATTGGAAAAGGGGGTGATCAATGACTAAGTAACTTCTCTTGTTTTTTGTTGGGCAGTGGTCACAAAAAAAAGTCTGGATTTAAAAAAAAAAACAAGCGTTAATGCAGCTGGAGACATAAACTAAGGGATCAAGTTAGGGAAAACTCATTCAGCAAATTGCCCCCCCCCCCCGGCCAATTAAAAATCTACTTATATGAGGAAATTTGGAAAACAAAAAAAACTTTTTTTTTCGAAATACATTAAAGAGTGAATGCTTAAAATTCCAGCCCCCTAGCTCAATTGTTGCAGCCTCTATACATGATACATACAGAGCCAGCCAGATCAACATAAAAACCGAAGAAAATTATGAAAACAGTTTTTAATTATTGTAAATACCTGACGCATTCTATGAGCTGTTATTCTATAATAATTCAGATTTCATCATGTTTTTTATTTTCATAGCAAAATATTATTCAATAAAAGTAACTAAGAAGAAAAAAAAAGCAACAGGTAACCAATAGTTGATTGATACGGATGACAGTGTGCTTAATTTTCTTGATATTTCAATGATAATTTACATCAAGTTGAGAACCTGCTATCTCCATACTGGATTTAATTAGGCTTCTTGTTTGTTACACATCTTCTAAGGTTCAAACACAACTCTTCACAACAAACTTACATCAATAAATAGAAACAAGTTCTTTCTATTGATTCATTAAACATTTCCAATAGCTCCAGTTGCCGCAAAATAAAATGACCCACAAGCAGATTTTTCAGAATTACTGTCATCATTTGTGTTCATAAATTATCAAAAGGACTAATTTCGGTTGATTCCAAGAGCGTAATAACCATAATGCTGGAAATTTATTTATCATACACTACTTGATTAGGGATCAGGATATTTATTGACGTCTATTTCCAACCACTGGCACATTGTGTAACCAGACAATTATTTACTTTTCCAGCAAAGTTATGTTTTGGTAAATACCTTAATTTGTAGAGATTTTGGAGCACAGTAGAGATTTAAGTGAGAGTCTGAGGTATGTAATACCAAAAATCCAGTTGGGTAATAATAACACTAGTTATCCACTTGAAAAAAATCAGAACAGCCTGCTTTAGAACAAAATTTAATCCATAATTCTTAATTTGATAATTATCTTAACACACCTTCCGTAGATTCTAAAAATCATTCTGCTTATCTAAATGGATTTATGTGATATATAACAATTGTTTGCTGCTCCCAACTATGTATCTTCACTTTTTCGTGGTTCAGGGAAATAAGAAAAAATTAAAATTGATTAAAAACTCAGAGTTGCTTCCAAGGTACGAAAGTTTTGTTCTGAGAGACAAAATTACAAATTCACTTTGATATAAGTTCACTATAATTAATGCTGGAATAATTAAACCATATTATTTTAGACATCAAAATCCATCCAATATTTTAGTTCATTAGTCGTTTGTAGAGAAGAAATAATAGGAAATGACATCATGGAAACGTAGTTATGAGAATATGCTAGTTCAGTAATTTAATTGCTATTTGACAAACACCATGCTAATTGAGATACTTTCATAAATTTAATCCATAGTCCTATGAAGGTAAATTTTTCAAGTCACTAGTAATATCATTTTATCCGTAGGTAACATTCATTTGATAAAGAAACATAACTCTTCTCTTGATATGAAGAGTTATTTCCCTTGTAAACGCTTACGTCAGTACAAGTCGCAAATACATAGACATCAAAATGAAAAAGGTATAAAGGATATTGAGTGAGAGATAAGGACGTCCATAAGCCTGAAGCTGTAACTTATTGGCATAAAACCCAGGAATAGCTCCTTCCTCAATCAAGCGCTGTGTTGGTGCCTACAATAGAGAAATGATCAACACAATAAAGAACTGAAAATGGGAACAAAATAACTATTTTATGAAACTAACTACAAAGAATATCAAACTGACTGGATGATATTTTGGTAGAACACAAGCCACAAAAAGTTTCATTAATGTTTTTATTGAACAAAAAGTAAAAACCATGGACAAAAAAATTATTCATTAATTTTCAAATCGAACCTCTATTGAACTTCTTAAAAGAAATAAAAATTGAACAACCAAAGCATCAAGATTTGAAATCATGTAAAAAAAAAAAAATTCAACCAGAATATAAATATGGTCAGATTAAATTCTATTCATGACATATTCTGGAGAATCTAGATGTTATTATTAAACCTGTCAGAATGAGGCCCTAAAAAAGGTCAAAAAATCTTTTTTTTCAGAAATAAAAAATTTTTAGATGGGGTCTGGTGCAGAGCTGATGTCAATTTTCATGTCTGTAGACAAAAAGGTATGGCAAGGAAAACGCAAACACATAGAATATGTTAACAAGAGAGAGCCCTTTGCCATCTTTGATGGCTAGGGTTGTTCAATTTTCTGGATATTTTCTTTGAAAGTAAGCTAAGCAGTCCACCAGTGAATTTGCTGGGGCATCAAGTAAACGAAGATGTGTGTATAGTAGAATCAAACAGCTCAACTTGATTCGGGCAACTTAATCATTCAATTATTGTAGTTAGAATGCAAAAGCTTTTTTGAAAATAAGAATCAAATTATATGAAATATATTACGTGATAATGAATCTGTATTGTGTTGTTACATTCCATATGATTCCTCGAGATTTAATACACAATTGATTAAAAGATTAGCCTTTTCATTACTCACAACTTACTTAATTAAAAAAAAAAAAAAAAAGAATCCACCGAGAGAATAACAGACATTTATATAATATTCAGTACATGGGCTGCCAAGTGTGATTAATCTTTTGATAACTTACTCAAAAGTGAAGACTAACAGGCTGAGAGAGCCTAATGAATTAGTCCCCTAATTCTTATGAAATAAGGTAATAGTCAAGGGACTGTGTTTATAGTGGTAAACAGAAACAAACTTAGTTACAAAGTGGGGTAGATCTTACAAAGGACAGGTCTGGTTAGTCACAATAAAAATCATCATGTGATCAACATCTTTTGACAACATGCTGTGTTGGAGGGGATCGATTTAAAAATTGAAAAGAGAGGTGATCAATGAATAAGTTACTGCTCTCGCATTTAGTTGACAAGTGATCACTAAAATTATCTGAATTTTCAGAAAATAAGCATGACACGAATTGTGGAATCAATTAAACATAAACTTACATTGCAAATCGTACACTCCAAATTAAAAACATATTTAGATGGGGAATTTCAAATTAACAAAATGAAAGATTTTTTATAGATGTAATGAGTAAATGATGAAATTTACCACTCTCAAGCTACTTTGGTGCAGTATGTGTAATACATACATAACCAGGTAGACAAGCTTTAAAACTAAAGAAACCTATGTTGACAGTTTTGTACGTAAAAAAAGAAATGGAGTATGAAATCCAAGTTTTTTTCTCTTTTACTCTCAAATGATCACAAGAAATGATAATGTTGTAGATGGTAAGATTGATTGTGAAAAGAATAGTTTATAATGAATCATTTTTTATTCAAATTTTGGATACAGAATGCTGTTTGAGCAATGTAATGGACAACCTGTAACTAAAGGTGAATAAAAAAATCTTATAAAGAAGGAAGTTGCAGTTATTACAGCCAAAGCAAACACTACACTGATAATAAATAAACATACAGATTCAAAATCTTTGCTGGTATTGGCAAGGAAATCATAGAAATAAAAAAAACTTTCAAATCAAATACTCACAGGAAGACATCGCAATGGAAATTCATATGTGAGATAAGGGTCAGCCTGTAGCCTGTAAACAAGTTTTAGCAAAGGTCCAGTTGGACCAAAGAATGCTCGGCCATATTCATATTCATCTGGAGTCGTCGTTTTGTTTATGTACTCTAAATCCCAGCCAGGCTCGTTGCCAAAACCAAACATACTTTCCAGGAGGGTTGGAAATATATGTTGAGCTTCCTGAAAATATTACAAAGGGAAAAAAAGAGAAAATCATTTCAAAATATGAGAAAAGATTTTAAAATATTGAAAAATGTCACCAATTATAGAATCAACAAATAGAATAAAATATTCAAGAATAATACTAAACAGACGGCCATGTACTACAATGGTTTCAATTTACCACAATACCTTGGGATGCTGAGAAATCTTTTGACATAGGATAGCTTTCAGGTATAAAAGCAGAACTCACGTGTTTTGAAAAGTATTTTCTTCCATGTAACGAGTATCACCAACAATTTAAGAAAATAGAATTTAAATGTGCATGAAAGCTTTTGATTTACATTCATGACTAAATACACCAAAATACTTGAGTAAAAAAAAAAAAAAATTAAAAGAGACGACTGATTAGTTTATAGAATACTTTCATTGAAGAACTGAATTTTCATTTTACTTAAATCTCTAAGAAGTCTGTAAGAAATCATGAAAGTGAGACATTCTGATAATTTGTACAACAGTTTAGTGCACATTTTCACTGCTGAAAATGATAGAAAATGCGTTCATGATATTCTAGGGATAAGGACCAGACATGAACAATTTTGTAACTCAGAAAGACCAGCAGTGGGGAATTACAAGAAATATATTTTATATTTCAATAATGTAGGTCTAGTTAGTCACTCAATAGAAACCATCATCTGACCCACATCTTCTGGCAGTATGCCATGTTGGGGATGATCAATTAAAAATTGGTAAAAGAGTGGGGAATCAATGGAGGAATTACTTCTTTCACATTTTGTTGGGTAGCGATCACTAAAAAAAGTCAAAATTTTCAAGTAACAAGCAGACACAAACTAAGGGATCAATTAAGCATAGATGGTGCGGCCTGTATGCATGATATATATATATATATATATATATATATATATATATATATATATACATACATACATACATAGGCAGCCAGGACAACTTGGGAACTGGAGAAATCTATGTTGACAGTTTTAGTCAATGGGTCCTAATTTGCAAAGGTGTAGATGGAAAATATTCTTTTGATTTAAATGAACCAATAGATCAAAGGATTCAACATTTCAAACTTTGATGAGTAATCACAATGAAGATAAAAATCTAACATTGAAAAGAAAGGAATAATAAGAATCTTTAATCTCAGCGTAATACAAAAGAGAAAACATAAAAATTAAAACAAGTAAAGAGTTCAAAAAAAGACGATTGCGTTTCTTTTCATAGTTACAAGCCCCAAAATAACCAGTTGGTTGTATCCATCCCTAACTCACTTAATTGAGAATACAATCTCATGCGATTCTCTTAAATTTCTCTTCACTTTCCAATAGTCGAATTACCAAAATTCTGTCAGATCACCTTACGTCCACAAAACAAGCATACAATTCCAAATGTTTATTCTGTATTTCAGAAAAGAACATAGAGAATCTGTTTAACATTCATTACACAAATAACATTTTTTTTCATGTCTAAAAACTTAGTATCTCCACATATTGTAATACAAGAGACATAAACAAATTATAGATCATATGCACAACCCACTTAATTCTCATTTTTACATTACCTTAGTACTAATATTGGTAATGATGACTGTGACATGTTCAAATCTTTTTAAAGGTGGTTTCAAGACAGCATTTTGAAGTTCAGCCTGAAATAATAAGAGGAATAAAACTTAGAAATCAAAACAAACAAGCAATTATCATTTAGTAAGAATTATTGCACTAAAAATCTCAAAAAATGTTAATCTAACAGTACCAAGGTAACTAAGACAGAAAAAAAATCAACATTCCTTGTAAAGTTTTTTGCAGATTTATTTTGGTTAATTTTTTGAACACAAGAATTCGGCCTTTGTTTTACCACCCCGAAGGCATCAACTTCAGACAACCACAGATTTTTGACATCAATTACAGCTTACAATTATGGAAAAAAAAAAAAAAAAAAAAATCAGCTACACCTGATATTTGACAATGGAATGGAAATGTTTCTATGCAACTGACAAAACAGGTGTTTTTTCTGCCTCAATCATAAAAAATACACCCTGTCACAACCATAGGGTACAACGTCCAGAACATTGTGTTAAATGATGGACCAAGAAGGGGACAAAAGTGCGCTAAAAACTTTACATTATGATAGTCACTCATCTAAAAAATTCAGAAACTTTAGGTCTTGTTCAAAAAAGTTCAATAATGGTGAGTTAAAGCATTACAAACACAAAAACATTAGATAACTTGATTATTTCAAAGTAAGTATATTGATCATCTTTACAGAGTGTTGTTTAGTGTTTATGGATTCAATTCATGTGTTTAAAAACATTGGAATAATTGAATATACAGAAATCAATTTCTATAGGTCTTGGCATAACAAATAATATACAATAAGATGATAAATCATGAGGATGACCACAAATATACCAATTCCTATTCAAGGGAAAACCATTATGTAATGGCATCAGAAAGAAAAAATATATAGTGGATTCTAATTATCAAGTCCAGCCACACCATAGAACCAATCTTGAGAGAACTGATTCAAACATAAAAATATTTATTCATTTGTTCATCATGACCAATGCACAATTTACTTGGACCATCTGCAGTGCTACAGAATTAACACTTTTTTCTTAAGATAAAATTTTATAGAAGTACTAAAAATACATTTTTTAGTTTTCAAAACAACTATCTTCTAAAGATTTTATTTCTAACCAAATTTTCAAAAGAAAGAAAAAGTAAAAAAGAAAAGAGACATGTTATTTTGGTTTCCATGAAAACCGTTCCCCTCGACTTAAAATAAATAATATTTGGTATTTTTGTACATGAAAAAAACATTAAGTTGTTCAATTAATCGGACCAGTTGGTTATTGGGTCCAAAATCGTTGGTCCTGATACAGATCCATAAATTGGTATTGACTAAATGAATATTTTTTAACCTCTAATTCAAAAAGGAAAAGTTAAGAATCAAACCATCTAGGTTCTAGGATGACTGACAGCTCAAAATATGTTGTATACCGATTGCTCAACTTATAAGGTTCAAATAAAAGCAAATTCTACAAGGCTGTGTTTTTTGGTAATCTTTTTGTTTAATATCAGAAAATTCAAGAGATAAGGAGAAGCTACTCCAACTTGGTACATTACAACAGATTACTCACAGTCTATATCTATTTTCCAATATATTGATTTCAAAAGATGTGATGATGATGAGCACTCCAATTACAAAAATTCATTTACAGACCATAATAAATTGTTTGCAGCAGACGATCAGTGTCTAATCTAATAAATGAAATTCCTATACAAATTGTCAGCAAAATCCGTCAACAGTCACGAGATACATATCTCACAGAAGATAATCATATGGAGTCAGTAGAGCTACAGACATTAGCACTTCTAAAAATTTCAACTCCAAGGCAGCCCACGTGTGCTTGAATGATGAATTAACTTGATAACAAGAAAGGAAACATTTTTTTAAAATATGTATTTTACCAAGTATAAATAACTTCCACTTATTTCTCAGTTAAACTGACGAATGTATTTTGGAATGTATTACATCAATTCAAATATTTTCTTTGAAGTTTTAATTGCAAGAAAATAGCATGAAACTATCTGTAACAATGAAAAAAATCCTTTCACATACTTAACACTGTTCTCTTATTATGTCATCAATTGATTACAGCATGATTGATAAAGGCCATTTAAACTTATGACTCTCTCAAGGGACATCTGAAGTATGGATGCCAAATAATGACAAAAATCTGCTTTCTGTGTGCTTTCAAGCCTAAATGCTATTACAAAACACTAAATGAAAAAATAATGAGTATTTATAAGACTTCATCAAATCATCTCCACACAATTGTGAATGAGAGCCTCGTAATCAAAGGATCCATTTTTTTAAAAACTTCTTAACTATCTTCAATATATTCCAATTGCATACTGGTTAGATCTTAAATGATAAAGAAATAATAACACCAAATTAAAAAATGACGTACTTAAAACGACACGTACATTGGATTTTGTTGAAATTGACTTTTTTCATTTGTTGTTTTTCATTGTTTCAGAAGCTTCCAAGGAGGATAATAATGAATTGAGAATTTTGAAACATTGAAAAAAAAATGATAGATTAATTTAATCTTAGCATAGATCTTTGAAAAATAATTTTTCAAAACCCAAAGGGTACAATTATTTCCAGTTTCAGGGCATCTTTTTACATCTCACGTACAACTGTCGAATGAAATTTCAACTAATTTGATTTCAACAAATACTTTCAGTTTCTGAATTGAGATTTCATGAAATTAAATAAAGGGGTTTGATTGATATGAAAAAGGATTTCTACAAACCTTCAACTGAATACCCATCTTAAATAAATCTTCCTAATACCCATCATTACGTCACCCCTTTTCGAAAAATGTAAACAACGTTTTAAATACAATTATCTCCGTGTTTATGTTGCAGACACAAATCATTTTTATATCGAGATATTCTAATATCTTTATTCTTTCTTACTAATGACCCAATTATCATTTTAATAAAATGAACATGTCCACAACTTTGGAGTTACTGGCATTTTTATCGACACTTGCGCCTTGATATCAGAAGTGCGTGGGAGTATTTAGTAAGCGAGTGACTACCAAAATGAACGATGAAAAAATGAAACGTATCGCAAAAAATTTCGTCGAAAGTATGAAAACTTTTTTCCGACTGAAATATTTTCCTTCCTTGATGATACGACAACAACAAAAGTATTCTCAACATAACAATATGGTGTAATCCCGTCTCAAGGCGTATTTAATTTATGCATAGACGTTTTTTAGTCTTTTCCGCCCTACCGTACCTTATTTTGTCAATGGTTGATTCGGCTGGCGATTATTGAAGAAAGGTTGTCGCCTAAGAGTTATTATAATCCAAGATAATTGCCAACGGACAAAAGAAGCAAGAAAAGTTGGTTCAACGAATTCATGATTCGGTTCAAATTTAAAAAGTCAAGGCAAGATCATTTTGTAGCTCACTTCTTCAATTTTCCAATATAAAATGTTAATCAGCAAATGATGTATTAAAGTCTCAGCTATTTTCTTTTCTACAATTAGACCTCTCCTCATTTTCGTTGTGGTCACGATGTTTTGGCCAATTCAGAACAACGGTCCTCTTCCAGACGTTTAACGGAATATCCGAAAGGAAAGAGAGTCTCTTCAAACGGTCTCTTCTTCCAGGGATACAAAGAAAACAAGCAAAAACAGTATCAAACAGAAAATTTAAACGTGATCTGTAAGGTAAACATTCTATTTCAGCATTACCAAGTATGATGGACATGAAAGAGGTCCGTAGAAATGAATCGGACGAAACACAGTGGCGACATCGAAGATGGGAAGAAGAGTTCAAATAGTCCGAGAAGAAAAAAGTTGGTAAGTTATAACTTTTCTCTGAATTAAAGAAGATACATTCAAGATACCACGTGTCAATTAGTCATACAAAATACAACAATAAAATAGGGATGAGTTAGTTTTTTTCCAGCCATGTGATAAATGTAGTTAGTTTGTAGATCGTCATAACAGACGGTTGTTTAGAAAAAACCTGAAAGGTGCTCATCAAGCTGCATAACAGGAAAGCACATGAATGGAAAATGAATTCGATCCCAAACTCGAAAGACTTCACAAATAACTACTAAAATATGAATATTTAAGCACTTACAAAAACCGATAACGACGCACCACCGCTAGCCGCCATTTTCAAGCATGCAGTAAAATTATCTCCTTCAAAAAAGATTTACAAATTTTCGAACTAGGGGAAGAAACTTCAGAAAATTTACACAAAGTTAACTCCCTTGGTAATGTGACTCTCGCTCCCTCAACAATTGAGAATATATCTTAAACGTTTTACAACCATTGCCAACACACTTCATAATCTAATAATTAGAATTCACTTATAACAACTCGTTGCAAATTTATTTTTCTAGAGTTGAAAGCTGATATCAACGAGATGTTTGATCATTTCATTGGTTTTCACCGAAAATTTTCATAACACGATTCGATTTTGTCAAACTCCCCAGTCCAATTCTGAAGTTGACTCATTTTTCTACCGTAACAAGAACAACAATAACAAGAATTCACAGCGAATCTAATAAATAAATACATTCATAAAGCGAACATTACCCTTGTGTGATTTCAAATCGGGATCAAGTGATCAGCCAGCGGCTATCCTACCATCCGAACTAAACAGATAAGTCTTACAAATGAACAAAAGGTTATATTAGAAATACACTGGGGCTTATTTCATTCAAATAAATACACTAATAAAACAAAAAAATTCCCAATCGTGATTTGAAATCTCGACCAAGTGATCAGCAAGCAGCTTGCTTACCCACTGAGCTAAACTGACCACAAGTCATATATACCGACGGGAATACGCAAGTGTTTCCCATTCTAATACACACACACACACACACACACACACACACACACACACACACACACACACACACACATATATATATATATGTATATATATATATATATATATATATATATGATATTATTACGGTGAACCAAGCTAGTACGAAGTAAATAAATAAGAATGTAATAAAGCTAATGTGAACTCAAACCAGATTATCGTTGGTCCTTATTAAAAAAAAAAAAAAAAAAAAAACGAAAGAAATACACATATTTTCTTGCCACCCAAGTTAAGTCTTCACAGAATATTCTTAGCAAAGCCAATTTTTCGCACACAATGTGCATTGCATATAATGTAATTCTTTTCTGACACAATGCTCTGAAATATTCAAGTAATAATGTGATATGATATACGAGGGCATCCAAAAGGCTGGCAATGTCCAGAATCTTATTTACTCCCCATAATTTTTTAGATGTGTTGACAAAACCAGGCCAAATGCCAAGATTCGACGATTAACACCTCACTCACATACTGCTTACAGTAAATATTAGAACCCACGACAATCTTGGTTAGATATTTCATACCTACCTTTAACAACGGTGAGTTCCTCTGTCCACGTGATATAGTTCCCACTTTTCTGTAGACGTGCACACAGACATATACGCACGAATACTTACAGACGTTTGTACCTTTTTGCATCATTCGACCAATACATGAATATTCACACTTACACATGAACTTGATTTTGATCGGAACACCATCTGCCGTTAGCCTTCACCACTCATGTGAACCTTACAGTTAACTGTATCGATGTAATCTTTTGCACCTTTTAATAAATATTTTTTATTAATCTATATCGCATTTTTGTATTGCGTATAATTATGCATATTTTTCTTTCCAGTCAATTGCCGATTGCAACTTTATTTATATCTTCGATGAACACTGAATGAGAAAGAAATAAAAAAAATCTAAGGAATGTATTCCCTTCCCTTACTTTGCTTACTTATGCAGCAGTAAGCACAACCGTTCAAGGCCAGGACTACCATTTCAGCAATAGCTGTTTATACTACCCATAATGTTACGTTTTAATTCAAATTGAATCATTTTCAATCATCATTAAATGTTAATGTTGTAGGGTTCAGTTGTAGGTAATAGCAATGGGGTCTGATAGTTAACCTAATTAGTTTAATCCTTCTCGGTTATGCTTTTCTAGGTGGATTGGATAGTTGATTCAGGGATCGGTGTTCAATCCCAGATAAAAAGCAAAGATTTCAAATATTGATTTTTTTAAAGAAATCAAACCCTTATCCACTTGAAAGATCGGGACTACACAATATTCTTATCATTTCTCTTCATGTAGTTTTGTGCGGTAGTAATCTAAGCTTAATAAATATACATAAAAAAAATAAAATCAGGATTCGATTACAACATATTAACTGAAGTATCCATCAACGCTAGGTTAAATATTTAAAGTAAAAAAAAAACACTAAAGCTTCAAGACTTGTGAAAATTTCCCTCCACTTTTGATCCCTCAAGGGGTAAAAACTTTCCTTTTACTTTTGATTCCTTAAGAGGAGGAAGACCCTCTATCTTAGAGCCTTTGAGTTGGAAAAGGCTCCCCTTCATTTTTGACATGAATGGGAAAAAAGTCCCTTTTCATATTTGCCTCTTCAAGGTGGAAAAAGCATTTATCAACACTTTGACTCTTTAGGGATGGTAAATATTTCCCTTTACTTCCCAACCCAATGAAGGGGGAGTTTCTTTTCACTTTTGACGGTGTGACACTTCTCTCTTCACAAAATTAAGTGATGGATCGAAACCTTTTTTTTCATATTATGGAGAAAATTAAGGAAGGCAGTGTTGTATTTTAAAATTTGGTTTCAAAATAATTTTGCTTTTTTGATCCAACCTATTTTACATAAGAGATTTTGCTCATAAATGGGTATTCATTCGAGACGCGATGCATTTTAACGTAAATCACAGACAAACTACGTATTTACTTCAAAAGGGCTTGTTTCATTATTTTCGAAAACAATTTATCTGTGACCCTTTTTAATCTTCAAGTATATCGAAAAAAACTTTTACCTTGACTTTAAATTATCTACGTTTAACAGATGACCATTTCCCACGACTAATTGATATTATAAAAGGCCAGAGATGTACAATTATCAAATGTTATTTCTTTTGCGATTTCATCTCTTCCAGAAAGCACATTAATCGATATTCGTTCACGTATTTAGCAGATCCAAAGAAGAAATGAACTCTACAGTACTTTTATTGCTGCTTCTCGCAGGTAAGATCCAGTTTTTATAAAATTTAAAAGAAATGTTTCAGTGAAAGAGAATTAATTTCTACCAGGATGTTGTGAGCGATTAGGGAAAATTTAATATTTAGAACTCATGTGATGACCCATTGGGGAACTAATTGGTGCAAGAGCAGACGCAGAACCCACAATATTATTTTTCTGTTGCAAATCATCCGGACTTACTTCCCCTTTTTTGTGTTTCTTAATTCAATACCTAAATGTTGTGCTTTAGAAAAATATTTCCAATGGAAGTGAACGAAATACTTCAACGTGGTATTTCGTACGATGAGAGAGGGTCAAATTCAACAGTATGGTTACTTGTAAATACATGCCAGTAAGACTTTAAGTAAGTTTTAGGTAAGACGAATTCATTTCCATAACCCATACTCTGATTATTGTAGAGCCAAACGTCAAACAGTAATTTTATAAATGTGTTTAAAACAATGTTATAATCAAGTGAATTCGGAAATTAGTTCCAAGCAGTAATCATTTATTCATTTCTCATTAAAGACACTAATTTTCTTATTATAATATTTTTGTTTTGACAGGGCTATTACCCCATTTGACTTCTCATAAATCATGCCCTGATCTCAGAACAAATACAGCTATTTTTCGTTTCATATTTTAGGAATTCGTGATCCATGACATTAAATTATGCAAGTTCTGGAATTGGAAAATCAGTTGCATTATTTGTATTTGGAGGTCATTTTATTCTATAATAATCTAACTTTTCTTTAACAGGTGTGGCTCATTCAAAATCTTCAATGTTCCGAACCCCCGATGAAAAGTGTGCTTATTGCTTTTCTTTTGTTATGTTAGAAGTATGTGGTACAGATGGAAAGACATACATAAATCCCTGTGAGTTAAGACGCGCTTCATGTCTGTAAGTTCTGATTTTTGACTTCGTATTTTTCACGCCTTCGCTATATTTATCGTTTTTTGTGTTTTTCTTTTACGGGTTGTCACATTTTCAGGTCACTTTTATTTCGACAACATGGCTATTTCATCAATTTACTGTAGATCTTAATTGAACAAGTTAGTTTTGATCGCAGTTTTCACCACGGCTCATTGTGATCTAGAAGGTTGACAATGAGGGAAACAGTCATTTGACCTACTTGAAACAGTTACAAAGGAGTGGTTACTTATCAATTCCCTTTTCTAGTAACATTGTAGCATACCTGTGGCAATATATTCATTCAAGATATTTGGTGATGAGATAAAGAGTAGAAAGAAAAGATCCATGCCTTTATCTAGAGAATCAGTGCTTAGTAAATCGACTAAACCAAATTTGGACTTAGTTTACCGGTACCTTTTTCCGTGCAGATAAGGTGTATGGCATCCCGAATGTACAACGATTATTTTGAAATCGACTTAATTTCTCTATATCTTTTAAAATTACTATGTTGATGACAGACAGAGCCCGTGGAATGTCCATCAGTTTTAGTCAGAGGCACTTTCCTTTGAAGTCCTTTCTTATTATGTAGAGTACTTAATTTGGTATAATATATTCTTTGTGAAGTAGGGAGAAAGTTCTTTAGAGAAAAGGAGGAATTACTTTGAGTATGAAAACACGTGTATACAAAAAACTTTGTGTAAGTAAAAACAACCTAATCTGAGGGAGAAAGCGAAAATGCGAGCCTACCTCGAATTCCTCAAAACAGAGAGACACTATCGTCAAAAAGCATAAGTTCAATGGATTTCTATTTGTTTTAATTTTTCCGTTTACTCATTCTATTGCGTAAATAAATGATTGTCTTCATCACATTCCATATTATCCAACTTTCTTTCAGATCAGCTTCTGGTATTTCTTTTACTTGTTCTATCATTTGAGTTCATTTTGTGGCCCGTTGGTATGGTCCCATCAGTCGTTAATGTTCACTATCATCGAGTGAAATCTTCAATTAATATTCACAATATTTTTTTGGAATTTGAGCATGATAATAAATCTTCACTGAACTTGAATTTCAATAGAAGAACTAGTTAACTGTATTGTAAATGAACACATGAAGTAAAATATTTCATTTTTTTCAATTTTGTCCATCTGTTGCTAAAATTTGTTCAAATCTTCCACAGCGCAAGACAGAAAAACCAACCTTCAATATCCAGAATGCATTTTGGCCGATGCTGTATTTCTGTGGCGTAACGTGGTGAAAAAATAAAATTTTGTTCTTTTATTCTGAACGAATTTTTTTTGTATTTTTACAAGTTTATATTTTGCTGGGTTTTAGAATACATGACATTTCAGGTGAGGGTACAAAAATGCTGCAATCACATTCTCGTGCACACTACGTCAAACATTCCAGTATAATGGAGGCAAAGTCAGAATTTTATTCGTGAACTCACATGTACGTGTGCATGTGTGTGTGTGTGTAACATTTTTGAATATTTATATTAAAAAAACAAAAAAGCTAAAAACATGATGATAGGCAATTCGCTCATCTCTGTGTATTAGACACCCTCAAAGAAAAATATTTGTATCTTTACTGAATTTTGACTTTAGTTTAATATTTGAGAAGTATTGAACAAGAGAATGCTGCACAATATAGCGTTTTTAATATTTTGTAATTGCAATGCAACAGCAAAATTACTATTGCCGTCAAACAGCATTTTCTTGATTATGTTCATTGTAAAAGTCGCGGGCAATTTATACGGAAATGGCGCAAGAAAACTGACCGGGGAAAATAGACTGAGGATATTTGAACCATACAAGATGTGCTGATGACACAGCAATAATATCAGAGACTTCAGATGCGAAATAGAACGATGCATATCGATTGGTTGGAAAGTATTCAGTATAAATGGAGACATTAAAAACATACAATAAATGCACAGGGATGAAATACACGGAAACTATCGGAGCAATTCAAAAACAGACTTATAATAGCACAGAAAGCAATGGAAAAAAAACAGAGTTATTCAAGAGTAGGCTAAGGTGAAAGATATCATACAAACAACCCACAGAAGTAAATATGGGCTTAGTGACAAATAAGAAAAATTGATGGAGCAAAAGTGAAACTACTGGTGCCTCAAAGAACAGCGAACGCAGTTGGAAATGATCAGACACAAGAGAGAAAGATGAGATAGGAAAGCATGCCGGTAAGATAAGAATGGAGTTAGCATATCACAATCATCAGGGAAGGATCTGGTAAATCCATTCGTGCTGCAGTGAACTTACATATATTTCTTTAATTTTTTATTCTATTTATGCTGTCTAGGCCGAGTGACTCATTTGAATTGAGTTTCAAATGATATAACGCATTAACATGTATTGTGTTGGATTGTGTATCCATTTCTTAATAATGTAATTGTCAGCGTTAGAAACAACAAGTGCAGACATGGAACGACGCTACGTTTAGGCAGCTAATTTACTGGTCACGGGTTCGATTTTTCTCTAATTGTTTTTTTTTTTTTGTACTTATGCTGTTTAGTCCGAGTGACCTATTCTATAATATATATATATATATAGACCAGTGGAAGGCATTATCTATCATTATACAGTAATCATTTCTTTGTATATCAGTTTGAAGCAAATCCAGTCAGTCACTTTCTGCTAAATTTGAGTTTGTTTACCTTGGTCCAAGAAAAGGAGGTTTGAAGCTTAGATATGACCTGTTTCTTCAAAATTAAAACATCCTCCTCTTAAGAGAGAGTCAATTCATCGGTATGTCATGGTTTTATCCTACCAGCAGCCAACGGCCATTGACGTACGCAACTAAGAATATTTTATCTTGATTTATTTTTATACATACTCCTTAGAAGTAAATGCAGAATGTGATTTTTGTCCTCAGTCAGGGATCGAAACCAAGTGACTTATGTGATTGGCAAAATAATTGCTACTGCTGTACCGAAAATCTCGTTGCAAAAATTTGAGACAGAGGTCGGCTTTTCAAACGGCATTTTATCACATCTTCATTGAGAGGTACTAATCGCAGAAAGAGTGGGGAAACAAAGGGTTTACTACAGAACATGTGTCTTTTTGATTTGTGCAAGTGTTTTTTGCTGCATTCTATGGTATCAGTTAAAGATCAAAAGATTAAGATAACACCTTGTTTGTTTCATTATGTGTGAAGAGAGGAAAATGGCGAAACATAGAAGTTTTCTACTCTATTTAAAGAAAATTGTTGTAGCCATAAAGTATAGAGAAAATAAGTCAGAGGTTTCTTTTAAAAGCGGAAATGATTTTGCAGCTATGAGAAAAATTTACAGCTGGTGAATAGAAAATAAATATTTATATTTATATTTATCGTTGTTTGAAGCACGACTGCCATTAGCTTAAAAAACAAAACAACAAAACAAACAAGACACCCTACCCAAAGAAATTACACAAAACCCCCAGATTACATAAAACTCAAATAGGTACTAAAATAAAATACCTCTCAACAGTTCCTTGTTAACAATTACCTAGTGTTACAAATAAATGTTACTGAATTTCGATTTTTTGATCCCTAATGTGAAGAATAGTGCAGAGTCCCTATAATGTGGAATATTGTTTAGACAAAATATTTTCTGGTTGCTACTCTACACATTTGAATTATGAAATACTTGAAAAGCAAGTAGAACAATGGTCTATAAGTAAATCTTTTTTGTAAGTGTGATGAGTCCTACCACACCTATATTTTCCTCTTTTCGGTATCAAAACAAGGGAAAAAAAACAGTCTCTGTTAATTAACTACGAAGTGCTCTTCCAACTTCGGAATAGAGCACTAGCGTGGATGGGAGATTATGCGTAAATAAATTCATCGCTTCAATTCAACCATATTGACCATCCAGTTCTGCGGGGGGCAGAGATGAAAATGCCAGCCTCTGGGTCTGTAGCAAAGGTTTTGATCCTACCTCGTGGTACTGTATGGGATAATGGATAATCAATAGCCACACTGAAAAGTTGTAATACAACTATACAGCAGTCTGTGGATGACACAATTATTTAGTTATTATCATTTTTATTATATATATATATACATATATATATATATATATATATATATATATATATATATATATATATATATATATATATGTATATTATAAGCACTGTCTGCTTTCTTTCCTTCTTTCTTTCTCGAACTTTTCGTATTTATTTATCAAGAAAATTGATTAAAAAAATATCCATGTATTATTCAATTATCTTGGTAATAAGTTTTAAAAAGTTATATATATATATATATATATATATATATATATATATATATATATATATATATATATATATATATATGAAATGTATGCATCAATTATAAGCATTGATTTCTTACTATCTTCCTTTCTTTCTTTATCATATCTCTCTATCTTTATCAACATTTTTTCTCATTCATTATCCCCACACTTATTAAGATAGCTGCTTTTTCTCTTTGTTGGTAACGATGTTTATCTCCTTTTAACCATTCCCTCTTCATCACTTAATTACTTACAAACGCTATTAATCTATTGAAATATGGTCTTGACAACAAATTTCTAGCATTCTTAGAGCTGTAACCGACTCATGTTGCGATTAAAAACATATTCAATTTTGTCCTACGCTTTAGTATTAAGAAACAAAAATGAGAGGTATATTTTTATTGAAAGACAAATATACTTCCTTAGTGTTCTTTATTTTTCAGTTGAATTTTGCAAAAACCATATATAATTGGAGAAAACCTATTTTTATCAGAATATAAGCAAACATTGCATGCAGTCAGATTTACACGAGGAATCCTACGCTCATCCTTTATTGTCAAACTCTACATTATCATAAAAATACATTTTTCCTTAACTTATAATATCATGAGTGAAAATAGAAAATGCTCAGGTGCAATGATGCACATATTCAATATTTTCTTTGAAAAAAAGTTAGAAATATAAAAGGCAAAAACATTATCCCAGGATTAGTTTGTGATAATGAGAATTGTTAGACTACCGGTGGATGAAATGAATTACTGAGGTAGTGTTGACCGATAACTTGAAAGCAATTAAGAACGGGTGTAACATAACGCATTTATTTGCACGGAGTGATTATTAAAGGGAAATAATCTTAGTATTTTTAAAGAGTTATTCCCCTTGAAAATATTATAGCATATTTAGTCTTCAATATTGGATGAGAATACAGAATGGAAGAGAAGCATATTACTTTCTGTTGTGACGAAATTTTTATTTCATGTGATAATGTCATCACAAGTTGATTAGTATTGATGATAGTCATACGTAACTCTGTACTAAAACTGACGGTTTCTCTAAAATAACCTAGACCAAAAATTGTCGGCAACAAACGAACGGTCTGTCGAATGTCAAAAAGACATTTTCTCTTTTGTTTTCCCCTGGAAAAAAATCATCCAATAATTTGTACACATAGTTTGATAACATATAAACACAGAAACTTTTTGATTGTATTTTTTTGGAGGACAACTTCTAATTTTAGATAGCACTTCATATATATATACATACACACACACACACACACACACACACACACACACACACACACACATATATATATATATATATATATATATATATATATATATATATATATATATATATATATATAAAATGTGTACTGTAGAGAGTGAGACAGACTCGGGAGTAATGTGTTAAGAGGTAAGGTTTATTAATCCTTAAATGTCAATTGTCCAGACATGTTTCGGGATTCTTCCCATCTTCAGTGATGTGTGCTGTTTGAGTGTGTATATATATATATATATATATATATATATATATATATATATATATATATATATATATATATATATATGAGAGAGGGAGAGAGAGAGAGAGAGAGAGAGAGAGAAAGAGAGAGAGAGAGAGATGGTAAATGTCTTTTAGCTTTCGAGAACCGTAAAAATCCTACCCTATTTCTACCTGAAATTTAAAAAAAAAAGTGATTTGTTTATCATTCTTCCCTGGTGTATAGGGTTTTAAATGATAGAACTGAGTAACTAAAGTATTTTATCTATTCATAAGAATATACATATAAACTCGGCTGTGGCACCTGCAGTTAGATACTTTCGATAGTATAAATAAAACATATTTTTCCTCTTTCTGCATATATAGGTAGATTCTGTTCATTGCATTTATTACAAATCATTCAGGATGAGATGTGTTTTATTATTTACAAGCAATAATATCCGACGTTACAGAGGAGGAAAATAACTGTAAATGTAATAACACCATTTCTCCTTGCTTTAGACCCTTAAAGAAGAAATAATTATCAATGGCCTTTGACCACTGAAAGGAAGAAAATGTTTCCTTTTGCTTTTGATACCTGATAGTAAAAGAAAAAAAACACCCCGACCGCTATGTCCCCTCCCTTTGGCCCGTAAAAGAGAAATAAATGAATCCTCTGCCCTGATTTTGACTCTTAAATGTGAAAAAGGAAGTCCGATAGATTGTTATCTCTAAATGTGAACCCCCCCCCTTGATTTTGAACCCTAAAAGTAAAAATAAAATATCGCCTCGACTTTGAATCCTAAATCTAACACCCCCCCTCCCCGACGCTGTCTCCTTAAAGTAACGGGTGGTTTACATTGCTGATCAGGAAAGAAATAGAAAGAGAGATTTTAAAAAAAAAGAAGCATTTCTCGTCTTCCCATCGACTTAGACACCTAAAAGTATAAAACATTCTCTCACTCAATTTTGACCCCTAAAAGAAAAAAAAAACAAACAAAAAACACTCAATTTTGAAATACTATAAATGGGAAAAAAAATCTCATCCCCGATTTTGAACTCTGGAAGTAAGAAAAAAAAATATTCCTCCCGATTTTGACCCTAAAAGTAAACAGAAAATCCCTGAAATTTCGAGGGCTGAAATTGAAAAAAAAAAAAAAAAAATTTTCTCGATTTCGATCCATAAAAGTAAGACTCTCTTCCTCTTCGAATTCGACCCCAAAAGGAAAAAGTGAAGGTTGCCCTCAATTTTTTGCCCCCAAATTGAAAAAAAAATTCTTCCCCTTAAAAGTGAAAAAAATATTCCTAGGATTGCAACACTAAAAATTGAAAATAAAACACCACTACTTGATTTCGAACCTTAAAAGTAAAAAAAAACAAAATTTTGGATTTCGACCTTTAAAAAGAACCGTCTTATTTTGACCCCTAAAAGTGGGAAAAACTTCCACTCAATTCTGATACTTAAGAGTAAAAAAGAGATCCCTTTAATTTTGACCCACTTTTAGGGTTCACAGTTTGGTGCTAATTGTTTATTACCTCTCAATCGTGAATCCTAAAAGTGATAAAAATGAACCCATTCGACTTAGACCTGTTACGCAGAAAAAATATTCTCATGGTTTTTTACACCTAAATGTGGAGAAAAAATAACTCCCGATTTCGACCCCTAAAAGTGAAAAAAACCTTTTCGATATTGACCTTCAAAAGTTACAAAAATTCCGTTGCATTTCAACTACTGAAATTGAAAAAAATTCCCTTGCAATCTGACCTCTAAATTTTACAAAAATTACCTTTCAATTTGGACCCATACAAGGAAACCCCTTCGAGAAAAAGGAAAAAAAAATCTCCCTCCCTGATTTCGACCCCTAGAAAAGAAAAGAAAGTTCCCCTAGATTTTGACCGTTAAAAGTGAAAAATGAAAGTTCCTTTTTGATTTTAACTCCGAAAGTGAAAAATGAAAGTTCCCACCAAGTAATCGACATAATCTCTGATCTCCAAATTCTGTGTTCTGGAAAATGTACCTAAACCATACTACATCAAAACATGCTCCAATAAAAGTACCACTAATCGAGGTAACCATGTACGAACAATAAACATCGCGATATGTGATAATGTTTTTGCTTCTTTCTAAATAAAGAACGCAATTTATCAATGATTTGAGAAAAAAAAAATTTTTATCATTCATGAAAAATCATTTTAATACCCCCTGAATTGAAACCCTTAAAACAAATGTTGAAGGTGGGTTTTCAAAAACTAATTTGCTAAAAACACTTCCCGGGGGATCGAATCCCGACCCACAGAAAATTTCATGGATTTACATCTAATAGTTTTTGTAGTGTGCAAGTATATACATACGTACGGACGTTTGGCAAATTATAATCATCATCATCGTCAGTCTTTTACCGTCCATCGTTGGACATAGACCTTCCCCAGGATTTGCCACACTTCTCTATCATGGGCGTCGCAGAGCCAGTACTTCCTTAACTTGTCCAGCTCGTCTCTCCATCAAATATTCTGTCAGCCTCGCTTGCGCATGTGATCTCGGTGGATCCATGGCGTGTGCAGTAAATAGAATTCCTTTCAAAATCCCTTACAATATTTCAAATCACCTTGAATTTTCTCTTTCTTGCACACTCTTATATTGAACATTTTAGGAGTACTGAATAATCATCCCCGGCTGTACCTTAAGGGAGAAGTTGAGCGTAGTCACAAGCTTTCACAAAAAAAAAAAAGAAAATTCATTAAAATAGGAATCGATGTCTCAACGTATCATCGCTGCATAATTTATTTATGAAAGTTACTGGAGAAATGATTGTCCCTTATAATAAAGTTGAAAATAAAAGTTGTGTTTTTTTTATTTATATTTTTTTAATCTCCGACGATTATTAATCATGTCTATATTTCATTTTCTAATAACCTTCTTTTATTATGTAGCAATAACAATTATTATTTAGGAAGAACGGAGAGGTACAAGACATTTGATACTTTCATAGTGAACCTAACCTTGCTGCCTGATGATGATGTTCAAGGTTAGGTAAAGGCCAAACTTGTCATATTTTGTGATGGTCATGCTATTTACCATGAACTATGAGAATTTGGAAAATAGGGTCTTACACAAACTTTGGTTGAACCCAATAAATACCTGTGTTACCTGGTTTTTTTAATAAATCGTACAGTTTTCTCTTTCTTATCATTCTATATCAGGAAGATTCAGCTACCAAAGTGTAACGAAAATATCAAAATATGAAACCTGATTGACCTCTGCAAGGTAACATTCAGTTTCTACTTCAATTTCGACTGTACATGATTACAGAAAATTTTGTATTGTATATATGACAAATAAAAAATAATATAAATGTCTTCATTTATTAGAATGAAATAGACCTTTGCATATCTGCAAGATACATTTTCGTAGATAGGTAAGACTTGTTAGTTCGACTGAGTCGATAAGAGACAAGATTACCAATCAATTGATCATGATTCGTATCTTGGTAGGTGTGTGCAAATTTTTACTACCTTGAATTCGGTGAGGATTGTTCTTGTTCTTGTTGTTCTTGTTAAGGAAGAAAAAGTCAACTCTATGTTCGGACTGGAGTTTAACAATGAAAAATTGAATAAATTAATAAATAAACAAAAAAAAGCTACCGATTCGGAGGAACTGAGGAAGATTGAACACGGAATTTCGGTTTTGCGATGGTCACTAAATATGTTTGCTTGTGAGACCAGCTTGATAATCTCTTCACTCCGACATGCTACCTCATCAGCATCAGAAAAAGAAGTTATATGGTTTGTTTTATATGACATTCCTAAATCTCACCGTACAGAATATGAGTCGGATCTTCAGCGCAAGGGATAGTCATCATGGGACCCGCACTAAAGCGTGAAGTTTGATATCTGTTGTCAGAACAGAAGAATTGAATGATGTTGACAAAATGCGACTGGTAAACACGAATAGATGATTCTGATTCATGAGAGACAATGACAGCAATATTCTCTATGAAGATGCTGCTGATATCGTGAGGATAGAATCAGCTGAATTTCGACCTCATAGGTAGAGCCTTTGTAAGCTTTGAAGAAGGATGACCAGTGAACAGGCCATAATTAGTTTTCATCAATTCTTAATGGTCACTACCCCGTCTTCAATGCGCATGACTGGCTATGGGATTTTCTAAAGGTTCATTAACGATTTATGATTGGTTTTAGCTTTGTTTCGCTGATTATGGGAAATCGATTTGACTTTTATTTTTAATGTTGTCTTATTGATTAGTTTCTGCGGCCATGAGCCACTTAAAAGGAAATAACCCGTGAGAAAACTTTGATTATTTACTTTCTCTAAAATTTGATTATTTACTTTTCCAAAGTTGGTCAAAGTGTCTGGAATGAATATGAAGCCATTTTTTATTTTGAAAAAAAATGTTTCCTTCGTTGCTGTAGGAGTTTTGAAGGACTAAACGTGTACAGGCTTTCACGTGGCCTCTATCAACAATAATTCTGTCAGAAGCGACATGACACTACTTTTTTTGAAATTATATTCATCCCTAGAAAAAAATCTGATCTCATCTTGTTGCAGGATGAGTCAGGATGAAAATATTAATTTCTTTTTTCTTTGTTCAATTTGATTTTTTTCGTACAAATAGCAGTAAATAACACAGAACAAACTTGAGCTGTTTGAAGGTGCATTATCAGCATACAATTTTTTTTAGAAATAGTACATTATAAAAGTTTCACATTTTTAGTATCTACCACTTTCTGGTTATGACAGAGAAGCAGCTATAGAAAGAAAGAGAAAAAGAATATCCTCTTTCAATTATATCAATTATTGTATTGGGTTTGTTTTGTAGCAGAGGCAGCTGTGTATTTCCGATCGGTATCAGTGCAGTCAGTGTTCAATTCCAGGTAAAAGCAAGTATGTCAAGTATTGATTTTTGATGCAGTTTCAACAACCCTGTGCCATGAAATACTTATGGCTCTGTATAAGATTAAGATTAAATAAGCCGAGTAAATATTTATATTCGTGAAAATTAACTCTGTTTTGGTCTGTACTTATGTACAAAGAGCAAATTATTTGCAGCAAAAGACGTCTTCCTGAAATTTGGGAAAAAAAGAATTGAAAGAATCATAAAAAATCATACGCAGTCTCAATTATTAAAGTTTTGAAAAGTAAAGTCTCTGAACAGCAGATATTTTGAAGGAACTGGTGTTGAAATCCGACACTAACGATTCTGGATTCTCAATAGAAAAAAAAAAAATTCGAAAAATTGAAAGTCTCGCCTATAGAAAAAAAATTAGGGTATGGGTAAATATTCCATTTTTTTTAACCGTGAGTCTATATTTGCCCAACACAACTATCTATCAGATAAAACACCATTGACAAAATAGCAGAGAAAGAGAAAGAAATTGGAGATGTATTCCTGGGATGTCTTTCATAGCGGCCCCAATATTGGAAATAATTTAGAACTGAATTGCACTATGCAATTTAGATATCGTACATGCACATAAAATGTATGCGATTTATGTACGTATCATGACTATGTATCATTTAGGTATCAAACATATATATGATTTTGCATTTGACGTCTTTGAATCGACTCTTTTTTGCATTATTGGACTACATCAGACATCTTCACATTTAACGTTTTTGCATTGGCTATTTTTGTATAATTGGACCCTTCTGTATTGGGTGCTTTTGCATAGGACGTTCATTATAAGATTCCAAAAAGTCAGCAACAATGAATAAATAGCCAGTTAAGATGAAAAAGTTAGTTAATAAAATGGCCTTTAATGATAGTGGTGAAAAAGCAATTAAAGAGACATAAGAGAGACAATTCCAGCTTCGGTGGATGGCATGAGGTATGCATTCGTTTACATATATGTATCGTATATTCTTTATTCCGTACCAAACTTGACTCTAACCTACACAGATATAAACACTTCCCCTCCCGCTCCTTCCAAACTACCCACAACACAGAAATATCCTTATCTATTTCTTCAATCACAAACATGTAAACAACACACGATTTTCTCTGCACCGCTGTAAGTTTCTCTGAAAGAGATGGCTGGCACTGTCGAAATGTATCAAAACATGCCCAAGTGATTTCCGAAACGAAACACCTCTCAAGTCTTTACCTTCCAATTGTCACTTTCATCAATATTCTGTCGGACCACCTCACAAAAAAAACAAAACAACATACACACACACACACACACACATATATATATATATATATATATATTGGCCCCTCTACATGAGACCTCTTTGCATGGACCTATTTTGTATTATTGGACCTCACTCAATCAGATATTTTGCACTTAACGTATTGCATTGGCACTTTTGCACTTGGGACATTCTTTTAAAAATTCAAAAAAGCCAGTTTACCGTCAACGAATACGAAGCCAGTTAAAATAAGAAAGTTGGAATTTGGCCTTCAATGATAGCAGTAAAACTACGAGAGAATCTGTTTAAAGCAATTTGTTGGGGTGGTTTGAGGCACGTACGTGTACGTATACATTTACATATGCACATGTATCATGTGTGTATGCTGTGTGTATACATTTATATGAGTATGAATTGATACTTTTAGCATTGGACTTGTTTGCATCATTGGGTTTTATTGCATTGGACGTTTTTACCTTTGAACTATCTGCAATGGATATTATGCACTTGAGCTATTAGTTTTGAACATTTTTGTTATTGGACAATTCACGTTTTGACTCAGTACCAAAATGACACATCAAATAAATTACAATTTAACATGTTTGTACTCTAAATGTTACCTTGGTGTGATGGTTATCGTACTTGACTATTATACCTCTGAATACGAGTCCAAATGTATATATGTATGTATGTATGTATGTATGTATGTGTGTGAGTATGTGTGGCTGGGATATTTGCCATTGATGGCAATGGTTTAAGTTCGAAAACGCGTATAAACTAGCATTGTGAATGCTGATTTTCAAGGGAAGAAAGTAATCCTCGTCGAAAAGATTAGCGCAACCAATCTCCCTGTCCAATTTAGTCTTGGGTCACATCAGTGTAAGCCTAGTGAATACACATGCATAAATGTTTTTTTATTTCGCTTTGTGTGTGTGTGTGTGTGTATTCCACCTATGTTTGCACCGAATTGTTATACAGGGAGAAAATATTGTAAACAGTAAAATATGATGGCGTCAAACATCCCAGTGACAGTATAAAATAGTTTACTTTCGTTTTTGGCCACATTGTTAATTTTTTTGTCTTGTTTGTCCCTCTTTCTCTTTATTGTCAAGAAAAACGCCTTGTCCGGAGGCAGATCTTATCTCACTATCGCAGTTTTCTTTCCCAATCTAGATAAAAGCCGTGACGATCAAACAGTTTTGTTGAATTGCACGCCGGACATCCTGTTTACCATCTTGGCATTGAATTCTCTCTTCCCATTCCTCATCTCTCGCCATTCACATTAGTAACAATAATCCAATCCATTTCATCATTATCATTATAGATATAATCAGTCTAAAAATACCTTTCCTAGTCTTTTGCAGACGGTAAGGAATCTCTTAATCGAAAAGACTATTTCACTTTTTACCAATAGATTAGCTCAATAAGCTTTTCTGGCACCTTCAGAAATTAGTCTTTTTATGGAATAAAAAGTATAAAACAATTTTACATTCAATGAAGTTTCAGGGTATTTCACAATTATGAATAACTCGTGTACAACTTACTTTGATAGCATAGCATTTAAGTTGAAAAGTCTGTCTCTTTTATATGAAAAGGAAACAAACTATGTAATATTACTACAGTTTTGTAAGTAAAATCTCCAACCACGGTTAATGATTTGCCAAGTCTCGCACAAATTGTATGTATTGTATATAATTTAGTTGTTACTCTTCAGACAGCTTATCGTATTCGGCTTAGTTCGAAACATTTTTTCAATTTTAGGTGAGCAATAGCAGCTAATGAAGACAACGCGTACATGAATTTGTTTAGATTTATTTGAAATATATAGGATTGATGGAAAAATCCTCCATGCAAATTTTTCTCAAAGCTGAGGAGATCTCAGTAGTGTCTGAAGTTTACGCAGGGAATATCTCTTATTGTAGTGGAAATTATAAATGAAGCAAGAATTAACATTCGATACTATTTGTTTTTCATGCAAAAATTGCAACGGAAGCAAAGCAATGGTTAATTAAAACTTATGGTAATGATGCCGAACGTACATGTAGCCCAACAATAATATAGACAGTTTGAGATTTCAGGTTACTCAGAGACCGATCAAATCTTTTATGTATGAAACTTATATTTTGTTATTTGATTTCAAGTTCATTGTACTTGCCTAGCATTATAAACTCCTGAAATGATATGGTTTGATCACTCATGTCAATTAAAAGGTTACTCCTGTAATGATGGTCCTTGATTGTTATATCGGGTCTATTTGCTTTGACGATCCTGTCAGAATTTACTGCAAATTCCCATCGTATCGTGGCTTTCTGTCCTCCAGTTACTGGGCCTGTTTGATTTTCGTATTTCGTATTGCTAGCAGATTTTCCAAAGTTGATATTGCCTCATCTGTTATGTCTAGACTCTGTGTACTAAAAAAAGAAAACAACAAAAAACAGCCAGTTACGATGTGCGCTATTGTTACAGAGCGGCATTTTTGGGTGGGCACCATTATTTACAATATTTGCTCCGAAGTTTCGTGTGTGTAAGCTTTAGTTTTGAGTGGCCAGTAGAGACTTAACCAATTCTGCTTCAAATCTTCAGCTTCAAAGCCACTGATGGGTGTTTTTCTGGTGTACAGCAGCGTCTTTGCTTCAAAGAGCGTATTGTCTCCACAGAGGTTTCTGTTCCTATTTTACTTCGAGCTATTTATGGCCCTTCTCTTTTGCAGGTTGCTTCATCTTTTTCACAGCTGTATTTTGTAAATACTCTTCTCTGTCCAAGTTTATATCTAGTACTCTAGCAAAAATTTTACTTTCGTTTACTGTTGAGTACAATCTTTGATTATTCCCATGTTTTTTGACTAATTTCATTATCCAGTCCTGAGTGATTTCAAGATACTAGTGTAATCTTATTGTAGTTGTTTTGTATGTCAATTCCAGTTTTATCATTCCTCTACGCTGGCACCCTATGGCAAACAGAGACGATCAATGTCTGTTTTAAGAATGTGCATTCTGTGACACGTTAGTAATTTCCTGATTTTCGAGTCAATTTTCCTAAATTCATCTAGAATATTTTCCAAATAATTATCGTGAAGATATTTGCCACAACAGAAATAGCAAGCGTATTGACGACTTCCACTCTTTCTAGTTGCTCTATTGTAGTTTTTTACATCTCGAACTATGGAGTTGGTTTCCATCTGCCAACTACTTTAGAACGTGACCATGACACATTCATCCAGGCCCAAGTCCACTTCTATGCCATCACTGAAATTTTGAACAGTCTTTAAAAGGCCCTCAAGATCAATACCATCTTTGCAATATAGTTTAAAGTCACTCATGTAAAAAAGGTGGCTAATCATATTTGTCTCTAATTCAGTTTTGTTTAATTCAATGTACAGAGGAATAAGTGAAATACTGAAAAGCAGAATGCTATGGATCCCATTTGAATGAGAAAGAGAGGATAATTATTATTATTATTATTATTATTATTATTATTATTATTATTATTATTATTAGTTGTTGTAGTAGTAGTAGTAGTAGTAGTAGTAGTAGTAGTAGTAGTAGTTATGGTAATTCAGAATTTGGCTACCAACTGATATTTCAATCATTATTATTACCGTCTACTCATTTTCATCTCCATACCAGCGTCCACTAGCAGTTGCCGTTGAGGATCAAGTGTCAGTAAGTCTCTCCAAATCTCCAGCACTTTGTCAGCACCAAATTGCTAGTAATAATAATAGTCCAACTATCCCTCCATCCCTTGACTGAACAAATTCACACTGAGTCTGGAAAAGTTAACATCAAACGCCGGTACCTCCAGTTGAAAAAATAAATAAATAAAAAAAATAACAAAAAAACTATTGAAAAAAAACAAAACAAAACCATTAGGAGAACTGAGGTTGAGAGGAAAGGAATTTTTCCCAAAGGACCAAGGGAGGTAAACATGTCGTCCTTGTGTGCTTTTTCATCTGAGCGCGCAATCACAAATTAATGTTTTACTGCCGTTTTCAACGCAAACATACAACCGGCCATTGCTGACGTGTCCATCCCTAAAACTGTTGTTGTCATCTCATTGTAATCTTCCTGTCTTTCTCGCTCTGCTTTTCTCCCCCCCCCCCTCTCTCTCTCCAATTTTCACTCCTTTTCTACAATTATTACCTTCTGTTGTTATAGAACATACAGTTCTTCCCACTCTCTTTTTCCGTGTCTCTGTTAAGTCAACGGTTTCCAAACATATGCGAAATTCGGACGCATGGCAAACATTGTTCGAATCGTGTCCGTGTTTCCCTTCAACTGTTCTTCAATCCTGCTCTCTTTTATTATTTATTCATTCATAACGCCAACGTTTGTTCATGTGTTTGCATTTTGCTACCTGTTCTTTGCTTCGGTGCATTTTATGTCCACCCTTGCTTCTTCTACCGCAGCCGCCAACGACAATCACTATTTCCTTCCTTTTTGTTCTTTGTGCTTAACCGAAAGTTTTCAGCTCATTCGATCCTTCATTTCCTTTTCTTTTTTTTTTTTTTAGATAATTGTCTCTTTGTCCTTCTGTCTTTTTTTTCAATTGAGGACAATGTTGTGTTTCTCTTGTCTTTGCTCTTTTTCTTCTCTCTTCCGTTTCTGATCCCACCTTTTCCGTCTCTGTTTCATCCGCCTTTCTCCTTTACACAATCTTTTCCTATTTTCAAGTATTAATCTACATTTCTCATCTCAATCTTTTACTTGTATTTTCATCTCCCCGATTCAATCTTTCATGTTTGTCTTTCATCTTTCCTACTCCCAATGAAAGCTTTACTTATCTATTCGTTCGCTTCCCTCCATTTTAGCCCAAATATTTTTCTCATTCTTCCCCTATGGTTTTCTCTTTATGTCTGATTATCTCATCTTCACTAATTATTGTCTCTATTTTCCCACTTCCGCCTGTCTTTTTTTCCGCCCAGTATTTCCTCTATATTTGTATACTTTTATATTATTTGTCGTCACTCAACGCCTTCATTTACTTTTTTTTATTCCATACTTTCGACTCTTTTCTCCAGCTTTTCTCCTCTATTCACCGTCTTTTTCAGTTTCCTCATTTTTCCTCTAATTTTTGTTAATCTATCCTTCCATTCTTTATCTTTCCTTTCACCTTACAGTTCTCTTCTCTCTAGATATTTCATTTCTCATTTCTTCCTCTTTTCTTTAACCTTACGGTTCTTTCCTATCTCGACATTTTCGACTCCTCTTTACCAATTATCCTCAACTTTTCACTCATTTTCCCCAGCTCTCTCTACTCATTCTCTCTTTTATTATTTTTGTTTTTCTTTCTTCCTTCTATTACCCTTTCAAAGTCTTTTATTAAAATCCCTCTCGGAGGCATTGTTTCAGGAGGCATTTGTCAAGAGCACATACTTAGCATAAACGAAAAAACCACAGATAACGCCCGAATCTAGTACAAAAAAACAGACCGGACAGTTCCGCCTTAAAGCCTGAAACATAACCCATTCTCTTCTCTCAAACCTCCTTTATTCTGTCTATCTCTCCTCTTCACTCTGTTTTCTCTTCTTTTCACCAGACTCAGCGTTTTCGCTCTCCGAGGCCATTATCACATACTTCCTAATTATACAACCATTTTGCTTTGTTTGTCCTCGATGGCCTTCGAGGAATTTTGCATTGTGCTTACCTTCTGTCGATTCGGTTCGCTTTTGTGTGGTCAGGAAAACTGTCCAGCACTGCCAATGGTGGAAGTGGTAGACTTGATGATATTATAATCAGTGGTGGATCTGCGAGAGATAAAATGGCGGTGGTGGCACGAATGTAGTGGTGAAGAAGGGCATAGTGTTGATGGTCTGATGAGAAGTTGATAGCTTCCGGGTGCAAGTAGCAGTTACAATGTTGATAACGATGATGATAATACATTGGGTGCCGTCAGTTGACGCGACTTTAGGAAAATATCGGCAATGCCAGCAACGTAAAGCCTCCCATAGTGGTGGTTGGAAAATGGTCATAAAAGTAGGTTTAGTTTGAGGTTAGGATTGTATTAGGGTACAAATGCCGATGGGTTTGATGATAATGAATGGATAATGATTCTATGATTGTATCAATCATTGCATTTTGGGCTATTGCATAAGGTTGAAAATAGAGATTGTGACAGACAATAATATCAGTTGAACGAAAGAAAACAGTAGTACTTTAAAATGTGACAGTAATGGTTGAGAGAGTTGTGTTGTTGGTGTTAGTAATTCTATTGTATCTGGATTGGAAATCTCTATACATGCAATTTAATCACACTAATTAAGATTCAATGTCAAGTTTTTGACAAGGTAGGACTATACTTGTTAGAATCAGTATTAAACAAACGACAATCTCTCCATTTCCTCTGCAGCAGAACTTGAAAAGACTAGAATTAAAGTTACTGAGTTTTAAAACAGAATATGATAATGTATTTCGTGTACTTGAAAATTAAGGATAATATTTCTTTTTATTAATCAAACTTATGAAAATTTCTAATAAGACTTCAATATTTTAAGCTACACTTATCATTACTTATTTGTTCTTACAGCTGTAACATGCATTAGTTATTTTGTGTTCTATTTCTGATAGCACCGTAAATCATGGGAACTATGATAATCATAAATGTTGAAAACAGATGAATGGTCAGGAATTGAGAGAGCTTCCAAATATAAGTGAAAAAATGTCTAAAATATCTGGTGAGTACAATTATGTTATAGGAGAAATCAAAGTTAGCATGCTGCCCGAAATATCGACCCCAAGAAACTTACGTAAATTACGCATTTGGTCATCAAAACTGAATCGGTAGTTTCAATTGTGCTTGGAGATATTGTTTGAAAGTTCGCTCATTTGCAGATTTTATTTAAGCTATGACTTTTTACTCTACTTGGCTCCAATTCAATGCATTAATAAACCACAAGTCGGCTTTTGAAGATCATACCTGTCATTCTATAACCTACCTTGAAGGAGGCAACCATCAACGCATATTGTAGAACGTTTATCAACTTTAAAAACACACAGCAAACTAAAGCTGACTGAGTTACCAGTCAATAGAAGCATCCGTTTTATTTGAGTCAAATCATCAAAAGTAGAAACAAATCAAGTTCATTTATAACAATGTTCTTTATTCGGGCCACCAACGTGAACTAATCAAAGTGACGTTTTTGGGGCCATTGCTGATTGACGTTGCAACCAGTCAGTCTCACTTGGGCACTATTTTCTGTGCTGTGAAGAGCCTTCAAGAGTTCAGATGAAATCGAATGTATCATTTTGTAAAAATCCATAGAGAAACTTTGGAACATGCTGTGATGGGTTGTGATGTTATCCCATGTACGAGTGCAATGTAGATAGTCCATAATCTTGATTCCTGAGCCAATATGTTCACGTGTTGTCACTAAAGAGACCACAGCATGGTACAAACGATAAGTTCTTCGGTGGACATTAAGAATTACAGAAATCGATAAATTGAATTTTCAAGATTTTTTTGTCCAAATTGAGATTGTTTTAGTTTTCGTTTAATAATGTATGTTTTATGTTTTTGTTACTGATTATGCAGGGGAAATTGTTCATTTGATGTTCCCTACAATGATACTTTATACTTATACTTATACTTATAATAAAACAAATTTTGCTGTTCTCATTATATCTCAACTAACTGGAATCTTCATGGTGAGTGTTTTCAGTACTCCGCTCTCTTCTCATTGAACTTAAGGAATCTACAATGCAAAAAGAGTTCTGAATATCAAGAGTAACAAACTAGATGTATATTAGATGGGATGGTGGTTTTTATGTTTCGAATGGAAACAAGTTCAGTTAGTCACTCAACAGTAACCGTCATGCGACTGATGTCTTTTGGCAGCATACCATGTTGGGGATGATCAGTTAGAAATGGGAAAACGGGTGATTTATGAATAAGGTACTTTTCTCACCTTTCATTGGGTGGTGATCATTAAATACTGTGAATTTAAAAAAACTAAAAAAAAACAAAAAAAAAACAAGCGTGTATGCTGCTGGATACAAAAAAAAGGACCAATCCAACATAAACGTTCATTGTAAAATGAACTCCCCACTAAAAACCTATTCAGGGGTAATTTTCAAAAAACAGATATAGACATAATAAGGAGTAAAAATTGAAATCTTCAAACCTCCAACTCCATTGGTCTGTCTTGTACGCCCGATACATACATAAATAACCTGCCAGACCAGCTCAAAAACAGAAGTAACCTATGTAGACAGTTTTGGTGACAGTTTTAGACGACGGTTTCTAATAGTTCTCCCACCTTTCTGGTTTTCATTTTGTCTTTCTTTCATTTGTTTCTATTCATATGTATTCTTGTTCTTTTTCCACACCCATGTATTTATTCTTCAGCAGATAACCGTTTTCCATGCTTTTAAAAGATAAACTATGTTTGAAGGAACTCTCTAGTTAAATCCCTTTGGGAGAGTTCAAATATCCAATCTTTTATGCTAACCTTCTGTTTCTCTTTGCCCCCTTTTTTATTCGCTTTTTTTCATTTCTCATTTTCATTAGAGTTAAGAGTGTGATGGCGATAACGATAGATGAATGGTAATGATGGTCGTTGATGATGTTAGTAATGCGAAACTGGAATTACTCATGGCTACGATGATGATAATAGTCGTTGTGGTCAGGATGAAAGGCATTCGGTGGGTAATGGTTTTGGGTGGGTGAAGGTTCCGTTGGACGAGTTTGGGGTTGAGGTTAGTGGTGAATATCCAATGAACGGTTGGTCCTGCAGACTAAAAACATGCAGAAGTTGTCGACCATGAAATATTAATATCTGTAAATATTTCATCCTTCTTTGTTTGAACTCTTTCCGCTTCGTTTTTTTCAATTTTTATTTAATTTTCTTTTTCGTTTGTATTAGTTATTCGTTTAATTTTTCTTCTTTCGCCCTTTTTCATCATTCATCATTTTCCTTCTCTGGATCGATTTTTTTCCTTCTTTCTTTCTTTTTCTCTTTTAGAGACCGTCAACCAAAACTGTAACAAAAAAAGTCAACATAGATTTCTTCAGTTTTTAAGCTGGTCTGGCTTGCTGACATGTACAGACCACTCCAACGAACTAGAGAGCAGGAATTTTAAAAATACCCTTCATCATGTCAAAAAAAAAAAAAAAAAAATGGAAAATTTATGAGGTTTTTAGTGCGGGTTCAATTTGCAATGTAAGCTAATGTTTAATTGATCCCTTAATTTGAGTCCGGTTGGTAAAAAACAAGACAAAAAAAACTGATTTTTTTATAGTAACTTCCCAACAGAAGTTATAAGAAGTAACTTATAAATTGATCATCACTTTTTCCACTTTTTATGGATCATTCCCAACGTGAAATGCTGCCAAAAGACGTTGGTAGAATGGCGGTTTTTATCGGGTGACTAATCTTTCTTTCTTTCTCATTTTTTTCTGTTTTTATCTCTCTTTTCCCTTTTACTTTTTTCGTTGATGGGTGCTTGCTTAGGAGATATAACAAACTAGTATCACTTGACTATTGCCAGTGTAATGAGTTCTATTCTCGTGAGATGCCTATTAGTCTTATCCCCTTTTAAGCTGAGCCCAGTAAGTATCTACATTTTTCACTTATTATACCTTTTTCTGTTTTCAGTTCTCAAACTTTGACGAATATTTGACGATTCAAAAAAAAAATCTCCTTATTTTCCTGTTTCATGCCTTTCTTTTGGTTTGTCTTTATTTCCTTAGAAGTCCCATTCCAACCCTCATTAAGTAATCCATTTATTCATTTATCCATTTTCCAACCAAAAAAAATCCATATTTTCAAAACATGAAATGTTTGAAGACTGTCTTTAACTTTTTTGTGTAAGATGTAACCAAGCACGTTCTTCTTTCTATTTTCTTTCCTTATCAATTTCTAAAGTTTCTTCTTCCGTTTCCTTTATTTTCCTTTCAGAATATACAGTCCATTTTTACATAAAAAGATCAACTTCCTCTTACCCGCAAATGTTTGAACCAGGGGGCTGGGGATAAATTTTTTTTTTGCCAAAGGGCAAATGACCGATCCCTACCATTAACATAACACAAGCACTATCGATCCAATGGTTGAAACACTGGCGGCGATAGGCTCTTATCTTTTTCGTTGATAATTCAACAATGTTTTGTCGGTCATTTGTTTTTCCCCTTATCTAATTTATTCTGTTTATTCTTTCTCTTCAAATGTTTAATGCTGACTTTAAAAAAAGGAAGATTGTCGCTGATTTTTTTCATCAGTTTTTAAATACTTTCATTTTTAATTCTTCTCGTCTGCTGCTTTTTATTTGGCCCTTTCCCTCTGCTCTACGAATCAACCAACCGATTCAAGTACACACATACATGCACGCTAGGATTTGAGCGCATACGCATAGATTCATGTCTGAACATTTTCACAAGGGAATATATACATACAAACATGCAATGATTGGAACGCACACAACACAATTAGATATGCACATAAAGCCATGTTATCCATATACATTTATGAAGCTGTTTAGCCATCGAGCTATACAAACGCATCTCAATACATTATTCAAAATGAGAGCTTAGATTGATTACCGAACTTATGCTTGGTCTCGTGCCGTGCTAAGCTATGCTTGGTAAAAGACGATGACCACCGTAACTCAATCCCTTTGATAAGCCAAGTAATGATCTCTGAATGTTTAGGATCATCACCATCATCATCATTTTATTCTCCGTCGTTAGAGATAGACCATCCCTAAGATTCGCCAGAACTCTCTATCATGGGCGAAACAAATACTTTCTGAACTTGTCTCATTTTTTGCCAGCTACAGTTTCTTTTAGAATCTCTGGGGATCAATGTTGTGAATCGTGATGACCGGTCGTAATCTGACATTCTCGCAAAATGACAAGTCCGTTGCTATTTGAATTTTTTAAATGAATTCTATGATATTTAGCCTTTTCTTTTCCTATCATATCCTGTGCTATCTAAACTGATCTTGAATAAATTTTCATACTCAGACACACACACACAAATTGTTCACATTGTTCAAAAGTGTACCCTTCAAAGTTTTGTTCTAATTCATTGTCTTTTTTCAGCTTATACTCAGTTACATTACTTTGTATGGTAATATCGTAACCATTCTTTGAATATTAACAATCTTCCTCGCTTTAATTATATCCTTACTTATGCATGTACACATACACACATGCAAAAACCATATATATATATATATATATATATATATATATATACATATATATATATATATATATATATATATATATATATATATATATATATATATATATATATATATATAGTGTATAGCTGGTTGGCTATTTTTTACTCTCTTACTTTATCCTCTAAATGGATCAACCATATCAGTATAAACATATTCACTGAAGTGCATGCACAAAACACATACAGTCACAAATATTTCATGCCAGTCAACACGACATCTCTAAGAGTTCTCCATGAAAGTTTAAAGAATAACAGATTAAATTTTGGGTGGATGAAAAATTACTCTCCTTGACAATGGTGTTGGCAGAGGTATACACTCTCTGAATGCTTTCCAGTAAAGAAATAAAATGATATCAAGTGTTAAAACATGACGAAGAAGGCAGAACGTACTATTCATTTAAATTAAGCTATGTTCGTAATCTACAGCCTTCTCTGAGATTAAACTGTTTGTGTAACATCACGAGAGAGGAAACATCTGCAACGAATTCGGACAATTAAAGTTTACCTTTCATGAATTTTTGAAAAACAATCATAATTACCTGTAGCAGTAGCTTTTTAGGGTCTGTCGTTGGATATTGACCTTCTCCAGGATTAGTCAGACCTCTTTATCGTGTACTAGCCTAATCCGTCACAGTTTCGCATTTGATCACTGGGGATCCACGTTGTGGGTCTTAATGTCCAATGGCTGTCTGATATTCTTGCAATAAGATCAGCTCATTGCTATTCAAATTTTTTTATAGTTACTATGCTATCACTGATTCTTGTTTTCTTCCTAATTTACTGTTCTGGGATCTCAGCATGTGACATGGGGCATGATTTTGTTTTGTGCACGTTGCATGGTTCTCAGTGAGCGGGTCAATCTTGCAATTAGATTCCATGTTTCAGCTCCATAGGTTACTATCACGAGGATGCATTGGTCGTGGAACTTTCTTTTTAGGATTAATTGGATTTTCTTCGCCAAATTAGAGTGATTCTTTGGTTGATTTCGTCATCTTTTGAGTATTTCATGGACATTTGTTGTCCTTGGTAGATGTAGTGGTCTACCTTCTTCAACTCTGTATTTCCCATTTTAATCGTTGTTTTTTTTTTGCCATCTACGTTTTTGTTGTATATGACGATTGTTTCACTGGGGTTCATGTGAAGGCCTACTTTCTTGTTTCTTTATTCAGTTCGTCTGGCGTTCTTTGGTTTCATGAAAGTTCTCAAAAAAGGAAGATGGTGTCAGCACATGTGAGGTTACTTGAATATTTGCCGTCCATTTTGACGCTTTGTCTTCTCAGTCTTGATCATCTCGATGCAGATTGTGAAGAGTTTGTCAGCTGATATCGCCATGTATTACTCATTTTTCGAGCTAAAAAGGGTCTAATCTTTATGTAGCCTGATGAAAGAACTATTGTTATGGTAGAAATACTGCAGGAATTTGCCATGTATAGGATCTACGCCTTGTTGTATGATAACGTCAGTGACCTCGGAAATTTCTACAGAGTGTAGAGCCTTCTTAAAGTCAACAAATATATAATTTATATTCGGCTGCTTTCTCTTTTGATTTACCAAATGGAGATGGTCTATATTGGAGAAGCTTCTTCTGAAGCAAGCCTGTTCCCATGGTTCTTCTTCATCTATGTTCCTTTGATTCGGTTCGTGATCACTTTGAGGAACACTTTGTTGAAACAAATGAGTAAGACTTACAGGTCTATAGTTGTTTAGATCATTCGGTTATCTTTTTATTTAATAGCATTACGATTGCAGAGTTCCAATATTCTGGAACTTTGCTCTGTTTTAGGCATGATAGTCATCATAAGCTGCTAATTGGTTGATCAGGTACTGGAAGAGTGGTTTGACAGATTTAGTTCGAAAACTGAACTGCCAGGGTGAAAAAGTATCTATCTATCTATCTATCTATCTATCTATCTATCTATCTATCTATCTATCTATCTATCTAATTATTCATCTGTACATGCATATTTCTAAGATATTAATTCTAAGATTTTGTTTTGGACAGCCGCTTCCAATCAAAGTCACACAAAGCCATGATATCATAAGTGTTTGCCTAATGCTTGAAAAATACGTTGCAAATACGTCGTGTCTGAAGATATTCATACATACAACTTATATTCGTAGCTTACACGTCATATTTTTAAACATTTTTCGCAATAACTCGTCTCAAATCTACAATATATGTGTGTGTGTGTGTGTATATACATATATATGTGGATGTGTGTGTATGTGTGTGTGTGTGTGAGTGTGTGTATTTGTGTGTATTGTAGGTGCGCATGTGTGTGTGGGTATTTATATGTAGCTAGGGAGGGTGAAAATGACAGAGAGGAAAATCGAAGAGAATATATAAAAAGAGATGATAGGAAAAATACGTTGAAAATACTTTCGGTTCATAGGATTTCATCCAAATCACAAATGTCTCAGCAATTCGCTGCCAGAAAAGGAATAAATGGTTTGTTTGGAAGCGAAATCAACATCAGAACGCAAATAACTTCATGTTTCTCTAAAGCAACCGAAAGAAAATAAACGGGAAAATATATTTTTAAAAAATCCCTGTTAGCTTAAACGGACAGACAGACGGATGATGGAAGGTGAATGAAGAGGACGTTTGTAGTTGCGGTTGTAGGGGATCGGGGCGGTGAATAAAATGACTTTTTTTTGACGGGAATATACCGCAAAAAAAGTTTTTAAAAAATCATCGAAGAAAAGAAACAAATAAGATCCACCGACTAAAAATGACAGACAAAAAAGGAAAAAAAATATGGTTATACGAAAACGAAAAAAATGTATTGACAATAAAGAGAGCAAAAAGAAAATTAGGATAAGAAAAAAAAAAACACTCCTAAAAAGGCAACGACAGCATGAAGTCCTAAAAGGGAATCGAGGGCACGTATAGAAGAGGAAATAGAAAATAATGGAAAAAATCGAAAAGGAATTGGATGAACAGAAAAAAGGTAAAAAGTAAGATAATGGTTTAGAACGGAATGAGAAGAACACGGCGAAGGGGAAAAGAGACGAAAACAGAATTTTGAATGATTGGGGCTGTAGTGGAAGCTGAATTGGTTCTAGTGGCGGTTTTTGGATTAAGGTGGAAGGTAGACGTAACAAGAACATGGACGATTCTTCTCTGAGAGGTGCCACCGGAACACTTTCCCGACAAAATAAAAATAAATGCAAACAAATAAAGATATGAAAATGGCCAAAAATGAAAAAGTAAGAAAATGAGAAAAATCACCCCTATTGCAAGAAAGAAAACATAGGTAAAATCGACAAATGTCATAAAGTCGAATGTGAGGGGAAATGAAAAAAATATTTCTTGTTTTATTTTAAGTACTTCTTCGTACATCTTCCCCCACTTTTTTTCCCTTTTATTTCGTCTGTTCATTACCTCATTTATTTCTTCAGTTTTCATTTTCTCCCAAGTCAACAAAGTACACCAAACCTTTGCAGTAAACAGTTCTTTTGGTATCCCCGGCTCTTGTTCTTTTCATCTGGCTTTGATTTATGTTTTTTTTTTTTGTTTTTTCTTTCATCCTATCCAATCCTATTTTCTACAACTTCATCTTTTTCTTTTTCTCTCTCACTTTCTCATTTTGTTTCTTTTCGGGAAATACCCTTCTTTATTTAATTCTTTCTCTTTTCATTTTGGAATCACCTAACTTTCCAATTTCTCATTTAATTTCTCCATCTAGTTTTCTCTCGATCTTTTCCCCCCCTCAACTCTTCTTACCAGCTTCTCTCTTTTAACTCATTCATTTTCCTTTACCACTATCTTCCTCTTGTAATTCCCCATCATTTTCTTCTTACACATTTTTCGCCGTCTTCATTTCTGTTTTTTTCTTTTGCCCTCTGTTTTCAATCTAAAATCTTTCTTGCAGCGCCTCTATACATTTAGCCCCGTTTCTTAAACATTACCAACCCGAAGCATTTCTGCAAACAAAATTGCCCCCCCCCCCACTCGCCGTATATTTCTGTTTTTGACTTCATCGTTTTCTTCCTCTTCTTTTTTGTTCTTTGCCACAAAACAATTCCCTATCTTAATAGCCCACCGTTGGTGACCCTGGTTCCTCTTTCAAAGCATCTCCGAGGTCCTGATCTCGATCAGCTACCAATCAAATATTTCTTGCTGGTTTGACCCACTGGTGAAAGCAGAGGACTCTTAGCTGACAGAATTGTGGTTCATTTTGCAGAGTATTTGTAAAATCCACCTTTCTAAGATTGAGAAAACTGAAAACTGATCAAAATCAGTGGGATGAAAAAAGCTCACATGAGCAAACTAACCAGCTTATCGGGAATTATATAAAAAGTGTCTTTTTGATGAGCTTACCGGTAAACTTTCGAAAAACCCTTGGATTTGTAGACGATTCCCTCAAACTGATTTCTCTTCACAAGAAAGTCTTTGGAACGCACATGCACACACACATACACACATTTACGTATGAGTGTCTTTATGCATATGTAAATATGAAATATATATATATATATATATATATATCTGAGTGTGTGTGTGTGTGTGTGTGTGTGTGTGTGTGTGTGTGTGAGTGAGTGTGTGTGTGTGCGTTAAAATAAATGTTCGACTGAACCCAATATAATTTTATGAAATCTTTATAAAATATCATTTGCTTCCCGGTGTTGTTTTATTCGAAGTTTTTTTCCGGGTAACACTGGATACTCAAGCTAGTTTCTTAATAATTGTAATTGAAAACAGTCCAAGAAGTTCAGTGTTACAATCCATATCCACCTCAAAAGAATTGATACTGTTTTCTATTCAGTATTACTCATCATTATCATCAGTCTTTTATCGTTGGACGTTTGAAAGAGACCTCCCTCAGGATTTGCCACACCTCTCTATCATGGGCGTAGCGTAGCCAATATTTCCTGAACATGTCCAGTTTGTGTTATTATCTCATATTCTGCAGACCTCGGTTCCACATTTGATCTCTGAGGATCCATGTTGTCAGTCGTGATGTCCATCAGTTGTCTGCCATTCTTGCAAAATTATCAGCCTGTTGCCATCTGAGTTTCTTGATGTTTTTCCCCAATATATTGTACTGTCTTGTGGTCTTTTCATGTGATGTTGAGCATGATTCTCTCATATGCACGTTGCATGACTTAACCCTTACCAAAACTATACGTCATTTTACGGCCAAAATACCCTTACTTGCCCAGCATGTCTTTAATCATTTTTGATCGTCAAAATAATATAGGGCAGTGTAAAACTCGCAGGATGGGCGTAAGAATATTCATATCTTTTTGATTTTAATGATTCTTTCAAGATTATTTTTCACAAAATGAAATATATAAACAAAATTCAATTAACCTGTGAACGGAAAAAATACGATTGACCGCATTTTAGTCTGAACGTTGTCTCCCTGTTCTTGAGTGATCACACTTAGAGCCAAATTCTCGAAAACAAACGACGGATCAAGTCCTCGTAGGCGGTGTCCATACGTTCATATAACGAGATTATCCTCCTTGGGTTAACATTAGAGGTATTAAAAGTAAAATTTTATCATTTTAGTTCTTTGTTCAAATATGCATTTTTCCATAATGAATTCTCAAAGGGGCGAAATCCTGTACATGTTTTCTTTTATACCTTATATAATTGGATACTGATTTCAATAAACATCTGATCACTGATTTCTTACTTTTCAAGCCGTATATTTCTTACTTCTTAAGCCATAAGTCACTGTTAGAATATTACCTAAGTTGTATGATGTGTAGGATATTTTAGAAGCAAATTATTGAGAAAAACTAACCAAGAGACAGATCCGCAAATTGAGAACCATGCAATGTGCACATGAAAGAATTATGCTGGGCCTCAAATGGAGAGGCCACAAGACAGCACAGTTCATCCGGGAAAAGACTGGCCTTAGGGCCATCATAGAATCCATTAAGAATTAAATGGCAGTGGGCTGGCCATGTGGCAAGAATGGCTGACAACCTGAGGTCGGCAGAATATTTGATGGAGAGACGAGCTAGATAAATTCAGAAAGCACTGGCTCTGCGACACCCATGATAGAGAAGTGTGGCGAATCCTGGGGAATGTCTACATCCAAAGACGGACTTTAAAAGACTGATGATGATGATATACCGGAAAATATGGTATATTTCCTGATATCATTCCAACTATAAATATAGTTATTCTTTTGCGTGGTGAAATCGTGTACTTTACAGAATAAAAACATTACGTCTTCAGTTGAAGTTAATTCATTGATCATTTTCTCTGCTTTTCAGCCCCCCCCCCCCCCACATGAATGCAGGCGGTAATAAAAGCTAAAAGTAGCCTGGTTTCTGGAGACCCCTCTATTAGACAGCACCTTTCCGTAGTATCAATAGGAATTGGATCAGAAATCGGTGTTATACTTCGACAAATCCTAGGGATTTTTCCTCCTGGAATACAAATGAAAAAGGATGTGTCATATTTTGCAACTTTCATGTATGCAAATGAATGCTAGAACTACTATAGCATTTATCAGAGTCCTCCAAAAATCAATAACCTCCGACAACCAACTTTGATCATCAATACTATATTCACAGTCATGGACGCCATTAATAAAGACATCTTTCATTGTTTGAACGTAAATGTTTCCCTGAAACCAGTGTCTCCGCCCTAATGCTGACCCACTTAACTATTTTTGATCGCTTCCATCAGCTTTTTCTACCAACATTATCACAAAAATTATCATGAGAAACTTAAGATTAATCATGAAACTCATTATCGTTTGCTTAGTCATGTACTTTCATCTCTTTGTTTAGTTCTACTTTTTCTGAGATTTTACTTTTTCTTCATGAAAAAATATTCAAGATGACTAACAGCGGGACAGAGCCATAGACAACTGGGTACTAAATGATGGAACGTTCGTAGTTTTTATGATTTTCTCTCTTGAATATTTGGCCATTTGTTACCTTATCACAAGGGTAGCGGCAGAACAATAGCACTCATAACATTTTCAACGGTATTAGTAAAACTAGGCCCGATCATAATCATCATTATCATTAGCAACATCATCATCTTTTTAGCGTCTGTCGTTGGACATAGACCTTCCCTAAGATTAGCCTGGCCTCTCTATCCTGGGCATCGCAGAGCCAGTACTTTAACCATCGATAATTCTACTCTCTTTTCAATGCTTAAAACAGTTCTCCATTTTGCTGGTGATTTACAAGAAATGGTGGAAATATCAGTTTCGGCCAGATCCAACTTAATCATGGCCACCATCATGACTACAAAACCTCATTACACACACACACACACACACACACACACACGCACACACACATATATATTATTAAGAAATGACTAAATGATCCGACAGAATCATTACGAATTGTGTTATATTATATCGAAACTCTTATTCGAAATGATCTCCGGTTATCATGCAGTGAATATACCATTTGGCCTCGACAACGTAAATAGAATGGATAATTAAAGAAAATGGAGCTATTTTCAGCAGCAGCTCCATTAAGTCGACACGACGAATTCAATATTCATATGGATGAACATTCAATAGAAATGACACGAAGAGCGAGTTATGTCTGCTGTTATACTTACTGATACCACTTCGTTAAAAAATATTCTTGGGTAACTTACGTAAGTACGCCCTGTTTAAAAAAATAAAATGAATTTTTAAGTAATATCAATAAAAAATACACCTAAAGCCTTATATATGATGGCAAACTACATGTATGGCATGAACTACACAATAAGTAAGGGAGTTGGTATTTGATCAAAAGTGCTGGGATGCCACGTGAATATAACTGTTTTGTTTTTTAAATTCCCCAAACTGTTACATGCTAACCAATTGATGATCACAACAAAATACAATTTATACATTGTACCATAGTATCAAAGTATAGGGGAAACAGAGGAAAAAACGACGAAAGTTACAACAATTTCATTGACAAATATTTGGAATCGGGTGACTGACGTGAACCAAAAAAAAAAAAATCCTTGGGAACATTTTTTAAATTTTTAGTATTCAAAGCTGTCAAGCCTTCTAGAATATATATATATATATATATATATATATATATATATATATATATATATATATATATATATATATATATTCGTCGTAAATGCGTTATATTGATTTAAAAATCTATTTGAAATGATCTGTTATTACACGATGAATGTTTCATTTGGCTTAGATAACGTAAATAGAATGAACGATTGAAGAAAATAGGGCTGCTACAGAGTATTCGAACCTGCAACCGATATGGTAGCATTGCTCTTACCATTGAGCTAAATAGCTACCGGTTATGCAAACGCCCAAATAACTACTTTAACTCTAAATTCTTATTTAGTTTACCTTCTATCAATATCTGCTCTATTTGTTTCTCAATGCAAACAATTATACTTGTAGGAAATTGATAAAAAATCATAAATGAGTTATATTAATTAAAATAACCCTGAAATGATCTCCCGTTATTAAACAGTGAATGTATAAATGGTGAGAGTAACAAAACGTTGAAACTGCTTCCTTATCGGTCGGAGGTTCGATTCCTGCTGCAGTCCTATTTTCTCTGACGATTTATTCTATTTATACTATCTTGGCCAAATGATATATTAAACGTGTAACAACGGGAGATCATTCCAAATGGAGTTTATAATGCATTCATAGCATTTCAGTCCGCTCGTATATCTATTTCCTAATTATATATATATATATATAGTTTATACGAAAATGATTATCACGGCTGCTACTGCTGATAATATTACCTCTATTTTCATCGACTCAACTATAACCATCACTAACGTCTTCATACCAGGATCTCGAGGAATCACAATTGCAATATTACCATCAATCCTTTAGAAGCAAACGTGAACATAGCAACCATCACTTTCTGCATTGAAACTCCAATCCACACCAAACCCTGCTCTCATCCCTACCACCACATTCATAAACTGCTTCCACGATCACGCGTTGAGGCCATCTTATCTGGCAGGTACAAAACACTATTACCTCCACATCAGCGACAGCGAAAATTGAATTACCAAACTCTTGAAAATGCAATTCCATTTCATTAAGCGTTGTTGCTTCCCAAACATTGCCGGTCTAATAAGAAACAGGAACGAGAGATCAGCGCCGTTCCATTTCTGCTGGCGGTGCACCAACTTATGAATAATGAATTCGTCCAACCTCTGACCCCTGTTGCCGGTCGTAGGCGCGTCCGGGGTTAGTCGCGGTCGGCCCTCAGCTCCAAACCGCCACCGGCATTTTTTGCAGAAAACGATTATCTTTTTAATGGCGACCAGATTGAGATTTGCCGTGCTGCAGTTAGTAGCAAATTGTTTTGCCTTTATCCGACTCTTTCGATCCCGCGCCAGCAGAAGTGGCAGGGAAGGGAGCGACTGTGGGGTTGCGGGAATAAGCTGAAAGAGAGGTAGGGGAGGCTGGAAGGGAAATGTAAAGCTTTCTACTAACCATCGGTACACGTTCCTCCCACCAACCCTCAGCATGGCCACCTTTTCCTTCGATCTCCAATCTCTTATAAACCGAACCCCTCCTGTCTATCCATTTCGCCGCTTCTAATGGTCCGTCTGCCAGCATGCAAGTCTGCTGGTTCCGGTAGTCTCTTCTGATTGGCTACTTTTGTATCTTACACACTTGGGGCAAATAGGTGTGCCGACCTTAGTTTCTGACAAGGTCGTCAACGTTGTCAGGGTTGGAGGGAGGTGCAAAGTTAAGTCTAATAGCAGAGGTAGAAAATTTTTCAAGAGTCGGGCATTGAGAGGATGGTGGATGGTGTTTGTAGAATCACCCGTTATTAAGGTAACGAATCCCAAGCGACAAAAGGGTGAGTAAAAGTTGTTTAGTATTTCCGATGATCAACCAAAGCTTAAAGAAATCGATTACAGCCAGAACTCTTTATCATATCGAAAACTTAGGCTGTGTAATCTATGTATCTACATTCTTCAGATTTGTATTATGCATGTAAACTTATGACACACATCTATACTTTTCTTTTTACTGTACTATATATATATATATATATATATATATATATATATATATATATGTATATATATATATATATATATATATATATATATATATATATTTATATATATATATATATATATATATATATATATATTTTTTATTTTTTTTATATATGTACGAAATTCAGATTCGTCAGGCACCAACCCACAATGAAAAAGGAAGTTGATTTTACACATGAGACTGGTTTACCTTCCTTGAAATCATTCTTTCTAATCATGGCTTAATTTTTTTATTTTTTATTTGAACACTGGTGCAGCTAATTCCTCCCTTGAGCATGGATTTTCTATCCGTCTCAATCTCTCTCTCTCTCTGTCAGTTAGTCTTTCTGTCTGCTGCTTTACCCCCTCTCTCTCTCTCTCTCTCTCTCTCTCTCTCTCTCTATATATATATATATATATATATATATATATATATATGTATATTCTAGGAAACTCTACAGCTTGAAACACTGAAGATATACAATAATTTTTCAAACTTATGTCATTTCAGCAAAATGGTTATATCAACATGGCTCCCAAGCAGTGTTGATCAAACACCACCTCCTCTCAAGCTATACTTTTGATATTTAGCTTTGTTTTATTATTTATCCTTTTTATCATAATACATTTAATTTGTTATTTTATATATAGTGATATAATAATGGATGTTATTTTATACTACACATCGTTTTTCAATCAAAGGACTTACATACATAGGTTACCCCAAAACGTATTTGACAATAAAGGATTAGTAAGTATAACAACGTTTGTGATTCGTTGTTCGTGTCTCTCTTCTGTTGAGTGTTCACCCATGTGAGTATAAAATCTATAATGTCGGATTTAATCTAGGAGTACATGCAAACCAACTAATAATATGATCTTTAACGATACTAGTTAATTAGAAAAAAATCTTTTTGCTACCATTGTATTTAACCCCAAAATTGACAAATATTCTAAGATCTCAGCACTCACACTGAATTATCCGAATCTCACACCGTCACCCTATCATCAACGTATTGTTCGAAGTAAATCAGCCTTTTATAAGTGGTTAAAAAGAAAACAATAAGCATTCTACATTGAAAAGGACCAAATCCATCTCTGGTTCCCTAACTCCCATAAACATATTTATAGGTGTTGTCGAAAGTTATATTATCCATTTAAAAAAAAATTGATATACACTTCTCATTTCTTTTTCTATATATTCTACAAATTTTTCATATTCTTTAATTTTTGACTTTATTTCTTTTTGGTCGACCTAATGAGTTTTAAAACGTTCAAAATGTTTGATCATGGCTTGATTAGATTGCATGATAATCTTACAAATTTCACCGACTTGATTGACCATTCTTATAACTCGGTATAAAGTCGATAAATCTAAACGTAGCCTGTGTGATCCTTAAATATTCTGATAGTATATTTCCATAAACATATAAGACGGAACACTACTTGTACTAAAAGGCATTCGCACGATATGGAATGGAAATGAATCTCATTTGTCAAACATTTTTATTGACAAAAATTCCATTTTTGATTTAAATATCCAAATCTAGGGATGTTGCTTGCATTCTGTTATGTTCTCACTACTCAAGTTCAAGATCTTTAAGGTAAATAGATCTATAAGATTGCCCGACTTCTCTCCATCATTAAAGCAACACATGTCATCAATTAAGCACATACAACCATGAAATGCACATGCCCGTTTTATATTTTATAGTTCTATTTAAAGACGTTATATATATATATATATATATATATATATATATATATATATATATATATATATATGCAGGTACAAATTTGCCCATAAGGGTGCATGATAATCCCATTGGTATACCAATAATCTGATGAAATAATGTATTACCTATTTTAAAATAACCTTCCCAGTAAGATGGGCAACAAAAGGGTAGAACACGTTTGGTAAGTTTTGCCGTTTTTTGTTTTACACCAGAAACCTCAGTGTTTTTAAATTACTGGTTTTTATAATATCCAATTTTTCCTCAATAGGCACAGAATTATTTACAACCCTGAAGATATCTGAATTCCAAAAATTTACTTTTACTATGGAATTTATGTGTTTGATTGTAAATTGATTTAAAACCCTCGAAAAGGTTTATTACAACAAACTAAAGAGGCTAAAAAAGTGAGCACCTGCTGGATTTCTGTCCAATTCAGCTGTCCAGTACATAATTGTTGATTTTTATATATTTATGTCAATTAAAAGTCCTAGTTTCTCACACGATATGATGTTGTTAAATATAATAAGTGCCAGGTTCATAAGTTTATACTTTATTCGTGGATGGTGATGTCCCCATGATTCCCACTTTGAATATTGTACCTCTCACATACAGATCCTATATTATTCGTGGCTTCATTAATTTGGACGATAACAAATTTTATTTCAGTTTTCAAGAGATTTTTCACGATAGAAGATGTTCAAGCACTGAACAGTGGTGTTCAAAGCATTTCACGCAGAGGATTTTTCCATTTACAAGTATTTCTTCCCTTTATAAATCAAGCGTTGATACTGCTATTTGATATCTATTTCAAAAATTGAAATTTTGAAGCTTTTAAAATGCTTTTTTAATTTCATTCAAACATCTGCCATAATTCCAACACTTTGGCTCTCTATAATCAGGACCTTTTCTTGACCTTTTCACAATCACTGGTTTGTCTGTCAATAGGTGGCCAAGATTTTTATCACATAATTTCAAGGCCTGGCATTCAAACACACACACACACACACGCACACATACACACACACACACACACACACACACATACACACACACATACACACACACACACATGTATATATATATATATATATATATATATATATATATATATATATATATATATGTATATTGAGCACTCTTTAGGTGAGGTAACTCATCCATTGTAAGCTTATGCAATGCTCTTCCCTGGGAATAGAGCACTCTGGTGGATGAGGAGTTTCTGCGTAAATCAAAATATCGCAGTAAGTCAGCTTTATTATATATATACATACTATTATGTCGGCCTTTTTACTTGTATGTTTATTCACCACAAAACTACAATGCCTGTCGACTTGATATTCTGCATGTAGACTGAAATATGTGAATTTCCTACTCAGCTATATAAGATTGATCTCACAGGTCGTTTCAAGCCAATTCTTTCAGTTGTTGTCCACTATTTTGCACCAACTATTTCTGGTTATTTCTACACAATTCCCTACGTTTTTAGTTATAGTTTAGCTTCTTTGTGACGGGAATTTGGCTTAGAGGTATTTTTTTCTCTTGACAAGGTCATAAACAAGACGGGATTTAATTCAGAAGTCATTTGATACCTTCTGGGTTCATAGAGGTAAATTCTTCCACGACCAAAGTGTTTAAAAATATTCAAGGTCACCATATGTAATTTCCGGTTATTCCTACGAAATTTTGGCCTCCAGTTTGCGCCTAGAATGCAGAAAATCTGCACCTCTGTTACAAAACCTATCGATCAAACACTTATTTTGTTTCGTCTTGATTGAGGATTAATCGCTATAGTTTCACGCAGCGAAAAAGTTCTTTATTTATATTTATTAAACTCAGTTCACTACGTCTCAAGCCCAGATATTGAAAGCAAGCCAAATGTATTTACTAAGCTCAGTTTTGTCTAATACTGATACATTGTAATTGGGCACCAGGTTCCAAATAATCTCGTTAAACTAGCAAATGTCCGTTGTAAATTGAACATGTTGTTTCAATTTGACCAGACATCTGCTTTTGAACTGGGAGATGTTGAGACTTATATTTTGATAAATGATTTTTTCTATTTTGCTCAATTCGATATCGTTGGAGGAGATGAAAAATTCACAGTGTCTGTTTCGAAAATGAACTGTAAATAGTATCATGATTATTGAAACTAGAAATAGAGATTCATGTCATATCAACTCAGAGGTCTAGCTCCGCTTTTTGATGTACTCAAACGAAGAATGACAGTTTACAAACCAACATTAGGTAGAACCAGCTCGACTTTGAAGAATAGAAAAATCCCACTCGTCCTGAAAAGAAGAATATACAACCAATGCATCCTCCCGATAGTCACCTACGAAGCGGAGACATGGAACGTAGCCAAAAGATTGACCCCCAAGCTGAGAACCATGGAACATGCACATGAGAGAGTCATCCTCTACATCCCATGGATAGATTACGAGACAACACAGTTTATTAGATAAAGTCAGGAGTCTGAGATATCTTAGAAACCCTTAGAAAGCTTAAATGGCAATCGGCTGGACATGTTGAAAGAATGGCAGACAACCTAGGGACATCATGGCTCTCAACATGGATCCCAAGAGATCATATGCGAAATTGTGGCCGACAGAAAGTAAGATGGCATGACGAACTTGACAAGTTCGGAAAGTACAGGCTCCACCCATGACAGTCAGGTCTGGCGAATCTTGGAGAGAGTCCATGTCCAACTACGGATGCTGATGATGAAGATGAATCATCTCCAGTAGCCCTTTATTTTGAGCTCTCAATCCTTTGATATGATTTCCGACAATTCTCGACTCATCAGAGAGAATACTAGGAGAATGTCCATGGGTGACTTCTCTGAATAATATATCAAGGTAAGGTCTTAATATTTTTTTCACTTCAATGCATTTTGTGCTCTTCTGCTATAAGTCTGCTCTTGGTCTTTCACAGATCTTGACATCAATTATAGCATGATTGAAAAATATATTGCAAATATATGAAGCAAATACGAAATGATGTAAATTTACGATACAGAAACAAATACAGTGTATCATAAAAATATGTTGGGTTGAAAAAAAGATTATAATCCATCATTTTCTGGAAAAAAAATTACAAAATATAAAATTGCTTGTGAAAAAATTTTCCTCTGTCTTACCATTTTCTCGTCTTCACTCAGTCACTTTAACATGATTATCCTGCTATATTCTTGAATCTTTTAATCTTTTTCCTAAAATATTGAAGCAGGTATAGAAATTTCCTTGGTTGTATGAAGAGCCATGATATAGTTGCTACTTTTAATTCTATAATGTCTATCGCCAAACAATCTCTCTCTCTCTCTCTCTCTCTCTCTCTCTCTCTCTCTCTCTCTCTCTCTCTCTCTCTCTCTCTCTCAGTCTCCCTATCTCTCTATCAGTGTGCGACTGGTAGATCTGTATATCTGTTAGATGAATATATGTGAACAATTCATTAAGAACTACTACTATTACTACTACAACAAGAACAACAAGAACAAGATCAATGATAATAATAATAATAATAATAATAATAATAATAATAATAATAATAATAATAATAATAATAATAATAATGAAGAATATCATTAACAATTGATAATGATATAAAAAAACATTATTATATGGGGCATATTTGATCGTATTTTAGCCATGTTTGTTACCGGTCTAGGTATTACCACTTTCAATACCTACAATCGCTTGATATTCTGTCATTATTACATATTTGAGTTTCAATGAAGTGCCAACGAGGGATTTTCACTCAACAAATTAATGAGAAAAAAAGGGGTTGTGGAAGAAGGGTGAGAAAGAGGAGAAAGGGAAAAATGAAGGAGAACAAGGGAAAAAAAGGAGGAGAAGCGGGGGAGCAGAAAAAGAAGATGTTGGAATAGAGAAATGAGACAAATGTAAATGAAATTCAAAGCGAGAATAAGAGAGAAGGAGAAGTTGAAAAGGAGATCGTCATAAATGAGAGAGAGAGAGAGAGAGAGAGAGATAGAGAGAGAGAGAGAGAGAGAGAGAGAGAGAGAAAGAGAGGGGGTTGGTGAGGAAGGACAAAGTACAAATATTACGAACAAAAATTGAAGAAAAAATCATTTCAGAAAAAGGAATAAAAAAGTCAGAATGCAATCAGAAAAGAGAAAGCAAGCGAGAATAAACAAATGTAGGTAACAAAGCCCATGAATCTCTTGCGAGAAAATGAAGCAATGAAAATAAAGATAAAATCACTGAAGAAAAGAGATAAAATATTTTGATGAGTTCTCATTTGTTCCTTTGCACAACGTCAATCCCCTTTGGGGAATGATACTTCAAAAACGATTAGTGAGCGGTCCTGCACGGAATTCCTTCCCCCATACACTGCACCAAATCTGCTTCTTCCAAGAGGACTGGTGTCAGGACATGGCGGAGGGATATTTTCTTTCATTCGGAAAAGAAATTTTAAATCGAATTTTTTTGTTTTCTATTTCATCCACTTTAGTCATTAGCTACATCCAAGGAGAATCTGATAAACGGACGGAAGAAAGAGCCAGACAAAATTAAAACGGCATACCAGCTAAAATCGAACGATGCGTACAACGAGAAGGAAAACATGGCATAAGACAACATCAAATGGGGAAAAAATAAATAGGAAAAATTGAAATAAAATGAAGAGAAGACTATAGGAGAAATAGAAATAAGAGTAAATCGAGTGATATTGAGGGAAATTCATGAAGTACAAAGAAAGAAAGAAGAAAGCATTAGAGAGAAGAAAGAAAGAAAGAAAGAAAGAAAAAAGAAATCGTAAGAGAGAAGAAAGAAACAGCGAATAAAAAATAATAATCATAAATGAGGAAAGGCTGAAATTAAAAAAAAATATGGACAAAAAATGAAAATTGAAATAAACGAAGGAAGACATAAGGAAGAGAAAGTACTGGAAGAAATTCCGAAAAAATAAGAAAGACCAAATATTAAAAAAAACTACAAATGAATAAAAAGCAAAGAAATATGCTAAGAAAAACACAATGAACATGTAATGGTAAAAAAGTTTAATAACAAGTAATGAAAATAAATATAGATAGACTAATAGAAAGAAAGAAAGGCGTCAAAGAAGCGATGAAGAAAGCAAAGAATAAAACTAGAAAAAGGGGCCTTGTGCATGCACGCACACTCACACAGCCGCCGACCAACCAACAAACAAACAAAAAGATACAGGTAAAATATACAGGGAATGTACAGTAAGACGAAGTGAAAAAAAAGGACGGACGATAAAAGCCAAAAATGTAAGTCGATAAAGAAAAGCAGAACATTACAAGAGGAAAAAAGAGCAGAATAAGGAAGAATAGGTGGAAATAAATAAAAGAAAAACAGTATAGAATAACCTACAGAGGAGAGAAACGAAATGAAGAAGACAAGTTGATCGGAGATAAGAAGAGGAGAAAGGAAGACCAAAAATCAAGGAATAAAGCATCTACGCAAGCAAACGATGATGGGCAACTGGCGGCCGATGACAACGGAGGCAGAAATGAAACTGAAAGGAACACATAGGACTGAGTAGGAGATACTGATTGGGGTTAGGCGGTATTGACATAATAGTGATAGTAGTAGATGTAGTCGTCTATGGGTAGGGGTGTAATTCAAGTCCAGCAGCTGTATAGAAAAAGCCTTACCTTGAACATAACAGCTGAAGTCAGAGTAATGCTCCGGCTGGGCCATTCATGTTAATCTGAGCGGGAATCTCGACGTCTTCGAAGAGTTTGCCAATCTTTGGTTTTGTATCCATTCCTGGGGGTGTGGAATTACTGCGTCCATTGTTTGGCCTTAATCAGCGAGGAAGCCGCACCGGGGACCTTTAGCTATTTCATCTTGTCCTTCAATGATATGACATTTTGAAATCCTTATCACATGGCTTCCATGTGACCCTCTTATCCATAATCCGTGGTCAGGGGTAGAGAATGAGGGGGAAAAGGGAGAAAGAAAAGAAAAGGAGATAGAGGAATGGGTGCAAGAAGAAAGAGAAAGAGAGAAAAGGATCAAATAGATTTTTAAAAAAAAGAAGAGAATGAATCAACGAATGATGAAGAAAAAGAGGACAATTAACAGAGAATCAAGAGAACAGGGAGGAGAGGGGGTAGAGAAGCGTGGGAATGAGGCGGAAACGAGACAATGGGAATGAGGTTAAAAATTATGAGAGAAACGAGGAAAACTATTTGAAGAAGAAAGAGACGAGAAGGAATGAATGAGTTAGATTCAAAGGAAATGAGTGATGAAAAAAGAGAGGCGAGAATAAAACCTAAATGAAGAAGTGAAACTACCTGAAAAACAGAATTTGAAAAGAGAATGAGTGGAATAAAACCTTAAGTGATTCTGGTAAAAACTAGTAGAAAAATGAAAGAAAAAATGTATCAACGAGAGAGAACAGAGAAATAAAGAAGGAACCGAAGAGAGAAAGAAGAAAGCGAGAAATAAGAATAGACAGTGGAAGCATGGAAACGAGGAAGTAAGACAGATACGATGAATTGGTTCTAAAAAGAAAGAAATATAGTGAATTTTGAAATATAGTCCAGGAAAAGTAAAAAGTAGAATGAGCAATAAAGAAAAAAAGGTTTGTGACAAGAGCCAAGAGAGAAAGCGAAATCAAGAGACTGAAGGAGACTAGAGGATACATCAAAAGTGAGCCTGGTCTAGATAAAGAGGGAGGGCGGGAGAATAAGTTATTAAGAAAATGAGGAAAGAACCCCAGCCTCATCAAATAGTGTGATATGAGTTTGAATGTGTAAATCATCGGTACTTTGAGAGTGTTAAATTGAGAAGAGAATTTGTATTCCAACCCGAGAGGGTACATTGAAAAATAAATAAATGAATACATACATATATATATATATATATATATATATATATATATATATATATATATATATATATATATATATATATATATATATTTGGTCCAACAGAGTGAATCATAGATAGCACTATTATATATATAAACTTATTTGAGATAATTTCCCGTCGTTATACAGTAACTGCATCACTCACCCTCGACAACGTAAATAAAATAAACAATTGAAGAAAATGGGGCTGCTGCAGAAATTAAACCTGCTACCGATAAGGTAGCAGCTTCAACTTAACGATGCTCTTACTGTTAAGCTAAACAGCTACCGGTAATACAAAGGCCCAAATAACAGCTTTCGCTCCAAATTCTCATCTCGTTTATTCTCGGTCTATTCGTCTCCAAAGATCAACTTAGGGTCAGGTCAATTTTAGCAATTTCAAATCTAACGGAAACAACCGTGCCCTGTAGTCTGAAAATTCGTGTAAAAGGCTAACACTAGAATGAACTTAGTACAGGTGGTGTTGACCTCTGGTGAACTTTACAAAAATCAATTTAAGGTCAACTCAGTTTTGTTGGGGGTCAGGTCAATTTCGATATTTTCTGAGCTAATAGAGACAGCTGCACCCTATATGGCTTGAAATTTATGTACAAGAGCATTTTTGCTCTAGGGTGAACATAAGATAGGTGGTGATGATTTCCAGTGAATTGCAATTGTTAATTTTGAGTCAGGTCAATTTTGGCACTTTAAAATCTAGAAGAGACTGCTACAATCTATGGGCAGATTTGTGTACATTGGTCAATTTTTGCATTTTCAACCCACCTAAAGGTGTGCGATTCTACTTTATGCGGTTCCGTGTTGGAATTTACTACATGACCTTTCAGTATTGGTTACTCTCCTCCCCAGGCAAGTATATATTGTGTATATATATATAGAGAGAGAGAGAATGATATTTACACGGACATGTACCCAGTGAATGTAAACATTTCGTGGCTCTTACATTTGTCAACAACCAGCCATTAATTGTTTCCTTTAGATTCTGGAAATGACCAGTCCATTTACATTTGAATAACTTACATCAAAATCATTCAATCAGGTTTGATAGTTTCCCAAGGTCAAACGATCCTAACCATTACTGATACGAATAAAACCACTCTTCGCATTAAAGTTCAATAATTGAAATTTAATAAATTAATTTAAAAAAAAAAAACAAAAAAAAAAAACAAACACGAATAATGCGGAACCGTTGAAAATACAACTAAATTTGATTTTTAGTTAAAACTAAACCAAAATAAGCATTAGAACAATCTCTTACTCTGGGAATTGTTGGTTCGTAATCCACTTTATTGTTATAATCTTTTTCTGAGTCATACAGGAATTTGACCTGATCATGTTATCCACATAGTTACCTTATGAAAATAGTTTTGAAACAAAATTGAAGTTAACTATTTAGATCCGAGACCTTCATCGGTTAATCAACTAGTTTCGCAAAACTTTAAACTCAGAGCGAATTTTATTGTAACTTTATTGGATTTTTTGTAGAAAGATTTTATTGTTAATACTTTGTTGCATCACCATTAATGTTATTTACTTAGAAAAATCTGACCAGACACACTTGACCAAACGATAGAGGAATCGCCCTGCACTTTATTCCACGCTGGTAAGATGGTAGTTTTGAATAATGAGTTCAATAACTTTCTGGATCACTCAAAATTAATTTTTACACTTATGAATTTTGATGCGCTGTATATATATAGTTTCTTTTTTAAAAAATCAGCCCGGAGAAATGAAGACATAGCCGTGATTTTTTTTTTTCCTGGGGCATATCTAGTATGCACCCAAGCTTTTATCAGGACCTACGCAGATTTTGATTTGGGGTCCTCAGCAACCTTTATAGTGCTCCAAGCAGAATTTGAGGGCATACAGGTGACAACGGGCCCTGAGCAGGCTCTTATTTCGCTTGAATGATGTTTATTCAGGCAGCATTCTTTCATTATTGAATATTTTGTTAAAGACCACCGCAGAAGAGTATTCAAACTTTCCTGATCGCATACAAGAGAACACTGGTTTGAGTCTAATGCATGCCAATGTATCTTTATTAACCGTCTCGAGGAATTAGGTCTAGTTCCTCTAGTTATACACTTGGAGATTAGGTATAGAAATTAGGGATGTTTGTTTTGTTTTGTTTTCATTTTTTGAATTAGGCTGTGTAGCATTTGTTCTTCATGATAACGTAAAACGCAAAACATTGCTCCAGCGAAATTCTTCCCTCGTTAGAAAATATGTATCACTTATTGGATGTGATGATAGAAATGAATTGAATGAATTCAGATCTATCCAGCCGAGTTAATGAGTTGTGACTGAACAGCATGGATAGGGAATGAAGTTTAACATTTCTGTTAGATTTGAACTCGTACGCCTGAATCTTGAGAGCGTGTCTCTGTGTGAGAGAGCCTTAGTAATGAGCCTATAAGAACTTCACCATTTGCTTTTCTTTTTCGTTCCCATCTATGTTGTTCTTCTTTCATCTATTTAGAAGGTCAAGTATTTGCCATTCTGTTTCATGCTTATTTATTTTTCAATTCAAAAACTATCTATCTATCTATTTTTCTATCTATAAAATATATGGTTGATAGTGCATTCAATCTAATTTTAGGGGGGTTGGTAGTTTTGAGCTAAAGTCTTCAATTCTCTTATCCAAAAATGATTTTTTAATCGTTGTTTTCATTTCAGAAGAGGAGCATTGCTAGCAATTCTGAAAAATGATATTCAGAAAGATGATAGACGCAGCGATAAATATACATAGGAGTAACAGGAAAATAGAGAAGTAGATATAATTACCATTATATGTGATTCAGCAATACATATTACAAGCAATCAAGAGCCCTATCTAAAAATCTATGGAAATTGAAAGAGGAGGAAAAATCAACTATAAACTGGGAAATTATAATAATAATTTATAATATGAATAAAATCAGTAAAAAAAAAAAATGTTTTGCCTGGAAAAAAGTTGGATATCATTTACTACAAACGACCAGGAAAATCCTGACAAAAAATGCAATGATTTCTGAATGTAGAGATGAAAACAAGCATTTATTAAAACACTAATAAAATCAACAATTTTAAAGACTGAAATTACTTATGATTTCTGATAATTATAGATAATTTCAAATGCATATTGTAGAAATAGATAATTACATAAAAAAATAAGCTAGGATGCGCTAGGATTAAACTTCCTTGTTTCATCAAAATTTAAAAGGTAAACTAAACAGAATTCATTTCTCAATGCAATACCATTTTATGTGTTCCATTTCAACCCCTTTAGGAGTGAAAGTTATTCCACCATCAGTATTTGTAAACGTCAGTTTTTCAGATTGATGTCACTAGCTTCTGGTATGGTCATTGTCGGTGTTGTGATAAACAAAAATGAAATGAAAATTCAGTTGTTGGAGTTTGACAGCGAAACATCAAATAGAATGATTAATTTCAGGAATAGATTGATAAAGCGAGCAAAATGTGAAAATTGAACAAGACGATGGAAAACGAATAAGCCAAGTGACATGGGTGATTCCACAAAAGGAAAGTACGTTTAAAAAAACAAACAAACACAAAACAAAACGTTGAAAACATACAATCGCTTGAAAAATTGAAAAGGTTAATGATTTGATCTGCCTGGATATATATATATATATATATATATATATATATATATATATATATATATATATATATATATGGTTTCAAAACAACACTACATAATGCATACATACACATATGTATACATACACACACACACACACACACACACACACATATATATATATATATATATAGGCCCATGTATGATTTTGCAAATGTCTTACACACACACACACACACACACACACACATATATATATATATATATATATATATACATATATATATATATATATACAAACGCACATAAATCTATTTTACGCACGCACATACACACATGGATTTATATATATGAAGAGTCTCTGTGTGTGTGTGTGTGTGTGTGTGTGTGTAAAATAGAGTGGTTTGCGTATGTACACATAGAGTGATATTAAAACGTATTATGTATGTGTATGCATTTATGTACATTTCCCAGCGAATGAAACACATTCATTTACTCGAATTCAGAACACACACACACACACACACACACACACACACACATATATATATAAATATATATATATATATATATATATATATATATATATATATATATATATATATAGAGAGAGAGAGAGAGAGAGAGAGAGAGAGAGGGTGGGGAGTGAGAGTAATGAAAATGTAAATACAGGTTTTCATGAAATGAGATTTTATTCAACTATAAATAACAAATATTTACTATGCAATGAATATTTGGTGGACCTGGCTTAAGCGGATTAGGAGTTGAACTTTTTCAGGTATATAATTTAGCAGATTCAATCAGTCAGTAATTATTGGAAAAATCTTTGGCTGCAAAATAGATATCTATATTATGAATTGATATTCCAGAAGATTTGAACGGCTGGTACGCTATATTTCGCTATAGACCATAACAGAAAATCCATCATGTTTAGTGGAGGGGAGCAAGACGAGATTATTGGCTAGACATACTTCCGACCTATACATTTCCGCTGGTTAAAGATTTCGCAAATGAGAACGAGTTCTGAGAAAATGACAGTATGTAAAATCTCTGGGGGTTCTGAACACCGTCATAACTTTATTACGCTTCTTCTAGTGAAGCACAAGGGCATTCTCTCTGCAGTTCTGTCACAATTATCAACATGATGACTGGACTGAAATGCTATTCTCAGGTTGATTTTGACGAACTCTTTTACATCAACTGCTTTGCAATAGTCATTATAAAATCCCTATTTCGTCGCACGAAGACACCATTCCTATGTCCAAGCTAGACATGAACGAGACAGAGGGTTTCCTTGACTTCACAGATGAATTGTGTAGACAAGTATTTTATTTATTGACTTAATTCCCAGAATTGATTCTTGGTCGATCAAGGCAGCAAACTTTGCAAGATTGGATACAGCTCTGACTAGACAGTCGGATCTTTTAAAAACTTTCCAGGTAGACCATGGGGAAAAAATTAAAGAATATCTCAATGAGGTTATGTGCAAATAGAAGAAATGATAAGTATGTATTACGTTCAAAGAAAATGGATAATGTAACTTTCGACTATACCTATTAAAAAGTTTAGGGGATTTAGGAAACCAAAAGAGATGGAGTTTGTCCTTGTTAGGTATGAACAGTTATCGAATTGGCTAAAACCAGGGATGGGGGAGGGCATCTGTCGTTTGTTCCATTTGTCTGACTGATAGTAGGGCGAGATGGAAGATTGATCATTTAATATTAAAGAACAAATATCTTAAGTATGTTGATGGGATAATCCATATGATGTTATCACTGGATATAATGCTGTTAGGTTTTGTCTTAAACATATTTATAACTGATTTATTTCGAACAAATTTAGGATATTGATGGAAGTGAGATGGTATAAGACGTTGATGATTCAGTCTAAGGTTAATCATCTTGAAATACTTTGTCAAATACTCCAGCTGAATATATTGGTAGAACAATATTTTTTCTGATTAAGTAGTATCCTGAAAGATGATATTGTAAGTTGATTTGTATAAAATCTGATTAATTCCGACATGAGGGAGTCACAAAGAGTCACATCCGTTATTATACTCATTAATCCCTCATCCTCAAACACGTTTTTTGGGTAATCTACGTACGTAAGCAAAAAATTCCAAAACTGAATCATGTGCAGTATAAAATAGCATTCATTTGAAATACATTTTGATTATACCCTATATAAAATACCTAACAAACTGATGATGACACGACTGTAAAATTATAAAGCAAAGCTAAATATCAATATAATACCTAATTATGTGCAAAACAATTAACACTTTGAAAAAGGCATTAACAAATATCTGGGAATGATTGACTGGAATTGCATAAAGTTAAAATTTTTTTTTATATCTTCAGTGTTCAATGCTGTAAAGCTTTCTAAATCACACACACACACACACACACACACACACACACACACACACACACACACACATCTTTTTTTAATAAAGAGAAACTGGTGTAATTTTTATATTATTGGTTACCACAATAAATTTGCTTAACAAACTTCGATCTTCGAAAACAGAAAAAAATGATACGGTTCAATCCATCATTTTACGTAGAAACAAACACTGATAAATTATTTCTATACTTAATAACCAAACAACACACAAACAAAAAAAAATTAAAATCTTTGACCAAAATACCCTTAAAATAAGCTACTTCTGTATAGACAACATGACCAAAATATCAATTAAAACAAAACAATAAGATAATAAGGAATGGAGAAATGAATTGCCACGACAGGGATACTGAAGAATAATCAACAAAACAGATAATTGCAACAAGATAATTAATCAAGCAACTGTAAACTGTTGAGAAGCCACACAATAATAAGTTTTACATTGGAACCTCAAAGTTTACTTCGAAATCAGGTTAAACATATACAAAAAATTATTCAACATTGAAGGATACCAAAACGACACAACATTATCTGAATAATTATGGAACTTAAAAAAAAATCCAAAACAAAATAAAACAACCACAAAAAAAAATAGAATTTTTAAACAATAACATACAGAAGCAAAAACCAAAAATGCCTATTACATCCAAGGGAAAAACTACATATAACAGAATTCCTATAAGAAAACCAGACTAAGAGGAAATTATTGAAACAGAACGAAGGACGAAACTTCCATTTATAAAACTATGACTAAAAAACAACGAGGATTCTAATGTTTAAATAAATATTACCAATCAAAATACGAGCATATTATAGAAAAAACAAATTGAAAAGAAAAAGAAATGATTTCTAATATGAATAAATTAAAAAGTACAGAAAAATGAAACAGTAACATCCCAAGACGATTACAAACAGAATAAATTTAATTATGAAAGACCTTATTTAAGATTAAAAGACACAAATGTGAGAGGTAATACAAAACATCAAATATGAGATTTTAAATCCAATATATACAAATCAGACAGTGAATATCACAAAAAACACCAACGCAGAACTGTATAAATACAGTTAAACAAACGAGAACAAAATAAATAAAAATGAGAATTGACGAAAATAATATATATATATATATATATATATATATATATATAAAGAGGAAAAACGCAAAACAATAGAAAACCCCAACCCATGCAAGGGAAGTAACTCATACCTAACTAAACAAAAGTGGAACCAAAACATAGGATATTTCAAATAATTGTTTGATCACGATACCACCCGATGTTGGCGAAACAAATTTGTCGTGGTAAACATACGTATGACAATTATATATATATATATATATATATATATATATATATATATATATATATATATATATGTAAGTATATTGTTGATGTGACGTGATCCGACAGAATGTTGATAAAAATGACAATTGGGAGGTGAAGAGAAAAACTAAAGAGATAGGTGTTACATCTCAAAATCTTCTATTATTCCGATGACATATGTCGATGCTTTTCGACGGGAATAATAACACATTTTAACACCTATCTCTTCGGTTTTTCTCTTCACCTTCCAATTGTCATTTTCACCAACTCATACACATACACACACACATGCATGCACACACACACACACACACATATATATATATATGTATGTATGAGCATGTGTGTGGAAGAATGGTGTACGAGACAGTATGCCATTGATCTCGCTGTGATTTGAACATACATGCACTCATACATGCAAGCATATACACACCTTATATAAAAGCCTAAATCCGTTTTTGTTTGAATATAGGATGAAATTAACTTTCAAATACCAAGTTAAGATATTTTTTCTAAGTTTTGTAATTACTTGAAATAATCACCTCTTTTGCTCTTTCTTTTTTCTCGAATAATGTTGACGTGTCAAACTCATTTAAAACAACGAAAAGTAAATTGAACATTTCCTTAGAATTATCATTATTGTTATTTTTTAAGTTTTATCTAGACAGTCGCTTTGAAGTTTGAAATCCCTCAACATTTCCATTATTTGGATAATAATTTCATTGAAGAAAATGTAATAACATTCTTCTAATCTACAGTGAATACGTCCAACCTGACGATGAGGACAATATTTTCCTAACTGCTACGCTACGATTCTTCAATAAAACTCCCCGATTATCTTTTTCCACTTATAATTGATCTTGACACAAAATTACCTTTCCTAAAGAAAATGCGACAAATTCCAGTTATTCTGCATGGACAAACCTCATTATTTAATTCCCTAGAATAAAAAAAGTGTCCCCTGTTGCTTGGAGAAGAATATATCTTGAGATGCGTAGTAATGCGTTTGAAAATCTACCTGGTTAGTTATGAGCATCAAGAGACGTATACGGGGAACGATGGTGAGAGCAAATGATCATCGTTTTGACGGTATGGCCTCAACGAGACAGGTGTAATTTTAAAGGCTAAGTGTTCGAGCCCAAATAACCAAGGTAATAGTCTGGATTTCAAACGTTGGTTTCTTGGACAAGCAGGCTTTACTAGAAAGACAGTTTGTCGTGATAAGATCTCCTTAACTATTTCCCACCATCTAATCCTTTGTCCTGTTAAGCCTAATAAAAGAAACAAGGACAAGGAAAAAGTAGAGAAAAAAACAGAGGTAAAATCAAAGGGATGAAGAAAGACGGGGAGTAATATTTGAAGAGAAAAAAAATAGTTTTTGAGGAATAATACAACAAATGTACTGAATGTATTTCTCAGTTGAAAATGGCTTATAATAAAAAAAGTATGATTCAGATTGAATTGAATTCAAATTTAATTTAGAATAATTGTACTCACAGATAGGTCTATCCACTGGAGTTGGATTAGGCAGTTGACAAAGTTTCAACCGCTTAAAGAGAGCAAGCTGCGAGAATTCAACGAGTTGGGCACCTTGCCTATGTTTTTATTTAAAGAGTGTAGTATTGATCATATATGAATAAAAAAGTGAAAACTGTTGTTTGTGCAGTGTTTTGAAAGGTTCTTTGTTGCATTGGCCGTTATGATTGAGGTTTTATTTATTTCGCATGGATCCGTCCAAAATTTAATCCCTTCTTTAGTGACCCCTTGTCCATTCTTCAACAAAATCTCATTGAGAACTTTTGGGGATCTCGTTTGGACAGACCGGGGTCTTTGGCATTATTTCATAGTGTTGACATATAAATACGATGAAAGGGAATCAATTGTGGATCCGTCCCAAAATCCAATTACATCTTTCGTAGCCTATTGTCCACCATTACACAAAATTTATCGAGAAATATCTTGTGGACTGACTAGAACATAACCATGGATGCATGAGAAGAAAAAAATCCACTTCAAAATGTAACCCCATATTCCATTGCCCAAGCTATCGGGCATATCAAGTAGATAGACAGATAGACAGACGGAACCGGATATATATACCAATAAATCTCAGTTTTTATGACAGGACTTCACTCTATTGTCTTACGTATATTTTAAAGAGATTTGCTCGTCGTCACCATTGGAGAAAACGTTTTGTTCTGTTATTCTTCTCTGTTACTAATAGATATATGATGCACGCTGTATGTACATTTATATACTAATGTATAAAGTATTGAGCACTGATAACGAAACATTACCATTGACCAACTCAATAAATCTGGAAATGTCATCACTAAGAAACTAGCCATTCTATTCAGCTTATGTCTCAAACAAAGTCAAGTCTCCGACGATTGGAACACTGTAATCATAATGCTGTTATATAAAAATGGAAATCCAAAAGACTTCAACAACTAAAGGCCAATTAACCTACTCAGCTGCATTTCAAACTCTTTACCGAAATGATTACCGACTAAATCACCAAAGCGGTAGATGAAAACCAACCACGGTAGCAGGCTGACTTCAGAAGAAGCTACTCAAACATCGACTATCTCCATTCATCTCACCAACAAATGACAAAGCAGCAGAATATACAATGCTAATCGCTTGACTTAAAGAAGGCTTTCGGCTTAATGAAAATCCACAAATAATACAAGGAGTAGACCTCAATTGTTACATCATAGCAATATATCTCTAGACACAGGGCCCGAAACTCTTCACAACCAGCACAAGACGATCTTCCGAAACCTACACTGATAAAACAAAGGAATCAGAATAGAAGACAAATGCTTAAGTAACCCCAGATTTGCTAACAACATCATCCTTCTTGTTAAAAACCTTCATGATCTCCGAATGGTGCTAAATAAACTAAATGAAGAAAACAAGAAAGTTGGTCTCCGCATGAACTTCAGCAAAATAAAAGTCATGTGCAACAAACGTGTGAAGGATACGAATACAATGATTAAAATCAAAAACGCTGAGTTGGAGGAAGTAAACCACTTCGTGCACATAGAACAATGAATCTCAATGAAATATTCAGAAAAAGGAATCAAGCGAAGAATAACTCTTGGATTGCAAATTTTTGGTAGAGCAAGTTCAACTTTCTAGAGGAAGAAAATCCCACTAGTCCAAAACACAATAATCTACAACCAATGCTATAGTCTCCTATGGAGCTGAAACCAAAATACTGACCCTCAAAATATGAACCATGTAACGGGCACATTAGAGAATCATGCCCAACATCACACGGAGAGAGCACAAGACGGCCCAGTGTATTAGAAAAAAGATAGATATTACAGATATTATGGAAACCATCAGGAAACTCAAATGGAAATGAACTGTTCATGTTGCAAGAATGGCAGACAACAGCAGGACATCATGATTCACAACGTTGATCCCCAGAGATCATATGCAAAATTGTGGTGCACAGAAAGTAAAATGGCGTAAATAGCTAAACAAATTCAGAAGTACTGGCCCATGATAGAAAGGTCTGGCGAATCTTTGGGAAGATCTATGAATGACGACGGACGCAAAAAAGATGATGATGATGATGATGATGATGATGATTATGATGATGAAATATTTGATAAGCTGTTTGAAATGAGAATTACATTTTTCCCCTGACCTAATCTAATCCCAGCTTTACAAGGACCTGGATTTAATACCTGTTTCCCCTTTTTTTTTCTTTTTCCCAAAATCTTTCAATCAATGAAAAATACATGCATTATTCAACAAGTAAAATATTTTCTGAAACTAAAAAGCTCTCAGAGAAAGCAACTATTAATGTGATCATTCGAATTAAAATCCCTATCTTTGTTGCTTTGATCACTACATTTTGGGTAATGCATTCTTTGGCCTTCTCATTATTTTCTGTATCCCGGACATGAAGTACTATCATATCATTTAATATCTATACTGAGAGATTCGATGAAGATTGAACTCACGAACAACAGCTACCTGAATTAGCGTGCTTTAGTTGAATTTTACCAGACTGACACCCTTATTTGATATTTAGGTGGAAGCTATGTAAATACAATAGAGTCCATGCTATCATCTATAGTATAGAAATATTGGATTATTCCATGTCCTATTTTAAATTGAATAAAGCCATTGTTTATGGTAAAAAGTTTTCATTCGTAACGGTCATGTCAGATATTCGGACCGGTATTCTCATCTTTCTTGTTAAGATTGCTGCGTTTCGGCCTGAACATTTTCCTACCTTTCAATGGCGTACGCTGCTTGCAGTAAAGATCAAAAAACACAATCTGTCATATTTTTTGTTAAATAGTGAGGCAGATGAAGCCCTTTTATACTATAATGCCATTCACACTGGCAAGTACCTTTGTAGTGTACACATATAACTACTACAAAGGGGAAGTAACTGTGCAGGAACTTGCTCGAAACATAATTACTTCTTTCGTCGCCCTTTTTTTGTGACATTCCACAAAATTTAATTGAAATTCATCGAGAACTCTTTGGGACATTTATTTTTAGCTGTAGATTTATAACTGCAAGGTACAGGGAGATAGTTCCATAGATCCGTTCCAAAATTCAAACACTACATCATAGTGGTCTATTTTCAGCTCCCCACCCCATCACTAATTATCACAGGGATTCATTGGGAACTTCTGGAGATATCGTGTAGATTGACATGAGCATACACATAAATGTTTGAACGGAAAGCGGAAAAATATTTCTCGATCAAACAAGAAAATGAATGGAAAAAAGAGAGGGGAGAAAACGGATGTGTAATAGAATGGATCATTTTTGAGGAAGGTGGTAGGGATTCCGGAAGAGAAGGAAAAATGAAAAAGTCAAGGAAGTCACTGAAAACGTTTCAGTATTTATGGATAACTAAGCTGGAACACGCTGGAAGCTTTGGAGGAAATAGCCCCCCTTTTTTAAGAAATGGAAGTCGGAATGTTCTCTTTCCAATGTATTCTGTTCCTGGGAAAGTTAGAGTTTTTTTTGTAAAAATCACGAGAAAATATAATAGTAGTTCACACAAAAGAATCGTTTTACGTATAAGATATAGATGAAAAAGGGATCTGAGTTTGAATAATAGGAAGGGAAAGAAATGGGCAAAGTTCATGGGAAATGAGAGAGAGAGAAAGAGAGAGAGAGAGAGAGAGAGTCAGAGGGTCAGAGAGAGAGAGAGAGAGAGAGAGAGAGAGAGAGAGGGGGGGAGAGGGTGAGAAAAGAATCAATGAAATATTTTTTATAAGTTGAGGGATGTGGAAAAAATTGTGATACGAGCAATAAAGTGGATGACAAACAGGGAATGATACGTAAAGTGGTGAGTGTGTGCGTGACAGAGAGAGAGAGAGAGTCAGTGAGAGAGAGAGAGAGAGAGAGTCAGTGTGAGAGAGAGTAGGGGATTGAAAACCTGGATGAAGAGGCAAGAGTGGAACAAGAAGAAAAAGAAAGAAATAGGAAAGAATAGGAAGGGAAAATTACAAGGAAAGAGATAATAAATAGAAAGAGACCAAAGGCGATGAAGATGAAGTGATCGGCAGAGAATTAGGAAAGAGGACGATAGATTAAAAACAAAGTAAAAATCTTGACAGATGAGGAACAGAGGGAAAAGCGAAAGAAGAATCTGAAACAAAAGAAAGATAAAAACAAAAAAAAGGGTTTTTAAAAATGACACAAAAGCCTCCAAGGGTGGGAGAAGAAAAGTGTAGTTGAAAGATGGGTAATTTTTGAGACGAAGGGCACTGCACAGAGTTAGCACGGGAAAAAGGCTGTGATATTCTTAGCTGTTCATTTCCTGTATTTAATCAACTGAATCAGTTCGCGCTTGCACACTGAGAGTCGCGCCGCATCATATGTCCTGGAATGTCAATCATTCGGCTACCTTCGGGTTCTTCCGCTTGACGCTCAACTCTAATGACTTGTCATTGAAATAGAGCCACAAACGTAAGCGAATTGTCTACGTGTGCATATGTATTTATGCACATGTATATGTGTACATGTGTGCATCTACATACGATTATATGGGTGCAGATTTACTGCTGTACATCTGTCTTCACCTGGCAAGTATCGGGGTACTCCTGATCAGGTAGAAAAATTCATTATTTAATGAAGAGTATTGTGTGATAATTGGAGGACTAAGGATTTTTAGGGATAAACAGAGGGAATAGTGCCATTATTCGAACTTCATGTGTATTCCTCTGTCAAAAAATACAAAGCATATGATTATTATCAACAAATTGTCTCTATATACCCATGTTAAGCACGCTTGTATAACCATAATTGTTCAAGTCGGAAAACGTCTTAACTAACACTAATATCCGATACCAAGAAAAAGTAGCGAAAATGAAAATCAACAATTATAATTTTAAATTTGTGTGTGCATATTAATCTTGTAAATCTGAGGGTAATTAAGAAGGATTCGTTTTACAAAATTGATAGATTACCCATAATCGATATTTTTGCAAAGTTTGATGAAGAGCTGTTCTAAAGAAAAATTACATTAGCGCTATTTTGTGTGCGAGAAAAATCACAACAAATCTTTTACAAGTCAGCCAGCTTATTTATGGAGAAACAAAATTCAATTTATTTGAAAAAACAATAAAAATAATTCAATTTGAATTTGCGAACCTAAAACATTATCAAAATATTTTTTGCACAACTTTTCATGAATATTTTTATATTTAGTGTTGATGAAAACTAAACAATTTTGGATATAAATTTTCCAAAAATCTTGAATGACTCAAAACTTTGATTTGTGCACAGAAAATTTTTTTTTTATCAAACTATTTGATATTTTTGTAAAAGTTAATGATTAGATACTCCAGAAGAACAAAGTATTCACGCTATCATTTCGTTTACGAATAGATCGTCGTATAAATACACAAGACACTCCGTAACTTGATATATTGTTTACTGGGTAAGTGCAAAGGATATTAGTATTGGATGATGAGTAATTAGTGAAACTGCAGCAATATTCAGAGCTTTGTAAATAAAACGAAGTTAATTACATATGATTCTGCTTTCTGAAAACAAGAACATCCTCTCGAGCAAAGAGGACTTGTTGATCTCGATGCTGTTCTCTATTATTCATTCATATTTCAACACTTGCTTCTGCCGCCCCCATCTTTATCCTTCAGATTCTCATCTTCTTCCTCTCTTCTTATTCTCTTCTGTGTCTTCTCCTCTTTCTCTCTCTCTCTTTTTCTTCTTCCCTGATATTCTTCAACTTCTTTTTCCTTGCCGATCTTTTTCATATCTTGCTTAATTTCTTCTACTCCCTTTTCTACTTCAATTTTGCTTACGGTGTTGTTGGTCAACAACATTTTGCAAACATATCTAATCGTATACAAAATAGCAAAAACACAGAAACAGTAAATCCATTAAATCTTCTTGGTCACCATCAATGCCGCCACCCAATCATGTTTTCATCCAAAAACGGTCAGCCAAGATAGCCTCTTGCGTTCACCTCGGGTAGAGTAAGGCTGGCCTCTGAACAGTCGGAATTCAAACCTAACATTCTCTCCTATCCTCTCGTCATCTTCCGGCTGACCTTGATCAGTTCTTACGACCTCCATCTCCCGATTTTCTCAATCGGACTCCACAAGCTTCCAAAACAGTCTCAGTCCTAAACCTCCTCGACCAAACCCTACTTTACCCCACCTGACACGGACCCTGCACCGACCCTGCCGACACTTTCCTCTGTTTCCACAAATGCCCCAGCGCCTGGGTTCCAATACTAGAATGACTGCTTCCAGATAAGGGTGAGCCTGGACAACATACAAGATGGCGGCATAGATAGCACCGCAGTTTTAATAAGCCTGAATATCTCCCTGTCTACTCTCTCTCATTCCCCCTATCTCTCCCGCTGCCCCCTCTCTCTCACACTGGCCTTCTCTCTCCTTTATCCTTTTCTCGAACATCACCACTAACCACCACACCTCTTCCACCCCCAATGCCAGTCACTAATCAATACGCAACTATAAGTGGTCGCTGGCCGGAGTCAGAGGTTTGACCCCAGCGCCCTTTCCACTGAAATTCCTCGTGCCCCTTCTTGCCCCCCCCCCCCGCCTATCCTATCTTTCGCTTTCACTTTCGAGTCATTTCGTCTTGCTTTCTCCTCGTGCTCCACTTTTTTTGGATGCCATGATTGAATGTCAATCTGGTGTGGTTTGTAGAAGGCTGGGTGGCCGAGTGGTCGACTGGCCGGATAGATGGCTTGTGGGGAGGATGAAAGAATTGCTGATCGGATGGATGGACACAGAAATATCAGGAGATGTTCGGACAACTGGTGTACGTATTTGACGCCAGATCGTTTATAAACACACAAGCGCACACACACACACGCGCACACACACACACACACACACACACACACACATATATATATATATATATATATATATATATATATATATATATATACTATTTAGGGTTGTGCCTATGTATGGTTGAATGGGTTGATACTTTTATTAAGTAGTGGTCACATATTAGCATGTGTGTAAAATTGCAAGGATGGAATGATACATAGGTAGGGACACACATACAAAGACAAGTATGGCTACTTTGACGACAAAAAATTGAGTGTAATCACACACACAGACACACAGACACAGACACAGACACATATATATATATATATATATATATATATATATATATATATATTGAGTTGTTGACCCTCGGGAAATGTTTAGCGAGATCGTCGAGTAACCATTACTGCCTATTAATGACTTTGATCCTACCTGGGTACAAAATGCCTGCATTCTTGCGCCCCGATTGAGCTACCCTAAGTAACTATATATACAGAGCCAATTGGGTAATTGGTTCACATTGGTGCCAGTGGTCGGCTTTTAAAGCCATGCAAATGTCAGATTTTCAAATGTTGATGTAGAAGAATCATTCAAACTGGCGTAATACTCTATATTTCCGTATACCTTAGATCTATTTTGTCATTATGTCTCTATGTCACTATTTTTAAAAAAAAGTAAAGCTCTGTCCCCGTCTGTATGTACCTATGGCTCTGTCCATCTGTCCATCTCGGTCTATTTCTGTCTAATACTCTAATAACGACGAGGTGAGTTTGTTGGTTATCTTGCATATATACGTCTTATAGAATCTCAATCTGCAGCACCCTAAATGCTCCAATCTTATCTACTGGGGTAATTTGACCTTATGATTAATATGTGATAGGTGGCCCTAACCTCTGTCAGATCAGTTATGGGTCAAAATTATTTGTAAGTTTATAGGTAAAGATTCATTCATTTCTGATAAAAATCAGAGGTAGTGACTATGGTCCTGTGATTCGAGTCTCAGAAAATTGTGTCGCCAGTCTGAGTTCAAATTCCCACCGAGAAAATGATTTTATTTTCTGTGCTTTCAATGTGTTTGACCTTCAGACTTTCCCCAAATTTGTCAGTTGAGGGACAATTACTTTCGAATGTTTTAAAGGAAGGAAGTTTTACAATGCAACTATAATGCTAAAATTGTCAGTTTTGAGAGATAATCTCTCTCAAAGATTTTAGAAGTGTTTTGGATTCAATCTATAACTATACAGACGACAAATGTTTCTATGCATCTAAGTATATGTTTCATAGATTTCCAATCAGTTGCATCCTACAAACTGCAAATTTGTGTTCAAAGGTAACTGGCACACATAATGAACATATGATTGGTGCTGCTGAATTCCGAAGTCCTTTTAGATTGATTTAGGGTCACAACTCCTTTTCCAACCTAATTTTAAACTTTGTTTTCAAATTCAATCTTCTCAGAAAACACTCCTGTAGTTCAGTGGTTAAAGTAACAGAAAATGAAATCGGTACATCGTGTTCAAACTCCGATGGAGATTATTAATTCTTTTTTTAAAATTGTATTTGCAATCATCAAACCTCCAAAACATTGTTAGTTGTGAGAAAAATATCAAAACATTAAGTGTAATGCTGATTGTCTTCAGTTTTGGAAGAAACAATTTCCAAAGTTTAAAGTGGTGGAGGTCTATCTAAAATCTAATATTATGAAGATGATAACTTTTTTCCCAATAATATGTTTCATAGATTCACAAACGCATGCAGTTTAAGGGCTATAAATTAGGGAATAGGGATATTTAACCTCAGGATGAACATAGGATATGCATTGACTCCAAAGCTCAATTGGAGGTTTGGTTAAATTTAGTTCTTTCAACTATAGGAAAGACTAATGCGCAATACAGACTGAAAATTTGAGTACGATAGTAACATTACCCCGAGATAAACAAAGGTATACGACGCTAAACACTATCAGTAAGGTCTATGGGTCAATTAAGGTCTGTTTTGGAATTTTCAGAAGAGATCCTTCTACTTCTCCATTTTTTCAAATCGAATTCCCCCTTTCAAGACCAAAAACTATATGTATTTGTAAATTTAATTATTTCTATCGATCTATTAATTCATTGATCTAAATTTGTTCTCCCAACTAAAGTCAAAATACTATTTTTCCTCAAATGTTTTACAGGGAAAGCATAAGTATTTTCTTCCAATCTTTTCAAAAGTTTTTTTTTTATTTTTCTTGTCAGATTTTCGTTTTAAGTGAATACTTTGGGAGAAATTCTTCTATTTCTTCTTCTCCTATCGAAGTTTCTGGAACCTTTTGAACCTTACAAAGGACACATTTCCTTTCCTTCTTTAACTAGTACATTTAATTTGTTGCTATCCATCAGGCCAATTTATTGATTGTCTCACTTATACTTTTCCTATGCTTTTGTGATTGAAATATCTTTGCTTACAAAATGTAATGGAAGAAACCTCTGTCTGAGTGCGCCGCTATTGTTCGACAACAGGCAATTTTACGAAGTTAATATTCGTCATATATCCTCGTCAACATACAAGGTAATGCACTGCACAACTTCGAATTGATCAGCTGTTTCCGAGAAGCCTTATAAAACTGAACAAAATTGAACATTGCAGGTATTCATATGAACTATACCCCTTGACTTACATTTCGCCCTTTGTTAAAATACTATTTGTACAAAGGAAAGAGCCAGTTGATAAATCTTTATCATATTTTCACAAAGACTGGGAACTCTCTCCTAAGAAAGGTAACTCTGTGTTTGGTCGGCTTTTACATGCAAAAGAATAGGCATGCGATAGGTGTCACCGAGAGCATTCTCGAAAAAAGGTGAGGGCTTCAAGACTGTTAAAAAGACTCTCAGTACAGGAAGACAGCAAACAACTTGTGAGCTCGAGGATCATGGAGACCTAACAACAGATAGGGACCGAATAGCCGAGCGCGTCCAAGAATCCTACAAAAACCTCTAATCTTGTAAAAAAGGAACACAGAACCATAAATAAGATAGACAAGAAAGGAGTATTCAGTTCGAAGATTTCCCAGAATCTATTCTGTGGATGGTGAAACAAGTCATCAAACAAAGAGAGAAGGGAAAGGCATGAGGAACACCACAATCAATCTACTCAAAGAAGCTGGTCATTCTGATCAACTTACGCCTTGAAGAAAGTCCCCGAAAATTGGAACACTGCAGTCTCAATGCTGTTGCATAAAAAAAAGACCCGAAAGATCTAAACAACTATTGGACAATAAACTTACTCAGCTGCATCTACAAACTATTTTATAAAGAATCACCAACTGAGTCAGCAGAACACTTGATGAAAACCAACCATGGGAATCAGTTCGCTTCAAGAGAACGTACTCAGCCATCGACCATCTCCATTCGGTAAATATTTCATACTTCTATTTAGGCAGTTTGTATATACGGTCTACATAAGATTTCAAGATTATTGAACTCCTAATGAAAACATCACTTTTTGACAATGCACAAGAGCGGACTAAGGAAAACAATGATTGGAACTCAATGGACTTAATTAGACAATACAGCTTATATGAACTCACCAACTTCTTTCGAGTAGAAAACATTGGATGATGACTGTCAACTAATTTTGAAAAATTGCAATGGTCAAAGTGATCAAACCAAAGACCTAATCGTTTCAATAAAATAGGGCTCAAATTACAAGTAATTTTATTCATTTACCCTTCATGAAAGATACCTAACCAAGAGACAAACCCGCAAACCGAGTAGCATGCAACGCGAGCATGATTGAATCACGCTCAACCTCACATGGAGAGATCATACAGCACAATACATCAGAAAAAAAAGGGGGTCAGATACATCATAGAATCCATTAGAAAACTCAAATGGCAATGGGCTGGTCACGTTGCAAAAATCGTAGACAACCGATGTACATCACGACTCACAACATGAATCCCCAATGATCACTTGTGGAACCGAGGCCGACAAAAACAAGATGGAGAGATGAACTAAACAAATTCAGAAAATACTGGTCCCACGACGCCCACAATGATAGAGAAATGTTGCGTATCCTAGCGAAGGTCTATGTCCAACGATGGACGTTAAAAGACTGACGATGACGATGAAAACATTGACTGTTCTGGAATGAAGGAATTTTGAAATATGTATATTTTTAAAATTCATGTTTATCCTATTTCATCTCTCCCGCTTTCTCTCTCTCTCTCTCTCTCTCTCTCTATATATATATATATATATATATATGTATATATATATACATATATTATCATTATCAAAGAATGCTGTCAAATAAAAAAAAGAACCCGAAAGATCTACACAAGTACAGGCCAATAAACCTACTCAGCTGCATCTACAGATTTTTTAACAAAGATCACCAACCGAATCACCAAAACGCTAGATGAAAACCTATCATGGGAACAAGTTGGCTCCAGGAGAAGCTGCTCGACCATTGTCCCTCTCCATTAGGTAGATATTTTATTCTTATATGAAGCCATAAGATAGCTGCTTCATGATAGGGTTTCTCTTACCATTGAGCTAAACAGCTGCCGGTAAATAAGTACATTAACTCCAAATTCTCATTCTGTTCATTTACGATGTGTGTTTATGTTTTCCTTTCTCTCACTATATATATATATATATATATATATATATATATATATATATATATATATATATATATAGTGTTGCCCACAAATGAGTATATCCTTACAACTTTTTATAGAAAGTTAATTTCCTTTTAAACTAGACATATCATAATTTTTTTCTTTCTAGCGGAAAATTTTGCAATCAAATCGGATATCAAGCATTATTTATGACCAACAGCATTGGAAGTATTTTTTTGTTGGGGTGTACTCATTTTTCGACGGAAACATATTCATATTTATGGCAAGAGAGTTTCAATTCTTTTTGGGTTTTTTTTTGAGTGTGCGTGCGCGCGCGCACGTGTGTGTGTGAGTGAGTGAGTAATTTTAATTTAGAGCTTTTCCTGATAACGCAGCAGAAAACAAAATATGAAAATCAACCCCAACAAAAGAGAAATATGAGTGCACGAGCTTCCAAACAGAGCCTTCCTTTTGCGTGTAATTTCAAACTCCTAAAATCATAATCGGGGGATCTTGTGCGAAATTATTTTGACACTTGACCACGTACGACCCCTCAGCACACGTGCACGTCATCACAAACATACACAAGCATGCACACACACACACATAAACACACAAACATACACACATATACATATGGCAATTGGAGTGTAATGCCTAAAACGCTGAAAATATCTGCATACCGCCATACGTTGACGTCAGTGCATATCAATGCATATTAGCACCTGCTTGTATTTGCAACTATAGGCGCTTCTGAAAGGAATTCAAGCAACAATTGCAGTTTTAAGCATAAATGCCTGGAAATATCAATCTTAGATTAATTTGAACGGTTGAAAAATGGACTGTTTCCAAGAAAAGGTTGTGTGCCATATGCGCAATTATCTCGTCTATTCTTTCTGGTGTGAAGAAGAAATATATTAGAATTATATGTGAAGAGCATTCTTTAGTGAGCAAATGAACTCGGAGAAAACAATAGAAGGAGTGCACGAACTGAGCATGATTCAGTAATGATAAAATTAAATAGAACAGAATTGAATAAGCGATTTGAAAGCTCAATTGATACTGTAGAAGAAATACTTCTGCAAATTACTTGAAAATTCGATGTTTTCCAAGTTAATTATATGGTTCCTAATTTGCCGTTTTTGTTTGCTATAGCTTCTCTGACCAGGATATTTCCTTAAAATCATTAGATCGAACATCTATTGGTGAAATGTGAAGTGATAAGCATTTGCATTTCACTATAGCAGATTCACCCTTCCAATCAGAACATTAGACTAATACACATTTCCGATGTCCTTGGCAGCCAATATGTTCGAATGTACATAAAATTTACAATGACGAATAAAAATGGAAGCAATTAAAACGACCTTACGAGCGAAGTGTTATTCAAATATCAAGAGAAAGATTCAAATTCGAATTTTTCCTCTGCAGATAAGATCGAATTTTCTTTGATAGTTTGGCCTCCACGGACCGATACATTAGGAATAAAAAATCCAGTTTATCATCATGCTGAAAAGCATTTTTACATCATTTTTAAAACAGGGAATCCACGATTTTTCAATGCAGTTTCATTTTGATCAGTCATTTTGTTAAATATCGTGTGGGGTGATGAATTTTCCGTAAATATTCGGCCGATGGATCTCGGGCTTCGTTTGGTTATCAGTAGTGACTGTTGAGTTGTGTATGTAAAGTAGAGGGATGTTGTCTTTTCCAAATGGTTGATGTATTTTGTAGGTTTTAATACGATACTGAGACTCATTAATACATACACACACACACACACACACACACATATATATATATATAAATTTCTATGCAGGTAACATTCCTTCTCTTACTGTGCCCCTCTCTAAGAACTCTGGCTCTTATTCATCCCCTTCAATATAAAAGTAAGAGCTGTGTTTCTTAATTTTTCTTTTGCCGTCAGTGGTGACTTCTGCCCTGAATAAGACTCAGTTCTTTAAGAAAATGTGAATTTACATTGGAAACATACACAAATATTAGTAGTGGGAACAGTAATAAGAATATTTCCCTAACGAAAAAAGATTAAAAAAAAAAATCAAAAATATACATTAGGACTATCAACTGACGTAATGAATTTTAATTTCGAAAATGGCCAATGAAATTACTCTATGGTTACATTTTGAAAATACTATTTGCGTAATTTTCATGAAACATTTCTTCAAATGTTACAATATACATTAATCATTTTTGAAATATCTTATCAAAAAAAGTCTGATTTACCAAATTTTGGTCAATAGTTTCAGAAATGACTGAACTTCTTGATTGTAACGTTTCACACCTTTACCTAATCAATATAAAAAACGGTGCATAAACAATGAAAAATAACAATTTGATTTTTTCAAAACAATAACAACTCAATTTAGTTTTTATTTATTCTATTAGAGTAAACTAAACACCAAGCTTAATCAATATAAAAAAACGACGCATAAACAATAGAAATTGACAATTTGATTTATTCAAAGCAAAACAATTCAATTTGATTTAATTTTTTATCCATTCAATTAGACTAAACTAAATACCCACCCTAAAAGGTGGAGTGAATTGCTGTCTAAAAAAATGTATAAAAAGATAGATTGATGGAAATCAGTTAGCATTTAATTGAAGAAAGCAAAAGCAAAAACGAAATTATTGAGAGAAACACAGAAGAAGATACCCCTATTCACATTCTGTTGTTATCATTATCATCATTCCTTCAACTATTTGATTCCATCTTAAATGTTGTTGCTTTTCATCAGGCTGGTTTCCCTTCGGGAGTGAGTAAATAAATCAACACCATGGATCGGAATAAATAATACGTTCCACGTGAGAATCGAACTCACGACATTCTCTGCCGGAGGGCGGATCGTTTCACGCTCGACCATTCTCACCAGTGAACTACTGGAACTCAGTTGTGAATTCCACTCTTAATCAAAACCTTAAACTGACATCCTACATCGATTTTTCTGCATCATACTTGTTATTAGATGGTAGTTCAGTTCTATGAAATTTTTAGTCTTGATCTATTTCATCAGAAGAACTAATGTAAAAAAATATTGATTTTTTTGCTAAAATTTAGATTCATCTTTGTAGATACAGAGTGAGTTTAGATTAAAGGGCCGCGAGTTCGGATTCCACGTTGAACGAATCCTTCATTTCGATTCACGCAGTTAATCTATTTACTCTCTGTTGAAGAGTACCCAGCCTGGGTTTTACAGCAATAAAATGAAACAACTATCAAAATGAAGTATAGTAGAAAAATTAATGACAATAACAGCATAATTTGAATTGATATATTTTCTTCAGTTTTTCTTTCCGTAATTCTCTTTAAAAAATTGCTATCTGATTTCCGTCTATCTATCTTTCTATCCTATAAATTCATTCTTGGGGCATCAATTTACTCCGTCCGTTAGGGCGGTTTTCAGTCAAGTTATCAAAAATTCTATTTATCTGAAATGCACCTGACTGAATAATTTGAAATTGAAGTAACTACGAAGCCACGATATAAAAACTCAATGGCATTTATACTACATCATGATCTGACATCTGATACGTTACCCTCAATCTATACGAGATATATCAAAGACACACACACACACTCACGTCTGCTTATGTATATTAGAAGTATATATGAGAATTTCTATCCAAAGACAAGTAGTATTTCCAATGATAGAACTTCACTTTCTTTACAAACAAAAGGACACTCAAGAAGTTATACTGCGATACGAGAAATTTAATTTATTGTTTAAGAGGCAATCACATTAGTATTTTCTCACTTGTAACTTTGATTTATCCGAATTCGAACTTGAAAATATATTCTGATACTTCAAAAGCAATATTTGATTATTTGATTATGTTTATATTTTGCTACTGCTTAAGCCATTTTTAAACAATGATATATAGCAACTCCTTCCACACTGATCATGAGTCTAGCTGTAAAGAAAAACATCAGATTTTGCATATACAGGACTTGTATTCTTATGTAAATTTGTGTAAATCATTTCAGAAACTTCATGAAGATACGATGATGAGAATGATGCTGCCATTATCATAATCTTCATTACAATTATTCCATCATCGACTTATACAGAGTTAGCATGGTTTAAAATATTTTTGTTTTTCACATTCATCATCGTTATCCTAATCAAATTGTGATTGTTGTGACGGATGTAGTAAGGCAGAAGCGCACACATACACACACACGTGCGCAAGTGCAGGCACACAAATACACACACACACACACACACACACACACACATATATATATATATATATATATATATATATATATATATATATATGTATATATATATATATATATAGTTTTCGATTTGAGCACGAGAGAATGATGCAAAACAAGGGCAAACTATCGTTGCTATTCTCTCCTTTATTTTCTTCCACTTCTTCAGCGACAAGTCTGCCAGGCATACCTTTTCTCTGACTGCATTCAGCGGTAATTTGATCGCGACTCAAATTCAGCTTCGCGCCTCCATTTTAAACTGGCTTTGTGTTGCGTTAACTGCAAACGATTGAAATACTAAAAAATCAAAATAAAAGGGAAAAAAATAAAGATATTCCCTCAAAACTGGCAAAAAATCAGTAATAGGATAAAATAAAGTAAAATCAGGTGACAATAACAAGTATAAAATGCCCGAGGTAGCACAAAATAGAACGCTGCCCTGACCCCAAGGAGAAGAGTCAACTTTTTGTCAATCGTTTTTCTTTTCTTCTTACTTGTTTGGGTGTTATCTTGTTTTAGTAATTGGAAGGAAAAAAATTTAATAATAATAATAATGATGATAATAATAATGATGATGAAGATGATGATGATAATGATGTACAAAAAAACAACGAGGGAATGAATTGCCACGAAGATAGAGAAAATAATATTGTGTAATGGAAGAAAAAGGACCAAAAAGAGAGAAAAAAAGAACAAGACAAAGAATTAAAGAAAACAGAACGAGAACAAAGGAAAGACCAAGGAGAAATACAAAAAAAAAGAATAGCAAACAAATAAAAGGAGGTACAAATACTCGGGAAGGAAAAATCCAACATAAAAGAAATAAATGAGAGAGAAATCGATTGGTCATCCTCGAATGTGAAGATGAAGGAGAAAGAAAACACGAAGAAATATCAAATGAAGAAAGAAACCGACAAAAAAAACAAAACAAAAAAAAACCGAAAAAAACAGGTAAGATAATGTTTTAATGAGTAAGTAAAGTGGAAAAAAAGAGGAATAACCTATACGAAAAATAAGAGTACGGACATAATGCAAGGAAGGATACAACAGTGTGTAAAACAAGTGATAAGGAAAAAAAAAAGAAATAGATGAATGAAAAGAAGACACACAGGCTGAAAAAAGAAAGAAAGAAAGGAAGCAATTAGCAGATGAAAAACATAGAGTAAAAAAATAGACAAAAAAGAGTGAAATAGGAATTAAAAACAAATAAGGATTTGCAAGAAGAATAAAATGGAAAAGAAAGTACAAACATTAATAAAGGTCATGATTGGGAGTTTGTTGTGTTAGTAATGGTGGCGATAGTATTTGTCGTGATAGTTATGGTGTCCGCATAGGGTAGCGATAAACTTAAGTTGCATTTTGAATTGGTTTGAATGTTGTGAAACCGGGAGCAAATCTCAGAGAATGTGAACAAATTATCCATGTGATTATCTGCACATCCATGGAACAGTTCAAGCTGACAAAAGGTTTCGGTGGTGTTCTTGAAGCTTCAGGCAATCCTTCTTCTTCAAGCTGGCTAGCTCAAGTAATTAAATAAATAAAAAGAAAAAAAAACCACGTAACCTCTTCTTTTCTCAAGAAACGCACTCATAGATAGAAACAGACGCATATGCACAAAGATTCACACATATAACTAAAAGAAGATGAAATAGTAGAACATTTACAAAGTTGCAGGCAAAAATTGATAAATAAATAAAAAGGATGAACCGTGTAGAATTTTGTGTCATGGATCTGCTATTTTGGTTTGTTCTTTGAATAATCATAGCAGTATAAACCTAAGTGGTGTAAGTTCTAGCCCATGACAGGGAATGTATCTCTTTTATCTACGTGATATGCTGTAGCTATTTGACCAAACGAAAGAGTTGATTAATAATTTGCCTTAACATGATGTTTTTTCTTAAAATTTGAAGCTAGGGCTAGTGTATTCTACGGATTTTTGCATATGATACCAAGGTATTGCAGTCATTGTGATGTTTCCTCATCAAAACAAAGCAAAAGCCAAAAATAATGATGAAAATGTGTTTGAATATTGTTTGTGGAGAATTTATCGTGTGTAACGTTTTTGATTACACCGACACACGGAAATCGCTGAGAAAAAAACGCTGGAGGAAATATTTTTGAAATTTTCACTTCAAATTTAATATAACACAATGCATGACTAAACTATTGAAGAGAATTAGGCAAAACTTTCCATATACACTTAATTTGACCATGTGAAGGGTTTTTCCGATTAAAATGAAAGATTCTCCAACTATTCAAGGATATAATGGTTTTGGTGTTGGAAATGAGGAGATTTTGAAAGTCTGATGCAAACGATTTTTTTTTTCAAAAAGGAATTTCTAGTACATATTTATATATATATCCCCGGTGCAGTTGTTTGGTCTACCCACTTTGTAATCGGGAGATTACTGGTTCGAATCTAGCCGAAAAATACTTTTTTTTACCAACAGTAATAGTTATAGTTGAGTACGTAACAATATTAAAGAAAACAGGATCAGTAAGAAAAGTGCGCATCTGCACAATGTGTTAACACAATTATAAGAAAAATACATGGAACAAGAATTTTGTCATATAAATAGACGAAGAATATCGATGAAGTGGCAAAATTGGACATACTTATCTTGTAAAGGTTTTTTTTTTAAATTTGCGTATGGGTACATGCCACTATAAATGGCAATTTTATGCCGCTGAATCAATATTTTCGTCTATTCAGTGTTAGAATTTCTAGTTCGATATTCTAAAGAATATAACGTTAATTATATTAACACATTGTACAGGTTCTCATTTCTTACTTATACATAGAATATCTAAGAATAGCAAGAACAACATGACAGATGAACGATTTTATAGAAAATGTTGCAAAATCAATACATGAAATGGATAAAATGGATAAGATTATACATATTTACAAACAACTATATAAATCTGTCTATAGACATCCAAACACGTTCTAACTTTATCAAATCAATACATAAGAAATGATTACTTCAACTCATGAATATCAAAATCGAATCATAAACGGATAAATGATATATAATCAAATAGTTATAAATATGTTAATGTCGCCTAGTGTGGATGTATTGGAAATATCTTAACAATAGTATACAATTATTATTACCTTACAAATGAAAACATCTGCATATTGAGTATAGAAAAATTAGAGAGAGAGAGAGAGAGAGAGAGAGATTCAAACGTTGAAATATGATACGAGGGACATTGCAGATAACTTTAATCACAAATTATAAATTAAAAAAATTGCTTACCAAATCTGATGATAAACTTAGTAAGTACATCTTTATGTAACATTTATGGAGGAAAAAAGAAGGATGTAAACATATATGAATATATACTAAGGGGATAATAATAATAATAGTTACCTACTAAATCTGTTGATGACCCTTAATAAAGGACAAAACTTCAAACGCCATAACTTCCATAACAATATTCACAAATAAAAATTCTACCTTGAAAATTAAATGTAATTTTCTGTGTAAAGCAATAAACATATCATAATCTCAGAATATCACATAATTATAGATATAAATAGGAACTTTACATTAAATGTGATGAAGTCAATTGTGAATGACCACATGATAAAATGTGCAAATAATTTTCTTTGAACGTAGTGAAACGTACAAATGTATATGCATATTTATGAATTAAACACCACAGTTTGGGAACTATAAACTCTCCCATGCTCAAACAAACGGTTACATTAACAATAACTAATAATGACAAGTAGAATTACAGGCATACTGGATAAGACAAAGAAGGAAATAGTTTATTCGTCTGTTCCAAAAAGATTTAACCAACACAAATTAAAAAATAGAAATAACAAAGAAGTAATGAACAGCAAATGACAAGACATTCAAGCGCGTAAGGTAAGAATGCCCCTATGATCATCAGTGTTTTAACATCCCTTGTTGAACATAGACCTTCCTCAGGATTTGCCACACTTCTCTATCATGGGCGTCGCAGAGCCAGTACTTTCTGAATTTGTCTAACTCGTCTCTCCATCTATTCTACCGGCCTCAGTTGCGCATGTAATCTCGGGGTATCCATGTCGTGAGTCGTGATGTCGGTTGTCCACCATTCTTGCAACATGGCCAGCCCACTGCCATTTGAGCTTTTTAATGGATTCTGTGATGTCCTTGACTTTTGTCTCTTCTCGGATGTACTGTGCTGTCTTGTGGTCTCTCCGTGTGAGGCCCAGCATAATTTTTTCATGTGCACGTTGCATGATTCTCAAATTGCAGATCTGTCTCATGGTTAGGTTCCATATTTCAGCTCCATAAGTGACTATTGGGAGGATGCAATGGTTATATACCCTTGTTTTTAGGATTAATGGGATCTTATTATTTTTGGAGGTTGAGCTTGCTCTGCCAAAGGCTTGCCATCCTAGTGTGATTCTTCGCTTGATTTCCTCTTCTTTTGTGGGTCTCATGGAAATTCGTCGTCCGTGGTAGATGTAGTGGTCTACTTCCTCCAGTTCTGTGTCCTCGATTTTGATCTCAGTGTTTTTATCTCCAATGTGATTGTTGCACATGATCTTCGTCTTGCTGAAGTTCATGTGTAGGCCGACTTTCTTACTTTCTTCATTTAGTTAAAATATCATTAGTTGGAGGTCGTGTAGGTTCTCTGCGAAAAGGGCAATGTCGTCTGCTAATCTGAGGTTGCTAAGATCCTCGCCGTCTATTCTAATTCCTTTACTCTCCCTATCTAATCATCCGAAGATCATTTCGAGGCAGGTTATGAAGAGTTTAGGTGAGCTGGTATCACCTTGTCTTAATCCTTTCTGGGGCTGAAAGGGGTTCGAGTCTTTATGTAACCTGATAAATTTGCTGCTGTGATTGTATATATGTTTCAGCACTTCAACACATACTAGATCTATACTTTGTCAAGTGATGGCCTCGAAGACTTTAGGGATTTCTACTGAGTCGAACGCTTTTTTGAAGTCGATAAATGCTACGACGAGTAGTAGTTTATATTCCGCTGCTTTTTCTTTCAGCTGATTTATCGAATGCAGGTGATCCATGGTCGAGTAGCTTCTTCTAAAGCCAGCTTGTTCACTTGGCTGGTTTTCATCGAATGTTTTTGTGATATGGCTGGTGATGATCTTTGTGAAAAGTTTGTATACACAGTTTAGTAGGCTTATAGGCCTGTAGCTGTTGAGGTCTTTCAGGTTTCCTTTTTTATATTAAAGCATTATGATAGCAGTGTTTCAATCGTCTGGAACTTTACTGTTTTTAGACACAAAACTTTTAAAAAATAACGGATACTAACAAAATGAATGCGAATTTTAGAATACGTATCATAGAAACAAATGTTATAGAAACAATTTAGAGCATATTTAGATATCTCATTAACATAAATTACAGATTCAGATTTTTTTCATGAATATAAATATAACTGAGGATTTTACTCCAAGTTAAACCCAATCTTATCTTTCATCATCATCATCAGTCTTCCCAAGACCTTCCTCAGGATTTGCCAGATCTCTCTATCATCAGCGTCGCGGAGCCAATACTTGTCTACTTCATCTATACATCTTGTATACAGCCTTGGTTCCACAAGTGATCTGTGGGGATTCATGTTGCGAGTCGTGATGTCCATCACTTGTCTACGATTATTGCAACATGGCCAGCCCATAACCATATGAGTTTTCTCATGGATTCCATGATGTTTCGGACTCCTGTTTTCCCTTAGTATATTGTGCTGTCTAGTGATTTCTCCAAGTGAGGTTGAACGTGATTCTTTTATGTGCACGTAGCATGTTTATTAGTTTGAGCGACAATCTTTTGGTTGGATCCATGTCTCAGCTCCATTGATGACTATCGGGGGGATGCATTCGTTTAACTCTTCTTGTTAGACAAGATGATATTTTTTACTTTTAAAGGTTGCTCTTCTGAAGGCTCACCATCATTATGATTCTTCGCTTGATTTCTTCTTTTGGCGATTTCATGGAGATTCGTTGTCCTATGTAGATGTGGTGGTGTACTTGTTTCAGTTTTGCATCCTCGATTTTGATCGTTGTGTGTTCATTTCTGACGTGATTGTTGCAAATGACCTTTGTTTTGCTGAAGTTCATGTAAAGGCCAATTTCCTTGTTTTCCTCATTCAGTTTGTCTAGCATTAGTTGGAGGCCGCGAAAGTTCTCTACAAAAAAAGATAATGTAGTCTGGAAATCTGAAGCTGTTTAGTTATTCGCAGTCTATTCTGATTCCTTTATTTTCCCTGTCTAGGTTTCGGAAAATCATTTCGAAGCAGGCTGTAATGACTTTGGGTGAGCTGTTACAACTTGTCTTACCCCTTTTGGGAACTGAAAGGGCTCTGAGTTTATAAGTAGTCTGATAGAAGATCCGCTGTGACTGCATATTCCCCTAAATTTGGCGAGGATCGTCCTTGCTATTCTTGTTGATCTTGTTATTCTTACGATAGAAAAAACGAAGCCAACTCCAGACTATTTCTGGATTTGACAATATCTATCTTGAACTTGTCTACAAATGCCATATTACTTCCAGGCACTTGATATCGTGATAACTATGACAGAAGTTCAAGTCAAGCGGAAGCTTTTTAGTTCCAAAGCTTTCATTTGACTGTCGAATCTTTTTTTAAAAAGCATTTTGCCATCCACAAAAATCTGAAATTTTCCGAGGTAAAAGTAATCTTTAGACCTCAGCTCTAAATTTTCAACGTTTGGCACTTAATTTGACTTTCAATCGTAATCTTTATGAATCAGAACTTCAGTTTTTCTTTGCTTCCAGAAAAATGTTTTATCATCATCAGTTTTGAAACTAAAGACCAGCGATGAAGGAATTCATGTCTTGTATTTCTCCATTGTTTTCTTTTGTTATCAAGATATTGTCTGCAAAATGTATTGTTGTCAAGTGTTCACTTATCTACCGTAATAAAAACAAGAACAGTCACCAAATTTAGAGGAGAAATCTCTTCCTCTTCACTATTTGTTTGTCCCGTTCCCGTTAAACCAAACCAATCAGTAAAATTGTCATTCGCCTACCGTGATTTAAAATAACTACCAACTGATTGGCAGGCAGCTCTCTTACCGACTGAATTAGATTGTCAAGTCTTACATATCTAGAAAAATTCAAGTAAGAAATATGCAAAGGCTTCTGTCACTCTAAAAATGCATAAAATTACCATTTCCCTACCATGATTTAAATTCACAGACAACTGATTGGTAGACTGGTATCTTTCGACTGAGTTAAATTGACATGAGCTTATTTCATCCTAATAAATGAACAGACATACTAAAAAACAATATCTTTGTAATTGGATATTTACTCGGTATTCATAGCAAAATTTACTGTAATCATCTCCAGTCGAAATAGAAGTAGGAATAGAGATTTACCCTGCTGTAGCCAGACTTGTCTTTAATGAAGTTCCATAAAGATTAAAGAGCGAGCCCTGCCGTAGACTAAACATAGCTAAGTAGATAAACGAAGGACTATGAAGGACACCGATTGTAAACTCGTCACGTAGACCGATTCGCTTGTGTTGTGTTTTCAATTTCCACACGGTACCAGATTTAGTTTGAGCCATGTAACTATCTATAAAACTTTCAAGTAAAAAAATAACTTTAGCAATGATATTATCCATCAAATAAATACTTTCAGAAATCAACAGACTACTTTTTCAAACTAACGTTTTTTTCTGTACTATTGTAGTATATAATTTTTAAAATTTTCTATTCATATTCATATATTGCAAAGTTATTCCATTGATTTTCAACGTCCGTCTAATCTTAAATTACTGTACGAATGTAATGATTATAGATGAATATAGTACACTTGACATATTATAATATTGGCACTAGCCATGTATGATATCTGCATGTAGTGTAACTACAAATGCATGAAGTGTGTATAATGTCTCTACCATAACCATTCTACTATGGATACAATGGTACTACTTCAAACTAAGAATTAATGGCACATCCACTTCCTATGTATACTCCATCACATTACTGTTTTCTATACTTCACTCATGTAGACTTTACAATGATTTCCATAATTACTATACAGCCATATTTCTAAGTGAACACCTTCCATGAGAATTTTAGGAAGAATCATCAATTCATGAACCTTAGTCATAAAAAGTTTTGTTGTAAATTCATTGATCAAACAGTCTTCCGTAGACGTTCTAAAATGAGCATTATCCATTCATAGCCTATACATTGTGCGAACAGTCTTCCATAATTATTCTAATATTGACATTATAACCTTGGATTAGGAAGTAAGGTTCGCGCCAGAAACTTGGCGGTAGCATTGATGGAGTGAAGATTTTGATGTCTTATCTTGGCCAGCCTGGCGCCTTTCACTGTCATTTCACTGCATAGATAGATGTTTGCATGGCCACTGACCACGACCTTACACCGACAAGCCGATGATGACCTCTTTGGCTGTGGACTGTTGTCACTGGCCTTGGGCCAGAAAACCAATCTCTTCTCGTAGCCTCTTTCAAATGTCTGTTGTCTGTCACTTTCTTACTATGAACAACGTATTTTCTCTTTTCTTTTTTCATATATTTAGCAAGGACTATTTTTTCACTCATTTCAGTGTTAAGTTATATTGTTTCTTCCTTTTTTTCCAGTGATTTCATCAAGCTATTATACGCGTAACGTTTTTTTTTTATTCTTCCCATTTTCTTCCTTCTTTCAATCATTTATTAATTCGTTTCTTGGTAACAATCTTCACTCCTCTCTTCATTTTACTCATTGTTATTTACATTCATTCGTTCATTCATACTTTTTTGGCCCTACTTCATATTTCCTCTACATATATTTCACCAAATGTCTTTGCTCTCCATGCCTTTCCTTCACTGTTTCAGACTTTCCCTCTCTTGTTTTTGGGCGTATCACCCAAGCCTTCAATTATTCAGATTTCTTCTTTCTCAATTTTATTTACGCCCATTAGACTGAAAGCTCTTCATTTCTACAGTTCCAATCTGAAATGAGATGCACAGATATCAAAGACTAAATTTTCAGTGGTATCTTCGATGGTAATGCCTTTTACCGAGAATTAGAAGCCTTTCAAGGCTGGTTCCATCAAATCCTAGCAAGTTGGTAGGCTTCAGTCGGTAGCAAATAGCTTATCGCACGTACTCAACAAAAAGGTTGTCTGAAGGTTGACCTATTGTTTACTCGGCTAAGATTCAAACCATGAATTATCCTTCTGTCTCGAGACGAGACGAGAATTTCAGAAACATATCTGGTATAAATCTAAATACCTAGACGATAAAAATCCCTTATTTGGAGGTCCTTCTTCTAGTTCCCAGAATAGGGTGCAGTCGAAAACAGCTATTTGGGATACAATGGGTTGATTTGTCTCTTGCATGCCAATACCCCAGCTGTAGAAACTAGTAACAGGAAAAGCTCAATCAAATGATGAGAAGCTATCTGGGAGTTTTAGACAGCATTGAAGAGAAAGCAATCGCTCTCGAGATTTTAAGACGGATGGATTTGTGTTGACTCTTTCAACAGTAGGACACTATTAGTGAAGACAAGTAACTCGCAAGGGTTCTGCTTCTCCTCACGAGTAATGAAAGAGTGACAGTAGAAAACAAAGAGGAGATGAGTCGTCATTTCCTCCAAACTGGGCACCAAGTTGACATTCAGTTATGGAATAAGGTAGGTTTGTGTGAAAATGCGAAAGCTACGTTTGTCTTCATCCATACCAACACAAGTGGAGTTTGTGGCAGCAGAAACAAAGAAAAGGGTGATCCTAGGAAAAAGCAGATTCTACAATATGACTCCTCATTTTAGTATTTGCTATTCATCTATAAAGAAAAATGTTCTTTCTCTTGAGTTCTTATGAAACTAGTAATTAGAATATCTCTTTCATTTAAAGATCCACCGGTAATAACTAAAAATGAGTATTCACTCAACTGGGATGCTTTAAGGAGAAAAACGTCTTAGATTATTCAGATGGCATGTATTTAGGGTGAATTGTGGTAGCGTGGGAATTTTTATTATTGTGTGTGATTGGATACAACACTCACTATTACAACTGCAGTTTTGCTTCCCTTTCTATCGAATCGGTGGTTTTTGGCGCATTCAGAAAAGAAAAAAGATAGATTGCTGCACTTTGGACAAACTTCAAGAGAAATGTAATCTATTACAGCGGGTAATTCCAACATTTGTTTAGTGAATATCAATGTATATGTGTATGTATGTGTCCTTTTGTGTGTGTGCGTGAGATCAATATCTTAATATAACTGATGTATGAATTACAATATTGCAAGGTTAATTCCCAAGCATTAATAAATGAAATTCAATAGCAGTTATTTTTTGTATTTCATCATTCTTTCCCCTTATATTTTTCAAACTGTAGTTGTGATGAGGAAACTATCTTTTGAAGTTTTGCATAAATCTCATCTGCTTTCAGTGCGTAGAATAATTTTAGTGGCTGTAAGCCTTTATGATTGACTACATTTTTTGTAGCATTTGTGACGAATGATATATTTGAAGACGCCCGCAAATGATCTTACACATGTTTTTGTTTTCAAATTTTGTTAAGTTCAAAGGCAGAAAAATATGATGGTATCATGAATTTAATTTCCAATACTAGAATGTTTATTTGCAAATTGTTTACTGATTCTCAGTTCATTCTTACATCTGATAACTTTCTCCAATAACAACTGACAAATTTAGTCCGATTAAATGAAGATGAGTTGTGTTTCATTATGAAAAAGTCTTGCAAAGTGATAGTTTCATAATCACATAAGCAAGATATATTTATAACAGTATCAATATCAATTGATTTAGTCTGAAGAACGAGCAAATACCACAACAAATGGTTTGAAGCTAATCATAGCATTTCAATCTTCAGATCCTCTACTCTTGTCATGACGTCGGCTCAACTCAGAATATAAATTCAAGGAATCTCTGAAAAGTTAGTAGTGGTAGACAGTGTTCAGGAAGTATTGTGAGTCATTCACCTATTTAACATGTGTTAAGTGCTAAGTTTTGATATTGATTTCTTTGTTCCATTAATGTTTTTCTTCTGTCACGGTGACAACATCAAGCTTTGAACTTTTTTACCGACCCACTCCTCAACAACATCTGGAATATGTAGAATATGACGTTGGCAAGAAAGTCTGCTAATGGCTTCAGCAAAACACTCATGTACATACCGGTTGTGATTGTAATGCTTGCTCAAAATTATGCTACTCCCTCTCAAGATTGGGAAGGATTGTTCAATACCACATGGTGACATTTCACTGCCACCGTAGCCCTCAGTGTGATATACACGTATTGCATGTTGGATTCTTTCGAGAGATTTAGACTGCTTTATGTGTTTTATTACGACACAGTTCGTAAAAATGTGGTGGTAAAATATAAATGTTGTTCCAGTTGAATTTGCTTGCTCAAAGGCTAAAATGACCCATCTAACGATTTGGGAGATACACTGGAGTGATTCTGATAACACTCTTCTTGCGAGTTCAAAAAGAAAATCTAGCTTGTCTGCATATTCCCTCATTGGTTGGAATCTGTGTAGTACAATTTTACTTCGGGTTAACTCCAATGATTTTGTAAGTGATGAATTTCCGCTTCGATATTTTACCTCGATGTTTGTTTGTCTCTACGCAGTTCTTGAGATTTAATCTGGTGAGTAATTACATGCGTAGTATGTAAGCCCCAAAGATGAATCTATTTTTGTACATCGTAATTGACAAAAAGCAAATCAAATATAGTACGTCATTTATTCGGTAAAGGAAAGTCATTAAATCTCAGTTTTTAAACGACTTTAGTTAAGACTGTCTCGATGAGGCGGACTTTATTGTGTTTGCATCAAAGATCAAATCTACCAAGAGGATTATTGGAATTTTTTTGTCTCTTATGCTGTGCAATTCTGTCCTCAAAAGAGAGTGCTTCTTTGTCAAAAAGCTTTCTTTTGATTCATCATGGTGTTGAGAAAATGACTCGATACATTGGCGAACTTCATCTTCCGATATAATCATTGGTTGAGTGAAGGGTATTGCAAATTAATTTCATCACACTCTTTAGGGGTTGTAAATCTTCGCAGCCATAGAAGTCAGCAGCTGTTTACCGAGCCAACTGAATTCTATATTGCATCTTCATACACCGACTTCCTCTCTCAGACTTAACCGTTTGCTTCCAGTCCTTGAACTACATGGTTGTCGAGAGCACTCATTGACTCAGTCTCATTGTTGAAATGCTCCTTAACTTTAAATCAAAGCCTGTAGTCATCACACTGATATGTATATATATATATATATATATATATATATATATACATATATATATATATATATATATACATTTCGATTACCAAACTGCTTACGACTCAATACGTGATTCAACATTGATTCATATACATCTTTCAAGTCCGTTGAATTATTCACAACTTGTTCCCCATTTTTTTTTAGAAAACTCTGTTCAGGCTCCGTTCAAAAACTGTTACTCAGTACGCACCTCTCTGTATCATTTTAGGTGCATCTCGAAGCCGTTTACTACGAGATCTTGGTTAGAAATATTGAGAAAAATCACTTTATCGCTTTGAAGCTCAACAGCATCTGGCAGTGTTCAGCAAGCTGAGAAAGTTTGTATGACTTTGATACACATATTTTTATTCTTTCACTTTTTAACAGCTCATTACTGTCACATGAATTTATCAATAAATAAGGTTACCAAGTTATCTGCAGAACTTCCCCTACGTTCCATCCAGTCTTCAGCTTGGTTGGCCGCAACAGACGTTGCCTTCGTGAAATTTTGATAGCATCCATGATGGGCTTAAAGTTATCCCATCACTAACTTACTGGGAACAGAATCAATTTGAACACAAGAAACACCAAGATGGATTTGACTAACTAAGCTTTTGAACGAATATTTCGTTGGTTTACATCCGCGGCTCTATTAAAGTTTGATTTCCTATCGAAAAGCGATCATTGTAGACAATACAATGTTTCTTATTTTTCGATATTGTAAAAGCCAAACGACATCTGCAAAGAATGATAAATTATGAAACTTGAAAAAGGGGTTAATTTGACTGTCCCCCAGAAAAAAAAATCGGAAATGCATAATTCCTGTCCTGTCATAGCAATATTTGTCTAAGCTAGCAAATAGACTTCTTCAAACATAGCTATCTTATATTTTTCCCCAGAAAATCGATTGATAATGCACATTATGAATTTGGAAGGCTCAGCTACTTTGGCTCTGTGCCAGATCAATCTACACTCGGTAAATATCAACGCACACGCACGTATGGAAACCCACACGTTAACTATCTGACCAAATTGCAAATTACAACAAACAAGTGATCATATTTTAAATACACCTTTTCTTTTCAAAAGAATGAAAAAAATATGGGGACGTGTTCGGAATTGATCTCAAAACTTTATGAATAACTATTTCTACTTGTGTTACTACCATTACTAGTAATTGATAGTCAGAATGACAGTGGCGTGGAGAGTGTAGAGACGAAAGCAGATTTGCGGTGAGGATCTTTTAGATAGCATCGATAGCCAGGATAAGAGAGTCCTTGCTATATGACAAAGCATACTTACGAAATGAGAGTTCGAGAGACCTCAGAAGCTAAATGGAAAATCCTAAGATTTGAAATGCGATTGCAGAGGAACCGGCTGAGGATGTAATACATTTTCAATCCAGTTGGGTGTGGCAAACTTATCATAAGCCATGCGAAATTTCTTAACCTACAGTCTGATGGTGTTGTGAGATACTACAGTGGCTAAATGGGCTATTGGTTTAGTCTCAGCTCCGAAACTATACCTCATTCCAGAGTCATCATCTAATGTGATCACTACAAAAGATGCATTCTAGCAACATATATATATATATATATATATATATATATATATATATATATATATATATATATATATATATATATGTGTGTGTGTGTGTGTGTGTGTGTGTGTGTGTGTGTGCGTGTGTGTTTGTGCATCTAGAGTATGTGTGTAAAAGGGAATGTATAAGAGAGGGAGAGAGAGAGAGGGGGGGAAAGAGAGAGGTTGGGGGCAAATATTGACAAGTAAACAATTTCAGTTTCCCGGTGTAATGAAGATTTTTTTTCTCTATCTTACATGTATATAAAATGCATTGCATACATAAATTACATAAAGGCGAATGGTCATTGTCACAAACGCTCATACCGTCATACACACCTTAATCAAAATCGGAAACTGAAGGTATAAGAGTGAAGAAAAAAAACGCATAAAAGTACTTCGGTTGAAAAAAAAAAAAAGAAGAAAAAAATGGAAAAACGAAAAAAAAAAAAGAAAGAAAAAATACACGTTATAAAAGAAATCATCAAAAACAAAAGTAATATCGCCTCTACCCAATCCCTTGGTTTTTGCTACGAAGACGGATTTTTTGTTACATGTTCCTTATTCCTTGCTTTCCATTTACTTATTCCGTATGCTACCGAAATCAGCTTGTCCCATTCGGGGTAATTTTTTTCGTGGATTCTAGCTGCGATAGGAGATGAACTCTGAGAAATGACCGACAGGAGGACGGCAGAAGCTGTCAGATCCCAATCTTCATTGTTCATGCTCTGAATTCATTTTTTTCTTCATTTTTCTGACTGCTAAACTACACATCATTATTTATACTTTTTTTCATTCTATTCCTTTGGTGATACGACAGTCAGTTTTTTTTTTAATTTCTTTCTCGCCTTTATTAACTCATTCATTCTGTATGTTGTTTTTTTTCGTTTTTTTTTCATTTATCCTTATATTACTAAATTATCATACAAAATATCTCATTCATTCTTCTTTTTAGTTATTTTTATATACGTATCTACATCCGCTAGGGTACTTCTTTTTTGTCAATCTGCACTGTTTTTTTTTTCTTATCTTTCTTTCTGTATTCTTTTTTCTTTGTTTTCTAACATCAGAACTTTCATTTTGGATGTTTGTTTTTTCTTCACAGGAATCAATTTCATTCCTTGTTCCTTCATTTTTCATTAATTTCTTCACTTTCCTCCATGTTTTATGTACTAAAATTACTGTTCATTCAACTATAACTGTGGGTCTTCTACTTTTTCGTTTAACTTATTTCTAGCCTATTCCAAATTCATCAATATGAGGGCTGATTTAGTACCTAAGATATAGGTATTTTTTTCCTCCAGTGCTTTTAGTTGGTGTTCGAATCAAAGCAAAAGCCGGGATTTCGAATATTAATTTGTATGACAAGTGGACCCTCCCACTCGAGATGTTTGCGCAAAACACCCATTTTTACCTTCAAAACTGAAAGTATATTCTTGTACTTGAAGAATTTGAAATACCTACATGATCATTTTATCCATCTTATGCCCTATTCATCCACATTTTGTCCAGCAAAATGCCCAGTTATCAACAAGCGAACTGTTTTGTTCGCGCCTATATTGTTTAAGGTCGTATCTCATTCAACCATGTTAAGGATATTGCTTTTTCATGATTATTTATCTATTTGTACAAACGTACTTTCATGTTTATTTTACCTCCATATGACTGCTAAATGTCCATGACTAAACGATGATAGCTTTTGATGTGACACAGCGAAAAAAGCAGAATTAAAGCTTTTCTAGATACTTCGAAAAAAATCACAATATTTAGTTTCTAATTATTTGCAGCAAGACATTTTAGGCTTTCCATAAAGAAAAATACAAGTCCCAAAACAGATGTCTAAATTTCCCAGATTCGTCTACCCTGCGTATTGGGCTAAGATTTCATTATATTCAGAAGATTTGCATATTTTCCAGCCAATGGCTAGTCTTCTACAAAGTCCCTATGTAAAGAGTAAAACTATTGATTATGACTGGCATAGTAAGGACATTTTCCTTTGCAATAGAAAGTCATTTACTTTTCTTTATGTATTTCAACAGGACAAACATATGCAAGAAAAGACAGCATTTTGATATCAGGCACGAAGATTGGGAAGGAAACCAGCCGTCGTTTCATTGATATCAATTTAATTCCTTACGATGAATCCATGTTTTTAAATACATATTAGTTTGTTTAACCCACAAAAACTAGAAAATTACATGGTGTAAATATCATTCTATTTCTTTTTTATATATAAAAGTATATCTACTCAATTATATCTACTCAATAAAATATTAGGGATCATATGTTCTATCTTCAAATCACTTGAGCAACTCATCTGATATCTGAATTGGAGATGATACACATTCGCCGCAATGTTGTTTTCAACATAAGGGATGATCAACACTTCAGTTGTCATCTGATGACTATCAGGAAGGATCATAATTAAATGCAAGTGAACTTTCACCAAGTTATCGGAATCAACTGATGAGGGCTAGTGAGAAGAGTAACTGGAATCGTTTCTTAGAACTGCACAGATGAGTATAATAGTTCAAATTAAAAAAAAACAAAACACAATTATTCGAAACATCATTGTATAATCCGGAGAACAAATACGTGAATAACGATAAACAATGAAAGACCTTTACATAATACTTCACACCAAATAACCCTATATTACCTTTCTTCCGTTAAAACGACAGCAGAGAAGCAGACAAGTAGGGTTTGTTATACAAGAGGATCTTAACGGATTTCACACATGTTTATCGAACCCTAGTATATTGTCAGCAATAGGATAATTAGGAAGTTAGGTCAACTGTGTCAAGCCGTTTCTGCCTCGAAAGACTTTTCAAACGTTATCTACTGGCAGTTTATATCTGTTTAGACGTGGTGCTGTTAAAGACGCTGAATAACGAATAATAAACTATAACCACATTACATAATCACGTTCCTTTTGTCCTCTTCAGTTCATCAGCCTGGCTTATAAACACCGATTGCATTGCATGTTGAAATGCTTCTCCAAACACAGAATCTTTTCTTTCTAGCTTTATTAGCTTTCTAATTATGTTGCTGCTTTGATGTCATTGGTCTTATTGGTTTCTGTTTCCTCGTTTATGCTGGCATGTTTGCTCATTAGAGTCGACGTTGTAATTAAGATCAATTGAGCCTCCATGTCTCTCATTTCGTGTGATGCTGCATGTTTCTAATTATGAATTTGCTCGACATTTTCCTTTTATGTCATTACTTTGCAAAGTATTTATTTTGCTTTCTGCTTGTGACGTTTAAATGCATGCTACTTTCTTCCTTCGATTTACCCACTACGTAAAAGTTTCATTAATTTTCTTTGTATTTGATATCACATTTTAACAACTGTTTTTCGTTTATTAGTTCACTAGCTCATTCTCATCCTTCCACTTTGAATTTCTCTGAAAATCCTATTGTAAATTTTTACATTTTGCTTAATCTCTGCTCATATTTGTAATATATATATATATATATATATATATATATATATATATATATATATATATATATATATATATATATATATATATATATATATATATATATATTACAAATCAGGAACACAATATATTATATAATACAATATCCAATGTGTGGTAAGTTTACTTCATAAAGTGCCAAATGCATTCGACGTTAAACATTAATTTGAGCTCAAGATATGCTGAAAAGAGAGCTGAAACATGTACGTGTCTATGTATAATTCATTATATATATATATATATATATATATATATATATATATGTATATATATATATGTATATATATATATATATGTATATATATATATATATATGTATATATATATATATATATATATATATATATATATATATATATATATATATATATGTATATATATATATATATATATATATATATATATATATATATATATATATATATATATGCGAATGCGGAAAGTCTGTTCCGACAATGTGTAATTGATGAATTTGACAAAATTAATCAATCAAGCATTGACAGAAATTTGGGAAAAAAACAACAAAAAAAACAATTAAAAACAATTTTAGATACTCATCTCTGAAATGACCATGGTCATCGTTGCTCAATTTTGAAGATCAGTAAGAATCAGTATATATAGTGCAATTATATATATATATATATATATATATATATATATATATATATATATATACTTACAGGAATCCCCATTTTTTTATATTCCTTCATTAAATGCAATCGCATGAGTTAGCAAAATGATTTATTCAATTAATTTGCTAACGAAACGTCGGTCAGAATTCATATCAAGAAACATTTTTTATACCTTTCAAGATCGTGTTACTTTAGTATCGGACCCAAAGGTAACAAAAAGAAATCATCATCATCAATCTTCAATGGTTCATTTCTGGCCATAGACCTTCCTTGGGATTTGCCAGACTTCTCTATCGTAGCCGTTGAAGAGCCAATACCTCCTGATCCTGTTCAATTTATCTCGCCATCTCTTATTCTGCTGGACTCGTTTTCCTGTTTGATCTCTGGGCATTTGTATTGTGAGTTGTGATGTCCAGCAGTTGTCTACCATTCTTGCAACATGGCCAGCCCATAGCCATTTGAGTTTCTTAATGGAACCTATGATCTCGTCATGTTTCTTAATGTGTTGGCCAGCCTCTCCGTTAAGTTCCATGTTCCAGTTCCATAGGTGACTATCAGCATTATGCACTTGTTATATACGATTCATCTAAGAACTTATGGCATTTTCTTATTTTTGAAGGTTGATCTTGCTCCACTGAAGGCTTGCCATCCTACAGAGATTCTTGATTTTTCTTACTTTTTGAATTCCATACAGGTTCATGGTCCTAGATTAATGTCGTGGTTTACTTTCCCAAGCCTTGTGTTTTCGATTTTGATTGTTTATTTCTGACGAGTTATACATGGCTTTGTTTTGCTGGAGTTCACGTGAAGGCCAACTTTCTTGCTTCTTTCTTACATTTCGTCAAGCATTAGTTATCTGCAAAGAAAGACGATGTTCTTAGCAAATCTATGATTGCATAGGTATTCGCTGTCTATTCCAGTGTAAGTTTTGGAAGATCATCTCGAGGCAACCTGTAAAGAGTTTTTTGGAGCCGGCATCACCTTATCTTTCCTTGTTTTGGAGCTAAAGATATCCTAAGTCTTTATGTAGACTGATAAAAGGGCTGCTGTGATATATGCTGCAATGTTCTTAGATGTTCTGGGTCTACACCTGCAATGTAATAGCATCAATGACTTTGGGAATTCTCACTGAGTTTGAAGCATTCTTTAATTCGTTTTATACTACTGCAAGTATTATACATTTTGCTGCTTTTTTTTCTAGCTGAATTATCAAATGGAGACGTTCCATGTTTGAGTATTTTCTTCTAAAGCCAAATCATTCCTATGGATGGCGAAAAGTTTGTAGATGTAGTTGAGTAGATTTATTGGTCTGCAGCTGTTGAGGACTTCCGGGTTTTTCATGTAATAGCATTACAATTATCGTGTTCTAATATTCGGAGACTTTACTTTGTTTTGGCATAAGTTGAATGGAATGGCTAGTTTCCTAGTGATTAGCTTATTAGCTTTTTTTGAGAAGGCCGATGGTTATATTATCTGGTCCACAGGCCCTTCCCTTTTTTCTTTGTTTGATGGCTAGTTCAATATCTCATAGTGTAACTTCTGGGAAATCCTCGAACTGATTGCGCACATCTTATAAACCCTGTTGGTTATCTTTTGTTCCTAAGTTGGGGTAGAGATTTTAGTAGAATTCTTGGGCACATTCAGTGATCCGATCCCTGTCTGTTGCTACATCAAGAATTGCAATTGTGTATCTTCTTTTGTCTTTTCTTCGTTTCTTTTGAATGGTTTTATTTAATTTAGTTTCTTCAATTACTCTCTTGTCGTCAGTGCCTTGAGATTTCTAAATTTTTGCATGAAGTTCTTGGTTTCATCGGATATTTTACTGGTGATTTGAATGTTGTTAGGTTCAAACATAGTGGCGACTTCGATAAAAAAGGCTCTTACTTTGTGTTTGAATTCGTTGATGTTGGTGTCGTTCTTCTTCGGTAAGGTAAGAACTTCATACCAATTTTTCAGTTCAAGCTTGAAGGATTGAAGGTGCTTTTTTGGTGTTTTTAGTGGTCGCAGTTCGGGGTGGAACATTTCCAGTGTTTTTTCTGGTGTTAATTCAAATTTTACATCTTATCATTCCGTGTTGACTTTATTGATGACCTGGATATCTTTGACAGAGTTGCATTTGTCTGGCAGAATGTAGTTTTTGATTTAATTTTTGGGGCTCTTCCAAGTCCATTTTTAATTGTATTTTTTTTACAGAAAGTGTTCACGATTTGGAACCCCGTTGCGAAATTGACAAGGTTTCCACCTCTTTCATTCATACTTTAAATTCAAACGCTGATGCAACGTTCATTCCTTTGTCCTACCAATGAGTTGAAGTTTTTAATAATGACATTGAAGTATTTTCTGATATCTTGGAGTAGGAAGTTCAAGTCATCGTAGTTGTGTACTTCCTCTCCGGTTGACTGCGGAATGATGTTGAGTTTATACCTCTTGGATAGTTTACAGTGACAATCAGTGGCAGCTTTGAAGCCTGTTACATTGTCTTCGGGTTCCTTATTGTTGAGAACCTTACTCTGTTCTGCGATACTTAACGTTTTCCGTAGTTGTAAAGAAGATATCCACTTTTTAGCCTGATTACTTCAAATCTTCCATTCGATGTTTTTGATTTCATTTTCGAATCGGTTCGTTGCATATCCTTTTGGGACTGACCATCCAGCAGGAACGACCGGTATGATTTTGATCGCGTGAACCATGGGGAGTGTTGAGCCACGTCCTGTCACGCTGGCCCCATGACCTTATGGTGGGGTTTCACACTAAATCATTTCCATCATCTCTTACCTACTGACATTGAAACATTCACACACACACACACACACACACACAAACACACACACACACACACACACACACACACACACTCTCTCTCTCTTTTTGTCCCTATCTCTCTCAAGGCGAAAAACCAATTGGAACTGCTGTAACGGAGGGTGACTGTCAAAATCATACTAATTTCGATGATCGGAACGAAACTGATATATCTTCAACCTGCAAGTTATCCTGTGTACATCCATATCTCTACCCTCTGACTTTTTTGTGTTTCTCAGTCTAAAAAGGGTCTTTTACGTGCGTACACACAGACACACTCACTCCTTATGCCAAGATGCAAATACTTATTCTTCTTCTAATCTTTTCTTGCTTTCACTCTTCACTAAGATGAAATTCTAAAAGTCTTTATTTTCAACATACAACGCAGTATAAAGTATGATTACAATATAAAATACAATACTAATGACAAAGATAGAATTACTAAAAGAAAAGAATAGGGTGAATTATATGGAGGAGACTATTTAGAGAAGGGGTCCTCTAAATAGATGAAATACGAACTGCTAATAATCTATTTTCTTCAAAAAATTTTTTCTACTATTTGAATGAAAAAATTAGAGAGTAAATTTTCTTACCTTCCTTTTTTTTTCTTTTTTTTCAAGATGAAAATGAAAAAGGAGAATTTTACTTTTTGCACAGGTAGTATGAAATAAGGATGGATTTTTTTCCAAGAATAAAAATACCACAAAATCCACAAAAATATTTTGTAAATTGTTTCTATTTTTGTGTCGTCAGTTCCGTGTTATAGGCTGTTCCCCTTACTAATATTCCATTATAAATACACATTTTCTTGAAAACAACAGCAACGTCTTCGCTTAATTTCAATGAGAAAATATATCTAAATCAATTCTATACCGAAGGAATAGCGACACAACAATTTTTTCTTGAAGAAATTTACATGTATGAAAAAGAATTAACTCTTACTTGTATGATTACCTAATGAAGAATATGATTCACTTACTTGGATAGAAATCTTCCTTTTTTTTTTTGTTAGACTGATATATTTAGTGTTGGACCAGAAGTGAATCAGCTGAAATGAGTGAAGCAGTTGTGATGAAAACGACCGGAATGGAAATTTCAGGGTCTAGTTTAAATTTATAGTTTCATTGAAAATCGTATTATCCAGTAAAGCCTTCAATACTCCTGCATCTTATGTCCTCTGCTATAAAAAGGTGTAACACAATTCAAAATTTCAGCTTCCTACACGCAAGTTTGTACCCACAAAGTGGAATACACTAACAGCTGGACTTTGATATAAGAATAGAGCACTCTGATGGATGGGGAATATATGCGTAAATAAATATATCACTTAAATTCAACCTTACTGATCGTCCAGTTCCGTGGAGTAGAGGTAGGATACCAGCCTCTGGGTCTGGAGCGAAGATTTCGATCCTACGTAATACTGAATGGGATAACGGATAGTCTATAGCCACACTGAAGATTTGTAATACAACGAAATAACTGTCTGTAGATGACACAATGATTGATATATATATATATATATATATATATATATATATATATATATATATATATAATGGTTGCCTATTCGTTCAGTCAGTGTAGGTATGAATGAAGTTCATAGATACATCCATCGTTTAATAAGGAAAATAATATATGTTTTACACAAAAATATTCACTCATCAGCACAATCTTTTCCTTGTCAATACACTCAGCTAAAAGATCTTCTAGAGATAACACAGGAAAATTATTGGGTGAAAAATCAAAATTATGCGATTAACTCTGTCAGGCTCCAGGCATAATCATCAACACGTAAATACATAAAATGTCTCTGCTGTGATACTTAGAAATCCTGAGAGTTTCAAAACTAATATCTATCTTAATCAAATTTGAATAACCAGTTTATATCAAGATATAAACTGGTTATCCAAATTTGATTAATTAAAATAGATAAACAGTAGAGCGCAAAATTCCAAAGTAAAATATTAAAGACTATAAAAGAAGGTTTGGTTCTTGCAATGTATTTGCATGATTTATTTTTATTCATCTTTTATTAATTCACGTTTTATATTGAGTGAAAATATAAGTCCTGGATGAGTATGACTAGGATACAAAATATTGGCTCAGCGTGATATCGACTAGTTGTAACGTGCTCAACAAAATATCACTATATTATAGACTCAGAAGCTGATTTAGTTGTTTCCAAATTGAACTTGAATCATATGTATCATATATATTATAATTATGCTTGACTATTCTTATGATCAGATTGAACTTTTTAAAATAATACTGACTCTGTGATTACAAACATTGTATGAATTAATATATATTTGTGTTCTATTATCCACAGGTTCAGATATCTCCATGCAAACAACTTCAAAACGTCAGCGTATCTCCGAGTCAATCTTTACGATAAGCGGGCAAGTCAGCATATTGTACTGTTTCATTACAGTTGCACCATTTGTGGAGTGCTATCACAGAAATATCTAACATAGAATATAATAGTGTCATTGCACCATGGCTTGTCTGACAGATGCAAGATGATCCCATTTCCTAGGTTCGGTTGACGGGATACATTGGACAGATAAGCCATCCTAGCAGAGAAATGTGACAGACGAATTATCCATTGTTTTAAGGTTGACTCCTTGGATTCTGCTAGGATGTCAAATGAGAGAAACATGTTAGGTAAATTATCCTGACTTTCAACATCCCAATACAACGGGCATTTATTGTGTCATTACTGAAACAGATTGGTTGATGGCAAGAAGAATGAATTACAAATGGTTGTTTATGTATGTATATATGCATGGGATAATGGACGGATACATTGATATTTACTTGTCTGGTCATCACCATCACCACCATCATCATCATCATCATCATCATCATCATCCTTTAATCGTCCGTCGTTAAACATGGACCTTCCCAGGATTCGCCAGACCTTTCTATTATGGGCGTCGCGGAAGTGATACTTTCTGAATCTGTCCAGTTCGTCTCACTATCTGATATTCTACCGGCATTGGTTCTGCATTTAATCTCTAGAGATCCATGTTGTGGATGATGATGTCTGATTCTGGCAACATGACCAGCCCAGTTCCATTTGAGTTTCTTTATGGATTCTTTGATGTATTGGACTTCTATTTTCCTGAATATACTGTGCTATTTTGTGATCTCTCCATGTGATGTTGGGCATGTGAACGTTGCCTGATTCTCAGTTTGAGGGTAGGTCTCTTAATTAGGTTAAATTTTTCAGCTCTATAGGTAACTATCGATTTGGTTTTTTCTTCCTTCGAAAAATCTATGGAGATCCATTGTACGAGGTGGATGTAGGGATCTTCCTTTGGTATACGGCCTTATATATAAGAGCTTGAGTATTTCCGATCTCCAAATGTTAAGAATCCTTACCATGAAACTCCAAACTCTTTCCGATTCTGAAATAAAAATGTTTACACAAGTGGAAAAATATATACTGATATGTCAGAGGCGGCCACAAACAGCATGATCTCTTTCTTTAGATGCAAACATATATGCATGAACATATGAACATGGATGTAATCCAAAATGAACGCGTCTAACACAAAATAAAATTCAATTAAGCATCTTTAAATGTAAAGACATTTTTCCCATTTTTTCTTTATATCAGCTACCTTTTAAACATTAGCTCTAATTTTTAACATTAGGGTGCAGCTAATCTTATTTTTAGATTACCCCTTTTTCATAGATAACCCTCTTTTTTTTAGATTGTTCCCCTATTTGGGCATTATTACCCCTTTTAAGGCATCACCCCTTTTTCACCCTTTTTTCTAGTTCGTAAATGCCCCCCCCCCTTTATCATTAACCCACTTTTTAATATTAGTTCATCTTTCCTTACACCCGCTTTATAACATTAGACCTTCTCTTTTCAACATTTATCACCCTTTTTTACATTAAACCCCTCTATTTTGGAGGCATTAGCCCTCCCTTATTAGAACCTGAATTTTTCAAGGTACGACAGCAACAGTGCATCCGACGTTTTAATAGAGGAGATAAAAGACAGGCTTTAAATTGAATAATCTCCTGATGAATATGTTGTTCAATTCTATATCTTAATGAAGAAAAAAATGATATTTTTGGATCCTTTGTATGATTCTTTGAGACATTGAATGCTGTCTAAACACTGCCAAAGCTTTATGTACGTCAAACCAAAGATTACCAAACAAATGAATAAACGAAAACAAAAACAACATACAGCAAATAAGAATTAAACACTATTCAAATTAATTGTCTATAATTTTCAGGTGACCAATTAATATTCCAACTTTTGTTGCCTTCTTTCCAAGTTCATGGTAGCAACTTAAAAAGAAAGCAAGGCCTTAATAGATAGTTTCATGGTTTGTTATCGCGAACTATGGATGATCAAATTGAATTTCAGGAATTAATTAATTCAACTCTGAAAATGATTTTTATTTTTGTATCCCAATATATCATTTAAATCGAGGTGCGTTCAATTACCGTGCGTCGAGTTATCCCAACGCGTAATAGTTGTATGCTGAGAAGTCGGTGTACAGATATTGACACTAAGTAGACTTTCGCAGAGAAGTCAGGCCACGATTCATATTAGGTATTTCAATCGTTTTTGAACCAATCGTTACACGTCGTTTCATTTCGCTTTCATTGAATGTACAGCATCAACTAAGACGCACGGATGTGTAACATGAAAAAATAATTAAACCACTTGAAAACAAACTCGGAATAGCGTAGAGAGAGATGCAAGGGTCAATGTTAGGAATAACATTGAGGGATAGAAATAGATAGAAATGAGTCAGCGAACAAACCAAAATAAAAGGTACCATAGAATTAATTAAGGGAAAATCGGCATAAACCAATGCAATAGGCGAGGACCTGACGTAAGATAAGGAGATGATATAGGAAGATGACATGTAAGACATGGCATTGGTTAGTACTGTCACGGTCAGCATGAAGGGGCTAGGTGAACGCTTTTGTCTAGCAATCAATTCATGATGTCTGGTGGAGATGGTAATGATAAAGGTGTTTGCAATAGTTGCAAGCTCTCTTTTTTTAAGACTAGAGACCAAATACACGGTTGGAAAACTGCATATATACAGGAATATTTTCGGGAAATGTATAACTAGGTCTATATAGAAAAAGTTTTCCAGTTACGTATGGTCAGGATTTAAATATCTTTTTTTCTTTGTTTCCTTTTTTTTCTAAGTTAATCCTGGAGTCCCCTGTAACTTCAAAGTGATTTTTATGCTAATGTTTAGGGAAAAAAACAATAGTTTTTGTACAGACATTCGTTGATTTTTCAAAAACACAAGGCCAAATAAAATAGTTCAAGAGAGTATTACTTACTTTTGACCGTTCTTATTACTCTCAATACCAAGCTATCCCAGTGTGAATGACAGTGGATTTTTTTCTTCATGTTCAGAAAATGTACAAAGGCACTCAGCTATGTATGGTTTGGATTTGATCTTTTTTCTTCTTCTTCTCTAAGTTACTCTTAAATCCTGACTTTGAGGTGATTTTCAAGCTAATATTTTGGAAAATAGACGACAATGATCAAATTATATCAACTTTTAGAGACAGGAAGAGGAAAAAGATGGAGAGTATGAAGAGAGAGAAAGAGAGAGAGAGAGAGAGAGGGGGGAGTTGGGAGAACGTCTATATTTGCGAAAATCTCTAGTCTTGAATGGTCTTGTTCTTTTTTATTAGCTATATTGAACCGGTCGAGTAGCATATAACTGAAATGCATGATTGGGAACAGAAGATGTTTTTAAGGAGACATTGTCCACATTTAGTGCTTCGGTAAGTGGTAACGACTCATGTAGTAGTCTGCATCGGTGTTTGAAGACATATCTACAAGAAAGTAGCTTTATTCCTTGCTCTGGTTTCCCGGCAATGACGTCATGATTGATGATGCGTGCCCGTTTAGATGCAAAGCTTCCCAGTGACGACACATTCAACACCACCCTTTCCCGCCACAGAGTTGGACTCTATCCCTTCTCTAGCCCCAGCCGATTCAGACACCACCACCATCACCGCTACTCCTTCGGCGCAGTCATCGGCTTTGCTCCCGTGTCCAATATTGTGATTGATTGCACAGGTTATCGACGTACAATGATACATTATGGCCCAAATGTGTCTTTCCCCCATACTGTCGACAATAGGTCTCATCACTAGAGCCCTCTATCGACTCGGTTCATCCGATTTTGAATCTAGCGCACAAGATTGATAACGGTCGGGGTACGAAGAAGTGTTGAATGGGATTTAGAATTGGAGGAAAGGAAGGGGTACGTTTACCACAGAGAGAAAGTAGGAGAGTAGGAAAATAGTTGAAAAAGATAGTGAAAACTACAAATGTAGTGTTGGTGACGAAGTTTGGATTGGGGAGTAGTATATGCATGGTTGTAAGATTTTGAAAGCAGATTGGTGATAGTGGTGTTGGCAAGCCTGGTGGCTGCAAGAGAATAATCAGAGAGGAGCTGAGAGTGAAAACAGAATGAAAAAAGACCAAGAATGAGTAGAAGCAATTGTGCTTCTCGAATGAGTTACAGAAATATTCATACATACGCATGCGTTTTGGAGATTTTAGAAGGAGACAAAATCAAAACGACTGCTATAATTTCAAAAAAAGTCAACAGCGCAACACAATATTGATGAAAATACGCCGTATGCTAATATATTTTTAAGATGTGCCATTGTGGGATAAAATATACAAACGTTTAATATGTCCCAGGTTTGTTTCCAATATAAAGATTTGAAGTTCAATTCGTGGTGCTACCAAGGATATTGATATAATCCGACGATTATTTTGGGTGAAGTATTCATATAACTTATTGATTTTAAATTTTCTAAACGTAAATCCACACAACATATATCTCGATCCACGAGACACTGATATTTCCTGAAAAATTATTGTAAATGAGTTATCAACATTAACATGACTACAAGATAATTTGATGAAATATGCGGAGAATCTTGATTGAATTTGGCCTTACAGTGGAAGTGAGGGCATAATATGTTCCTTTGTTTCTTTTATATTGTATGCTTCAGTTGTGGGGTTCGTATTTATATGAAATAAGACGGATAGGAAGTTTCCGTTTATTTGATGACAGTAACAAAAGTTAGAAAAAAAAACACACGAAAAATAGCATTTATTTGATGTTCGATATTCTTTGAATTTAAACATCAGATAATTACATTGGATTGATGGAAAGTTAACTATTGGGAAAAACAATCAAATTATTTTACGAACTCATTGACACATTGTCTCTCATTCAGTTTGTGGATTGTAAGTGGACATTTGCCTATGGATTTCACTGTTTCATGTAATAGAATGGCATATACTCAAATAACAATGGACTTTAAGGTTCCAACCTCACCTATTGCTTCATAATCAATGGTTTTCTTTCATATCTTTCATTTATGCTATTTAAAAAAAAAATCTTTTTGCTTTTAAAACAACAGCAATTTCTTTTATTATTAGCGATTCTGTTTCCGAATATATATATATATATATATATATATATATATATATATATATATATATATATATATATATGATATTTTATAGACGATATTTCGCCAGTAAGATATAATTACATTATTGGTATATCTTGATGAAAAATTCTGGGAAAGAAAATAAAGATTCAATTATAAATTTAAAAATTCTGTCGACGGATGATAGTTATCATTGAATTGTGTTGTATTGGTTGATTTCCATATATCTGATATTTTAAGAGATTTGTCACTAAACAAGAAGCGCAATAAATATAGCAATTTTGTGGATTAAACAATCAATAACAACGTTTGTTTAATTTTGATTTCATTTCTAAGTTTTAATTAGTTCTTCATCGGGAGTGCACTTAATGCAATTTCACTGGTGAATGACCGTATACAACTGAGTTATTTCAACCAGTCTCCCTGTTTTATTCATCATTCACAAAATAAAAGGCATGCTCGTTATTAGGCACAAGTAGATTTAATTGTTAACATTTATTGACTCATTGTTTCATCTGTGATTTCTCTAAGATCAGTTTTGGAAATAATCTCTGGAAAAATAACACAGCGCTAAAAAGAAAATAAAGGTAAAGGCGTATTCGTTTTAGTTTATTGCTCATTAGTAATGCCCAAATATTTACCTTAATTTTTATTCCTGGCTGCTTGAAATTAAAATTTGGCACCTATTCATTTTATCCATCGGAACGAAATTGTTTTGCTCGACGTTTTTTTT
>OY735198.1:27251211-27316211 GCA_963457665.1 Thysanoteuthis rhombus
GTTGGACCTCGGGAAGAGGCTGAAGTCCGCCTGAATGGTCATCTGTCTGTTGCCTGCTCCAAAAGTTACTGAATGACTATGTCCATTAAATCTTTTATGTCCGACCACCCTTTCCGTTGTGGCCATTGCCTGAGCCCGCCTGCTGTAACCGAAACTCGCCAGCTTCTGTCACTTCATGGTGGTAAGGAGATATGAACCCCTTCTGCACAAGGCGCCAACATTCAATTTTTTTTAATAATTCCGATATTGGAGTGTTACGTACATGTATATTAGTTAGAGATAATTCTCATTGATAGTCGTCCTATTTTTCTAATATAGCCATAAAACTAGGATGTTTCAAAATATACTTATAAAACTAGGATGATAAAATGAAATTCTTTTTTCAAAAGTCCATTGCGTGTCACTTACAAACCTCTGATGTGTCACCACAGACCTGCATGGTATAGAGTCGCCATCACTGCACTAGGCTCTTTACATTACTTCACGTGTACTGGTATTGTAGTTCAAGTTCGAGACGCAGATTACTGGTGTACTGGTGTACCGGTGTTTTTTTCTTTGACATGGTCGCTCCCAAGTATATCACGTTAGACATTTCTTCTATTGACTTTCAATTTTTCAGCGGTTAAAATTGTTTTAAAGAATCTGGAATAAATTAATGAATAAAAAAGATGAACACATGCTCAAAACATAAAACATCAAAATTATGCTATGTAATAATGAGGGTGCTTCATCCAATAATCTCAAAATATGTGCAATATGCCCCTTTTTGGAGTTTTAATTCGATTCATTTTTATCCTTATAAGCAATGTTGATTTTAGTAACGACTTTTCTCGGGTCGGTACTGAAAATAGAGACCTCTGTATTCTAGTGTTCCTACTTAATGCTCTATTAACTCTACGACAACAGCAAACATGAGCTAGTTTTATTGGAAGTCGACATGCTCCTAGGAATTAGGGTTAAAGATGTAAAATCTACATTTCTGCTCTCACTGATCATTCTTTGGCCTAGGCACTGTTTTTTACTGCTTAGACAATTATTTGGGTGAATAGTTTACAATTCCAATCATATGATTCCTACCAATTTCAGAGAGGTCGAGACCCAGAAGTTTCATTTCAAATCAACAACCACACAATGATATTTTCAGTAGGAAAAGTCATAAAAATATGAATGGTCAATAAAGATTAGGAAGCCCCCCCCCCAGCAAAAAAAAACGTCTACTAATCCCACGATAGGGTAAGGAGGATTACGAGACGGTTGCAACAAAGAAGGCTGCAACAAGTTTCATTCCTGCGATCAGAAACATGCAAGAGTAATGACACTCATACTGCTCAAGAATAGTTAGCTCCATGATTTATTTAATGAGCAAAATTTTTGTTGTACTGTCCTCGCAATTTGCACGTATTAATAAAATCGTACTTACGTTGAATCATTGACTTTTACGTAACATGGGTTGCATGTGTCAAAGTCATTGTGTTTAACTAGCATATTGTGTTCTGCTATGGCTGGCAAGGTTGGCGACGCCAGCAACAAGTTGTTAGAATCAGTTTTTAAAAAAGTTTCAAAAAGTTGAATTACTATATCATTTCTGGATATCCTTGTATTGAAAAATCAGTTTTTAAAATATGTTCTGAAAAGGTCGCTGTTCTGATAAAAGTATGACAAAAATCAGTTGTCAAAACAACTGCAGTTTTGTACAATAAATACATGTTTGATAAAAGATTGTTCATTGTGATGTATTCTATTCTTCCTAACACTGAAATATGTAGAGATTGAATGGCATCAGCATCATTTGCACATTGACTCAAGGTAGGCCTATGTTCTATACTTGAACAAACAAAACCTAATAACTGCTATTTGATGAATAAATTAATAGTACAATGATAATATTGTGTATTGATACTATAATATTATTCTGCACAAATAAATAATATTATGATTTTTTAATGAAATGATGCATATTTCTGGAATTCTATGATCGTTGAGACCAAAAATAAAATTTGATCGATTTTCTACAGTTTGCAACCGTCCTCGATTTGAGTGGCACATATCACCAGTTGCATCTGACTTTTTCAATTCAAATTAATAGTGTGAAAATTATGTCATAAGTAATAATCTTCAAGTGGTGTGGGTAATTGGCAGACAGATGTAAGTTTGATATATGATAACATTGGTTGATCTAGTCCAAAAAGTCTCTGAGTAACTGAGAAAACTTCAAAACGTGTTGGAACCGCCCTTAGTCTCCCCTACTATTAGATGTTATTTATGCTGGCTTAGTAAACCTCACACGAATTATACTAATTATTGTATGGAATATTAGAATTGTGTGGTTCAATCATAAGCTTGAACGTGACTAATATAATACAGATACCGATATAGTTAATGGTCAGCTGATCTCTTCATGATTGCTTGGATTTATTGGGCAAGAGTTAAGGCTAGGTTTTACGTTATAAGTAAAGGTTGAAGTAGGATAAAGTAACGAGATTTTCAAACTCCGTACAGTCGCAAATAGCGTATCTTTTATTTATTCCGAATGTATGAATTCTGAAACAAGAACAAGCTTGTAAAGGAGATTCTCCAATTCTTAGTGGTTGCAAGGACCAGCGCAATATTCACTAAACTCAACATGGCGGAGATTATGGTTGGCAGATACCCAACCATAGACATCTTTTTTGGTCTTTGATTTCATATATGTAATTAATAAAGCCAGATAATGTTAACCATTGTTGAAACTAATCATATATTTGGTACATTTTACAAGAAAATAAATGACCGAGAACCACTTTATATTTACTTACTAAGCATAGTTTATTTAGTACAAAGTAACAATTTTGAGACGTATTGTAAGGATCAAACTCAGTTATAATAACTTACTTGACCAACGTCGTGAGCATTACGCCACAACGAAGTCCTGTCATTTTACCTGTAACTTGATACGAAGTTATACACGTTTTCTCAGATGTTTAGTAACTATCTTATACTGACCACATACTGAAACTCAGATCTCTCAGTTAATTGCCAAATGCTTTAACCAATGCACTATATCCGAGAATGTTATGTGATATATTTATTCTTACTGATTTTATTTATTCCTTTATTTCTTTTCGGTGTTTGCGAGTATTTTTCCCCTTTTATGTTGTCGTGCAGAACTAAGAAATAACAAAGGGATATGCTAATGATGTTTGACATTTTGCAGTCAATATTTGCATCACTCTCAACTTCAAAATATATTGTAAATCATAATCTTAAACAACCTACCTATCCGCCCCCACTTCTTAATAATAACTCATCAATGACGTAGAGTATTCCCAACCCCAGAGCGTAGTATAATACAGTCCAAGTTCAACTAGAAAGCAGATCCTAGCAATACAATTACCGCCAATCACAAAAAGACAAATGTAGGCAAAGAATGATTTAGCAAAAATTAACTAAAGTCAATCCTTTTGATGAGAGCAGATTACGACAGCCTAGACTATCTAAAAATTCAGAATAGCGTGAAAGGAAGAAACATAGAAAAACAGAGTCACAAATCTTCAAAATGGGAAAGGGTCTGCCTACTTTGAAAATCTGCATCTGAAATCTTCGTTTTAATGTGAGTTTGAACATCGATCAACTTCAGAAAAAAGCAAATGTCACGATCAACGTACATGTTCAAGACAAAGACTCACCAATGAAAATCGAAAATGCAGAACTGGAAAAAGTAGACCACTACATCAACCTACAATGACAAATCTCAATGAAATCCTCAAAATAAGAAGAATCCAAGCAAAGAATACCTCTAAGATATTTTTATATTAGTAAGTAGAGCAGGCTCTAACTTCAAGAACTAGAATTTCCCATTAGTCCTGAAAAGGAGGATCTGAAACCAATGTATCCTCCCAACTGTCTCTTATGGAGCTGAAGATGAAACGTAACTAAAAGACTAAGAAACTGAGTGCCATAAATCGTGCATAGGAGAGAATCATGCTAAACATAACATGGAAATATCGCAAGACAGCATAACATATTAGAAGAAAGTCTGAGGTATCATAGAATCCACCTGAAAAAAACTCAGATAACAATGAGCTAGTCATGTTGCAAGAATATCAGACTATCGCTGGACATCACCACTCACAACGTGGATCATCAGAAATCATATGCAAAAGCGTCGATGACAGAGTGTAAGATGGTGTGACGAACCATACTAGTCCAAAAAGTATCCTCTGCGTGACGCCTATGATAGAAAGGTCAGGCGAATATTGGGGAAGGTCTATGTCTAAAAACAAGCGCTTAAAGAAGAATAATTGTGAAAATGTACAACATCGATTACTGTTGCGGGTGGAAATTGTGTAAGTGTCTTATCTACTGAGCAAGTTGCAGTGGTTTGTTTCATAAGAATTACTTTTGCCAAACATCGGTCCAAACTTTCAGTCGATTTTTTTTCCAGCGTTTCAAGAACAGCAAGAATAATCGTCATCAAATTTAGTGAAGTAAAAAATAAGATTTCCTCCTATGATTTGAAATCAGCACCAACCGATTGGTAGTCGTGTCTTTTACCGATTGATCCTAATTTGCTAGTCTTACATATCTTCCAAAATGTGTGTTAGAAATACACAGAGGCTAATTTCGCTCTAATATGCATCATAAAAATTGACATTTCTCTTCCGTGATTCGAAATTAAGACCAAGTGAGTGAATACCGTCTCTCTTACAACTAATCACGGAATTTATTTCACAGACTCTTGAGGGCTTATTTTATTCTAATAAATAAATACATTCATAGTTTTAAAAAATCATATTCTGTCGGAATAAAGGTGGGAGTAAAATTTGAACCTGCTGGTGCCAGGCTTGTCTTATGGTATCCTTTGCAGTTTACTGGTGTAAAACCAAGTCAGCATAAAGTTACTTAAATTTACTTCTCAATAGTGTTAGTGACGTAAAGTTGAGCAAACTCAATTTAAAGTTGTGTTGATATTGACTGATATTTTGATATTGGTTATTTTCGTTTGTTTTTCTTCTTTTTTTTGTTGGTAACGGCGGATTTGGTTTGAAATGGCGAGATGGAGAGTGAAAGTAGCGTTAATATGTGTATTGTTTGGTCGCTGATTGGGATTTTGGAATCGGATGACGTCGCCGGATTTGTCATTTACTAGACTACATCGTCTTTCAGAAGAGGATTTCGCCATAAGAATTGTAAAAATTCTAAAGTAAAACCCAAACTGAGAAAGAAAAAAAATGACAAAGACACACTCTGAGGAACAGACAAACACAAGAAAGACGAGTGGATATAACGATAGAAGGAGATAGAAACGACAAAAACTGGGAATAAAAATAAAATACTGTTCAAAAGAGATGTGGAAGAAAGGGGTAATAATTCTGTAATGGGAAGCGGCGACGTTGTTCCATTATCAGACGGGATATGGTGGAAGCTGAATTGAGGATAGATAGATAAAAGACGATGAATAAATAAATAAATATCGATAAAATAAGGAGAAGGCGAAATAAATATATGGAATGGCGGTGATAAAATATGAACAAGATGACAAAAAAGAGTGAAAGGTGGAAGAAAGAAAGGAATGAAGAAAGAAACGCAGAAAGAAAGGGATACAGAAAGATAGAATAAAGAAGGAATTAAATAAAGATAGGAAGGAAGAATAGTGGAAGAGAGAAAGAAAGAACGGGAAAAGAAAGATTGAGAGATGGGTGAAAGAAAAAGCAACAGAGAGTGAAAAGATGAAAAATAAACGTAGAATCAAGAGAAGAGAGAAACAGGTGTGAGAGAAAGATTATGTAAGATGAAGAAAAATATTTAAAAAATGAAGGAGACAAGGAAATAAATATCGAACGAAAACGGAATTAAGGGAAATAATGCGAAGAATGAAGAATGAGGAGGAGACTGTCAGGTTGAAATGATACAAAATACTAATAGAAGAAAATTAAAGCGATTTTCAATCTGAAACAAAAAGAGAAGAAGGGGAATTAGAACGAAGAATAATAAAAGAGAATGAAAATAACGAAAAGTGAGAAAGAAAAAGTTAAAGAAAAGAAAAAGCTTGGAATTTTGAGAGGGAGAGAGAAGGAGGGAGACAGAAAGAGAGAGAAAGATGGGAGAGAGAGGGGGAAGAAAGTAAAAGAGAAAAGAAAATCCAGACGATAACGCAAGCCGGAAGTTATGGCCCGGCGTTCTCGGATTGAATTGGGGAACAGAGACACTGGGGAGAGCAAAAGGTTGAGGTGCAGATGTAAAGCTTGGTGGTAGAGTTGGTCGGGCGGCTGGCTTAGTTGAGGACGTGGAAGACGAGCGAAATTACAATCAGCATCAACTTACCCCAGCCAACGTATTTACTAAGTCCCATGATAGCAGCCATTGTATCGTGCGGTGTCATGTGACCGGTTCGACGGAGATAAAAAGTACCGGCCGGTTGATTGGAACTTGTTTGCCTGGGCGCCGAGATAAGAGATTATCCGGCCGGCACGCCCGAGCGAATCGTGTGGATAACGCACTGACGTTTATGTGCGTTAACCCTTCGCCTCACACCCTTCCCATCCTTCATGCCCCACAGTGCGTTTGTTTCATCCTGCTGAAACTCGACGTCCCTGACTCACACGATATCTTTACCATCTTTCGTTTTTGTTCTCTCTGAAACACTATTGTCACTTGACTTCCTTTTTCTGTCTCTCCAATTCCACGACTTTCTCTTTTTTCATTCCTTTAACTTTTTTTAGGTCCTGTCGTTTTCTCTTGAAATCGCTTTGAATTTTATTTTTCCGTCTTTGCTTTCTCTTTGTTTTCATTGTTTTTAATCCGTCGTTCTTATCCCCCTTTTTAAAGGCATCCTCGCCTCTCTACAAGACGCTCTGTCCGTCTGTCCAATTGACGGTCGGTTGGTCTGTCCGTATTGTTTTCAGCTGTTTTAAGTAAGATTTACATGAAACTTTGCATTCAGGTACACGTGAACCGGCAGTTATAGCGTTGAAACCTTATGTCTTGAAATTGATTAAAATCAATTTTCTCTGCTGTTTTGAGTTAGATCTATTTGTTACTTGACAGAGAAGTGTCTCTTGATCAACTATCCCTTGCTTATAAAACTCTTCCACTCAGGGTCACGTGATCTCGTTATAATGATCGTCAAACTTTATGATTAAGAATCCATTTTTAGAGCTGTATCGAGTAAGATTTACTCACAACTTGATTGGAATGTGTTCCTGTTAAATTAAGACTTTATTTAGTGATCACTGCTCAAACAGAAGGAATAAATAACTCATTTATTGGTCATTTCTTTCTGTCCTAGTGTTGTAACTGATCACCCTTAACCAAGGTATGCTGCTAAAAGACATTGGTCAGATGAATTTCTTTGGGGGACTAACAAGGCCTGTTGTCTTTTCTTTCTTTCTTTCTTTCTGTGTCCCTTGTTTCTCCACATAGTTTATTTATCCACATCCTTATTTAGTCGATATTTGCAGAGCCATGAATTCGTCGCTTATGAGCCTAGTTCTTAGTAGAATAATCAGTGCTTGAATTGTCAATTGCCATAAGACAAACCATTCGATTTATTAGTTTCATATCTAAGTTCCCTTAACTGCTGCTCTCACTACTTTCTTTTCTGATTATCCTTCGGTTCTTCAAGTATCACCTGGAGTGTCGATTAGATTGCGAAAATTATATTTATATGGATTCACATCACATTTTTTTTTATTCAAGAACACAAACCTAATTAATGAAAAAAAGAAAGTTGCGCAGCCATAATTTTGTCCTTATTAGTTCACTCATTTGTTTTATCCTCGAAGCCTTATAAAAACAAAAGAACCTAGAATTAATTTGTAATCAGGGTCTTATCATGCATGAAATATAGTGTTTAAATGATCGGTTATTTTTGTTATCAATGATATTTTTTGATCTCCAAATTACACCTGTTTCTACAATGAATTAGTTGCATTGATATTGCATTGATTGCGCGTGAGTTCTGTGTCAGGAACGGTAATAACAACCACAGCGAATCATAAGTGATTGAAAGTTTTCTATGTAAAACTTCAGTTTGGAGACTAATGGTGGAATGCCTACTTCCTAAAAGTTCTCATTGATGAAATGAGGTACTCTCATAATTTGCTCTTTCTTAAGTTTGTTCTCTTGAATTTCGGAAAATCTAGCCATCAAGTGAATACAATGTAGATCTCTGTTTCATCTGTCCTAATTTCTCCGACGAATCATCACTAAACTGCAATGATTCTGTAGGATTTGCCCTTTCATGTTAATTGTTTTTGTCACAAAGTTTCGACTGTTGTACTCTCCGATACATGGATGAAGAAGTTAGTCTTGGAGGAATATTGAATATTTATCAATCTGTCTTTATCTGACTTCACTGATAGTCTCAGAACATATTTCAAATGTGTTGAAAGTTCATACATTTCGTCAGGCAGTCATAAGACATTGATGAGAATATGACTGGGTTTGTTGAATAAACATTATTTATTCATTCTGTATATCTATATGAATAGCAAAGTATTCTTACGTTGTGCATCGGATTGAAATTATTCACTCACTATCTTAATAAAATTATGCTCAATATTCAACAAAAAAGAGTGAAGAAACCTGTGATTAGGGAAGTTCGAGAAGAATTTATGATTAAACAACGTCAACTATTCGTAGTTTGAGATTGCGATATTGAAATCAAGTTGACGAAAAATGAAGTTAAAATCAATGTGAAAAAATAATTCCGACATTTTAGAGGGAGAATCTCCTTCATTATGGATAGTTATCAATACCAATCATCATCATCATCATCATCATCATCATCATCATCATCATCATCATCAGTCTTTTAATGTCCGTCGTTGGACATAGACCTTTCCCAAGATTTGCCACACCTCTCTATCATGGGTGTCACGGAGCCAGTACTTCCTGAACTTATCTAGCTCGTCTCTCCATCTAATATTCTGCCGGCCTCGGTTGTGCATGTGATCTCGGGGGATCCATGTCGTGAGTCATGATGTCCATCAGTTGTCTGCCATTCTTGCAACATGGCCAGCCCACCGCCATTTGAGATTTCTAATGGATTCTATGATGTCCCTGACTCTTGTCTTTTTCTCGGATGTTCTGTGCTGTCTTGTGGTCTCTCCATGTGAGGCCCAGCATAATTTTTTCGTGTGCACGTTGCATGGTTCTCAATTTCCGGGTCTGTCTCTTGGTTAGGTTCCATGTTTCAGCTCCATAAGTAACTATTGGGAGGATGCATTGGTTATACACCCTTCTCTTTAGGATTAATGGGATCTTCTCATTTTTGAAGGTTGAGCTGAGCTCTGCCAAAGGCTTGCCATCCTAGTGTGATTCTTCGCTTGATTTTTCTTTTGAGGGTCTCATGGAGATTCGTTGTCCTAGGTAGATGTAATGGTCTACTTCCTCCAGTTCTGTGTCCTCGATTTTGATCGTAGTGTTTTTAACCCCAATGTGGTTGTTGCACATGATCTTCGTCTTGCTGAAGTTCATGTGTAGGCTGACTTTCTTACTTGGTCATAACTGAAGATGATCTTTTACGACCAAAATATACCAGAGTTCTCCTAGGGGTTGATGAATAAATAGATTGATAGAACAAAAAAAAAAAGATAATTAATGTCTAATTGTTTTGTAATTTCTAAAATCTTAAAAAAAATGATATTATTGTGTTTACATTGATACATAAGAGTCATACTACATTATTGGACACATATTACTTGACACAGCATTTTGCAGATAGTGTGCATGATTTTCTTACGTTGATGACAACAAAAAGCCAGACCACGTATTAAATTAGAAACAATGGAATGACAAAGGTTAGATCGGCGGGTATGTATATACATCGAGACAGACAGTCAGTAAGACTTTAGAGAGCTGGCATTGAATCGAACAGACTACATCAGTGTCGGGGAAACCCTACCCATCCGGCTGAATACTTATTCTTTTGCTCTTTCTCTCTCTCTTATCGCCATCATTAACAAACGCAAGTGAGCTGGGGCAAGGTAAAAACACTAGAGTGAAACGATTACATAAGTTTGATATTTTCCCAAATTCATGGCAATGGTTTTATGCCACGTTAATGAATTAAGTATAGTTGACCAAGCATTAATTTATTCAGTTTTGCTGGCTTGGTTCAAGTAAGTATGTCAAATGAAACAGTCAACAGGGGTTTCTTCATTTTTTAAAACTCGTCTGGCTCGCACCCTGGCCAGCTATATGTATAAGTATCACGCGTGCAAGCCGCACTAATGGTGCTGAGAATTCAAACATTTACTCCTTATCATATTTAGAAAAACGTTTTGTTTTCTCAAAGTTCCCCCCTAATTATGTTTTTAGCACAGGGGTCGACCTGCAATGTAATTTCATGCTAAATTGGTGCTTCAGTTTGTGTTTGGCAATATTCATACTTTTTTTTTTGAAAATTCGAACTTTTTTAGCGATCAATGACCAACAAATGGCAAGATAAGTAACTTATTCATTTATCACTTCATTTCGAATAGTTTAATTGATCATCCAAAATACATTGTCAATAGACAATGCTTGCATGGCAGTTTCTGTTTAATGGCTAACCAGAACTGTTGCTGTTATTATTCAATTTTAATATCATTCCGTCTATACTAACACCAGGCATTTCTGATACTCATCCATGAGATGTAGTGACAGCAATCCCCACTCTCCCAAGCACTTTCCTCGATATTCTCGCTGACTTTCATTGCGCTGTGGCCAAAATATAATCAATTATTCCTTTCTTATTCTTCCACTTGACCAAAGAGACTTGAAGCCATTACTACGACTACTTCAATGATAATGAGAATAATTTTCGTTTCAAACTTTCGCACAAGGTGCCAATATCCCTTCTTTTTTTTTCTTTTTCGTTTTCTTCCAGCTTTTCTTTGTAGTACATTGCACCAGTTAAAGCCTCTTTTAAGGCAGTGATTTCTTCTAGGTTGGATTGGGTAATCCGTCAGAGTATAAAAATTCTGAATAACTTTATTTTTCCGCGGAGGTTTGTGCAAGTGTTTATGCCTCTGTATATTAAGATCAGAAAAATGTAGTGGTTGAAATTACCCCAATCTCTAGCGTTTTTCTTGATGTCCACTACCGACAACAGATATTTCATGATCTGGATGGTCTTAATTTCTTCTTCATAATTTCAATGTCATCTCTTTAGGACACTTCTCAACGCACCAGTTCTCAAGGTCAGGCACTCCTAATCACTACAAATCGGTATTTCTTGGGCGACGTCCTTGTATTTTTCCATTTTTCACTTCATTTCGTTTTAATCTGTAGTCTGCTGAAACAGTCATATTCATATCTTTTTTTTTTTTACTGAGTAGGTAAAAATATCCTCTAATTCCTTCATAAACACTGAGGCTGTCTGGTTTAACACATCAAATGATAAATAGTCGACATCTGATGGTAATGAATAAGATATAAATCAAAATTTCAGCCCAGTTGATATGTAGTTGACAAGGCCAGTATTTTGGTATCAACACATTAATGTTGTATTTCAAAGTTTGGACAAGGTAAAACGGGGGGGGGGGGGTCTAAATCTATGAAGTTGAGCACAGAGGAATCGCAATTAGAAGAAGAGGAATACACTTTCACGAAAATTGTTTTTGTGGGGGTCTGACTACTGAAATTTTTCATCAGCTGTAAGCATTTTAGTAAACAATGCAGTGGATATTCAAATATTATCATCTTTTTTCAAATGTATTAAAATAGAGTATCATATACTGATATCATCATCATTATTATAATCATCGTCATCAGCCATCATCTTCATCAATCAACAGAGGTCTACTGTAGGATAGTGGTATGTCCTGCCACTTCTATGTCGACCGTGACTGTGCTGACTTCTGTCTAAACTTATTGCCAATCCTTTCTATCTCACGTCTCCATTTTATATCAGACCTTCTTTTACTGTGTTTGCTATCTTTAAGACCCAAATCTGTTAACCTTTTTTTATCGTCTTTTATCCTTTCTTTTTGCCATGTGCCAAGCCCGTCTCCAATTTTGTCGCTTAATTGCTTCTATGATATCTTATCTTTTCTAATCTGCGCTCAAATCTATGATGATCATTTCCCACTGCTTTTTCCATTACTCTCTGTGGGATTCTGAATTTATTTTCAAGTGAGTTAGTTAGTTTTCATATTTTATATTCGTACCTCGAAGCAGGTATTATATATCCATTGCACTCTTTATGTTTCAAGCACATTGGCAAGAAGCATTCAGAATATGTCTGTATTTTAACAAAATGCTTTCTAAACAAATGTTATTAGTTGTTTTATTTAGCTTTCATGATCTCTTTCTAACAAATGTATTCCTAAACCTCTTCCAAATTTTCAACCACTATCTATTCTATCTTCTTCGGGAAGTTGATATTGAGCAATTGAACTAAGAACGGTAACTCGATTGAAGGGAACCAATGTTAGGAATAATACCGCAGTGTGGAAATACATTGTCGGCACAAGCTACCAGTTTAAAAATCATTCGAGATTTCAAAATGTTAAATGTCGTCTTGCCCCCTTAGTTGAACTTCAGTGCCTTGAAAAAACGGCTCGAAACAAAAATAGGGTTCAGCGTTTGTTTTGCAGCAAATTGTTACAGGTAGCGCACACTCTCTTCCCCCTCTTCTGCACCCCAGTCTATTGTACATCCCACCAAGTCAATGTCAGACGATTAAGTCTAATATATCAGCATCATCATTTCGGGGAGTTAGGGACGCTGATTTTTCCCCCTATATAAACTAATGGTTAATGCTCCTCTACTGTACACCATTTCTGTTTACGGTTTATTTTTATAGGAACACTTCTGCAGAATAGCAGGAAAACCTGCATAAAGTTTTGTTTTGGAAGAAAGAGGCTTATGCGAGCTCAAAGTGCAGGTGTGGAACATCTAACGGTTTTTCTTTTCGTTTCATTTTCAATTAAATAACATCACGTAATCTCCTGTTTAGTGGCATTCTGTAGTCTTAACGTGATATAGTTTTCCTTCATGAAGATGCCAATTATGATACAAACCCAACGGCGATGTGCAAATAATTTTGTATTTATACGCCTTTGGCGATTTTTGAAAGTAACAGGGAAAAGTTATAACATGAATTTGGTGCAATTGTCAGAGAATGCTGATTCAGATGATCTCACGAATAAGAAAGCAGTAAGGGCTCTTAATCTTATTGCGAATATTTGTGGACTGTATCTCGATGATAAAGACATTTCTTCTATAGGCCGATCTGCAAGTGTAGTGAGTTCAATCCTCACTGGATCTTCTATTGACGTGACCTTGTGACAGTGTAAACAAAGCATTGTAAATGAGGGTGCTTACTGTACCATAATATTTGTAGGCTGATCTTGAAATCAGCATAGTGAATTTTAGCTTCGGGCCAGATGAAAGGAATTACTTTCTATCAGAATCTTGTACAACCACCACAAGACAATGGTTTGCAAGTTTGTGTTTCAACCAACTGGTAGCGTAGTAGGTTATATGCATCCATATTGTGGATAGTACCAGACGAATGCAATATAACCGTATGTTAACGTGTTTGAATCGACACCAAAAAGCTGCTGTGTTTCGAACGACCCCATTGAAGATTTCAAGTGCAGTTCCCGAAAAACTAAGTTGAAAAAAAAATGCTTGACAAAGCTCTGAGAGAAAAAGGGGTGTAAATTTGAGATATAAGTACAAATATCGAAGGAGATTTTCCTCAAATAGAACTCGGTGAATTTTGTATCCATCATCATCATCATCATCATCATCATCATCATCATCATCATCATCATCATTATCATCATCAGTCTTTTAACGTCCGTCGTTAGACATAGACCTTTCTGAGGAATCGCCTCGTTTCACTATCATAGGCGTCGCAGAGACAGTATTTTCTGAATTTGTTTAGTTAATCTCTCAATTTTGTATTTTGTCGGCCTCAGTTTCGCATGTGGTCTCTGGGTATCCATGTTGTGAGCCGTGATGTCCATCGGTTGTCTTTTATTCTTGCAACATGACCAGCCCATTGCCATTTGAGTTTTCTAATGTATTCCTTGATGTCTCGGACCCCCCGTTTCTTTCTGATATATTATGTTGCCTTGTAATCTCTCCATGTGAGGTTGTGTATGATTCTCTCATGCGCATGCTGCATGCTTCTCAGTTTGTGGGTTTGTCTCTTGGTTAGGTTTCATGTTTCAGCTCTATAAGTGACTATTGGGAGGATACATTGGTTGTATACTCTTCTTTTTTCGGATTATTGGGATTATCTTGTTTTTGAAGGTTGAGCTTGCTTTGCAGAAGGCTTGTCATCCTTGGGTGATTCTCCGCTTGATTTTTCTTCTTTTGTGGGTTTCATAGAGATTTGTTGTCCTAGTTAGATGTAATGGTCCACTTTTCCCCTGTTTTTTCGTATTCAAGCCCCTACCAAATATTCATAGTTAGACACTAACTCGATACGTAGTTCCTTTTCTAGTTTCCGACTCCCTCACCAGCCGAAGTTGGGGGAGATGTGTGTCATCCCAAGCCCAAGCCGTCAATTGATTGGTACGACGCAGATCTCCCTTTTTTTTGGAAAATATTGACTGGAATGCAAGAATCCAGTGAAATTTTCCAAGTATAAACAACCAACCAAGAAGAGAAACGTAGATATTATATTGAAACTTTTTTGCTTTATTATTTACATAAGTAGAGAAATTGCTTTTACTCAAAACAAAAATAAAGACAAAATGAGACAGGTGTGGTTAGTAATTCAAAAGAAACCGACACGTGACCAACGTCATCTGGCAGCATGCTGCATTGGGGTGAATTAGAAAATTGGGAAAAGTGACATCAATGAATGAGTTACTTCTCTCGCATTTAGTTGGGCAGTGATCGCTGGAAAAATTAAAGAGAAAACAGGCGTGAATCCTGATGGATATATTTAGCATAAACTTACCTTGCAAATGGAACCCTCACGTTAAGAGTTTCTCATGAGCGAAAATATGAAGATTATAGATAATTAATCTTAGTATTCTTGATAAGCAAACCTACATACGCCTTGAAAGCGACAGGTATATAATTGTGGATAAGGGTAGCATACTACTCTCACTACATCATTTGCAGGTGTAGAGAGTTCGATTCTAACAGTGTCCTGTTCTTGTGGCTGTATCCTAAATTAAGATAAGATAATTAGATATCTGCTCACATGCACCGATTTTGTAAGTGATGAAAACATGCTTATTGATTTTCACAGTATTTCTGTTATTAAAATTTTGAAGAAAAAGAGAAAATTGTAATGTTTATGGATTGCAAGTAAGTAACCAGAATAGAAAAATGATGAAAAAAAACTCAAGTAATAAAATATAAATGTAAATGGCAAATCAAACATAATTCTTAATATAATTCTACTCGAAATTGTCGTGTGATATTTTTAGTGTTCGTTTTTCCCCCAAAAGCAACCAATACAAAATCCAAATTTAGTAATCTGTGATTAGTAGACCGTAATACCAATTTACTTGTCCCTAAATGGGTATTCTGTTCGTATTGAATAATATCCGGTTCTTTAAATAAAAGGAAAATATAAAACACACGAGGAACGAAAGGAAAACGGTCGTAGAAAGAGAGTAGATAGAAAAGGAAGAAAAGGTAATTATGCATTATATATCTTTCTAGAAACTACAGAGAGAATGCTTTCAAATTTCTATATTTTTCATTTTGTTATTTTTTTTTTCTACTCCGTTCCTGCCGCTATTTGGCGAAGTAAATTGAAAATTCAGCCTTAATGCCTAAGATATACGAGCATGTATTTTTATAACTGCAACAGATAAATCTTTAACGTTGAAAGAACATTTCCAGAGTAACTGTTTGTTTTGCTTTGTATCGTTATATTTCTATTTGCAGTCGCGGTTGTTATTGTTCTTTAATTTTTTGCCGGCAGAGACGAACATATCATTTACGCCCCCGTCAAAGGCATGCAATTGTCTTGAGAAAATCAAAAATGCGTCGGGTATTTCGAACTTTCTTGGATGAGAAATGGTGATGAGATACAAGGAAAACTGTAAAAGGTAATAAAGATGACAGTTGCTGATTTGTTATTTCGTTTCTTTTCCATTCGTTTGTCGGTCGCATATGAGAATATCTGGGTAGGAACACCAGTAAAGAACCTTTGGAAGTCAGTGTTCAGCTTTGTATTTCCTTTGGGTTGGTTTACGTTTGCGTCTGCCTTTATGTCATTTCATGATGAATGTCATGCGATCTAGATGAATGAAAAAAGAAAACTTGGTTAATGAAAGAAGGAATGCCAAACTGCCACGAATGGAAGAAAGAAAGAAAAACAGATGAGAGCACATCAGCGACGTTATCATTATATTATTTCCTACTGATTATTTCATACTTGATACTGGTATTTTCACAAAAAGTGTCGAAAGCTTTCCACTCCAATAACAATCTTACATACAATATATTGAAAATTTGCTTAAGCTCTATGTCACAATGTTTCTCGGTGAAAATTGCTTCTCACCCTGAAAACAGTTGTAGACTTCAGATATTTAACTATTGAAGGTATTTGACTATAATTATCGAATGGTTTCGTGATTTTTCAAGGTAAAAAACGTATTTTTGAAATTTTATAAAAGGTGATGTTTACAATTTTCAAGTCCAGAAGAGTAAAATGGCTGTATTGTAATCGTTTCTTTATATAACACAAAGTTAATGATTCGAAATTATTACTCAATTTTTTATACTAAGATAGGTGTCCGAGTTTGTCTTTTTTGTAAAAGGTGAGAAAACTTAGTTCCTACAAAAACTGTGATGTAAACCAAACCGTTTTCGACCAAAACCTATAGTATCGATTTTAAGCACTATTTACCTACACGAAGAAAATAAAAATACTTATTTGATGATATTAACGAAATGGTCACAATTTCCCTGGAAAATCATCACCTGAGAAATTTTGAAATCAGACAAAAATCACCACATAAATTAGTTTTAATCATATTTTCGATATCTAATTATCAAAGGACGAATAAAAAAAAGAATGAAATAATATTTCAATCAAAGTATCAGAAAAAAATCATCATATGATTCCTACCATTTTAAAGATTTATTTTATCTATAAAATACATTTATTTTTACACATTTAACAGATAAATCCATCGAAATATCTATGATGTTCACATGTTCTAGGAAAACAACTAGTTAAAAAAGTATTGGGAAAATTTAGTAAAATATTTTTCTCTGCGGAATTTCTTTAGTTTTATTCGATTGATTATAATTCTGGTTCTCAATCTGGAAAATGAAATTTATTTGATAATTTTTTTCTATCATTTTCATTGATTACACATAGTTTCAGTAGTTTATGGGCGCTTTTCTAAAAAAAAAGGGATACATAAATGATATCTTAAGGAATTTATCTGCTAGATGTGTAAAAATCAATGAAAACATCATTGTATAAATGAAGTAAATCATCATCATCAAGTCCACCACCACCACCACCACCACCACCACTACCATCATCATCATCATCATCATTATCATCATCATCATCATCATCATCATCATCGTCGTCGTCGTCGTCGTCATCATCATCATAATAATAATAATAATAATGGGGAAAAGTGGTATCAGCACAAGCCAGAGGCAGTTTTGGAGAATGACAACCACAAACTACTCTGGGACTTTGACATCCAAACTGACCACCTCATCCAGGCAAGAAGACCGGACTTAGTAATAGTAGACAAAAAAAGGAGGGCCTGCCAAATAGTAGACGTTGCTGTAACTGCAGACCATAGAGTAAAAAAAGAAGGAGGGTGAAAAAAAGGAAAAATACCAGGACCTAGCAAGGGAGTTAAGGAAAATGTGGAACATGAAAACCAGGGTATTACCGGTCATAGTGGGAGCACTAGGAACTGTCCCCAAAACACGGAGGGAGAGACTGGAGGAGATCGGGATTAGGGGGAGGATAGAGACCGTACAGACCACAGCACTGCTGGGCACTGCACGGATACTGAGGAAGGTGCTAGAGATATAAGGACTGCAACGAATTGTAGCTCTGTCATGATATGCGAAAGAGAGAGGAGACGTTAGCTGAAGACCTGAGGAGACTTATTGTCACTCAGCCTTCGGCGATAACCACTGGGCAACCGGTGTGAAACTGTAAATCGCAGAATTACTGCGACCTATGAGTACTAGGAGAGGAGGGCTGGAGACTTGAGGAGACTTGCTGTCACTCAAACTCCAGCGGTTACCACCAGGCAACTGGTGTGAGATTCCAAATAATAATAATAATAATAATAATAATAATAATAATAATAATAATAATAATAATAATAATAATAACAACAATAAGAAGAAGAAGAAGAAGAAGAATACGATAGAGTAGCAACAGTGATACACTGGGAACTAAGCAAACGAATGGGATTCAACCATGTGGAAAAGTGGTATCAGCACAAGCCGGAGGCTGTTTTGGAGAATGACAACCACAAACTACTCTGGGACTTTGACATCCAAACTGACCACCTCATCCAGGCAAGAAGACCGGACTTAGTAATAGTAGACAAAAAAAGGAGGGCCTGCCAAATAGTAGACGTTGCTGTAACTGCAGACCATAGAGTAAAAAAAGAAGGAGGGTGAAAAAAAGGAAAAATACCAGGACCTAGCAAGGGAGTTAAGGAAAATGTGGAACATGAAAACCAGGGTATTACCGGTCATAGTGGGAGCACTAGGAACTGTCCCCAAAACACGGAGGGAGAGACTGGAGGAGATCGGGATTAGGGGGAGGATAGAGACCGTACAGATCACAGCACTACTGGGAACTGCACGGATACTGAGGAAGGTACTAGAGAGATAAGTACTGCAACGAATCGTAGCTCTGTCATGATATGCGAAAGAGAGAGGAGACGTTAGCTGAAGACCTGAGGAGACTTATTGTCACTCAGCCTTCGGCGATAACCACTGGGCAACCGGTGTGAAACTGTAAATCGCAGAATTACTGTGACCTATGAGTACTAGGAGAAGAGGGCTGGAGACTTGAGGAGACTTGCTGTCACTCAAACTCCAGCGGTTACCACCAGGCAACTGGTGTGAGATTCCAAATAATAATAATAATAATAATAATAATAATAATAATAATAATAATAATAATTTTAAATTGCAAATAATGATAAGTATCCATTAATTTGAAAGGGAACATTTCAACTGTATTCACTATTTTCCTTTCATGGATATATTTCTCATTTGACTTATGACGATCCTATGGAAGCATTAGTCAGGTATAAAATAGCGTTTAAATTTTGTTGATTGAATAATGAATCAAATACAAAATCACAGGCTTTACCCGAATGTTGAAAGTTGAAAAGGCTGGAAACAGACAGAAATTCACTTGGAAGAGGCTTTAAAAGATTAAAGTCTCGATGGATCGGCATGAACTCTGCCTTCGCGCAAAGCGTAGAGGTGTGAGTGTCTTCCTTTTATACGATGACTCCCCTTTGACATTTAGGGGAAGTTTCTGTTCATTCATACACAGTAAGTACCCAACTGATTCTTTGTTTAATTACCCCAAGGCCGCACAATATTCAAAATGGCTGAATACTCATCGAGCACACACACACACACACACACACACACACTATACAAATATATATATATATATATATATATATATATATATATATATATATATATATATATATATATATATATATATAACTTTGTCAACTTTCTATCATTCCTATGTTTGCATTAAAATTCCTTTAAACAATTTTCCTTCGTTCCAAGAATACTTTTCCAAATAAAAAACAAAACGTAATCTTTTATAGAAGAAAAATTGATAGCGATGTTACAGTCGCGCGCCAGAAAAAATCTAAGTAAGAACATTATTTGAGTGTGGCACAAACTTAGATGTACGTATGTCAAAATGTACTGTGGATAGGAGAGGTGTATGAAGGGGAAAGAGGTGAGACAAGCAGAAGCATGGTGATAGTTGTGGCTGTGGAATGGGCAGTGCACAGAGAGAGAGAGAGAGAGAGAGAGAGAGAGAGAGAGAGAGAGAGAGAGAGAGAAAATTTAGTAGAAGATGGGGTTGGGAATAGAGCGTTTCAGCTTCGATTAACCTGAAGAAGCAATCTGTAATCGAAACCGTATTTGATGTGCCTCACGTAGGCACAGACATGATTTTTTGTCACGAATGTAATTCCGCTTTGTTTCCATTCGTAACAGCGCCCCGGGGCTTCGTTTCAGATTTTTACACGAAATGTTGATATAACTGACGCAATCTCCGCAGGGGGACCTCTGTAAGTAGGCAGGAGAGAGCAAGGCAGGTGTTACGATAAGTGGTGCCTCGGTTCGTTTGTGTTTCTTCTATTTTCATCTTGTTTTCGGGTTGTTTGATTATTTGTTTTGCCATTTTTGGATGAAAACTGACTTTCCGTTCGTTGAATGTTTTCTTTTTACTTTCTTTCCCATTCATTTTGCGCTTTTTTTTCCTTCCAGACGTTTATTGTTATCATTACTATTATTGCCGTTTTTTCAACTCTACTTCTGCTACTACAACATATCAATAACATCATAGTTATCAGAATCGCTTCTTTTTCACGTCATCCATCATCATTATCATCATCATCATAATCATCGCCAGTTTTACCTGCATTACAATAGCACATGTGGATACTTTGAAGATAAGGTTAGAAATACCTTTTTTAATTACACTTTTTTATGAAAACCACAACAATTATGATTCTCTCAACATATTGGGCCATGTACATCTTTCCATCTTCCTGTCTTTCCGTTCGGCTGACCATAAGTTATCTCAAAAAGAACAGAATGAATTTCAATGAAATCTTTTGGAATGGTGGACGATGAAGTGAGGTTGAGTTAGTTAATTTTTTGTGCGAATCAAGGAGTTCTTCTTATTATTATGAATTACCTGAAAAAATATTTGCAAATAATATGTACGTATTCAATTTCATTCGGTCGAATTTAGGACAATCTAGATATTCTTCCTTATTCAGCATTTGTTTTTTCTAGATATTTGTTTTTATTTTTGTATAGTTTACATTTTGTATATATAGGTTTTGTGCAACCATTACAAAATACCATTTTTCATTCTAAAAGATTTTTCTTGGCTGTTTGAGCAATGGCATCAATTATGCATTTTCTTTGTCTGCTTTCAGTATGTCCCATTCATTAGTTTTACTCTTAATCTTCTGGCTTTTGTTCTCTCTGTGGTTTGTCAATTTTGCAAAACTATTCACCCTCTTTCAAGCTAAGTTTAAGATTCTTTTGAAACTACTTATTGCAGTATAGAATTTATGCATTACTCTGATCATTATCGAAATGCTCCAGATTTTTACACTATTCATTGCTAAATAATTTTGCTTATACAATTAAAGTCGAAACCATTACATTTAAAGAGATGGTGCTCATTATATCAAACCATTTGTTTATGTTTTGTTGTTGTGTATTCTATTACTGTTATTGCATTCATCTTTCACCATCCTTTGGCTATAAGTTTTGCAGCTGCTGTCATTTTCATGATTTATCAACATCATATCCGTCTTTTTACGAGGAAAAATTATATAATATTCCTAAAAGGTATGTTGGTCCACTTTACTATTCATGTGTAACGTAATCGTTCGTTCAAACGGTTGGATAAAAATGAGAAGAAAACAACAATTTTCCTTCTTACATTACATTGAAGAAGATATCTACTGTTCCGCTTCACTATTATTCACCATTTCCAAGGCAACTTCATAAATTTTCCATGAATTAAAAAGAAAGAAAAAATGAGCAAGAACAGTTCAAGGCGTTGTCTGTAGTCTTCACATTTTTATCAAAAACGATTATTTAAAGAGTGTAATATATGGCATTTCTACAATGCACCGTGTGGCACATACGGTGGATGTGTGAAAACTTCACTGCCAAACCGGAACAATTTGAGATTGGTCATTCAGGAATATGCAGCTTGGCGTCATCCTAAAGAGATACGGCGCATTTTGTCGATTGCAGTCAATTGGTCGAATTAAGAACAGTACTTGTTAGAATTAATCATCCTGTTTCCTCCAAGGAGTTCATAGTAGAGGATTCCTATTTTATTCCACCATATGAACGGCATCATCTTATTTTGATGAAGAATGACTTTAGATACTATTACTTGCGGTGCACAGTTTTCAAGAGAACCTCATAAAGGTAAACCTTCTGTAGATTTGACTAACATACATGGTGATGGATGTAGACAGCAAAATTCACATATATCATTCTCGGCTTGTCAGTAGATTCGGTGTAGACAGTTGCCCTTTAATTGTGAAAGTTCGTTGAACAGAATGTTACCTGAGAAAGGAAATTTTTTGAAAAACCCTTTTGAGATTCTAATTTAAATACTTTAATGCGAAGTAGCCTCAATAGTATTCTATAACACAAAGCAACTCGGTAATATTCTAAAAAAAAAAAAGCACCCAGCTTCAGTTTGCCACACTAATAATGTTTTCGCTTTTTTTTCATTTTTTAACCAAGATACTTTGGACTTACCGGAAATGTTCACAGTACAAGAGAGGTTTTTTTTCAACCAACCCTAATTTTGGTGCCACATTCAAGTTCGAATGCATTCTTCCAAGTTCTGTATCGGTTGATACCATTTTCAGTAATAAGGATTGCGAGATTTTTGAATGAATAAAGCAGGATGACTGTGTCAAAACAAATCGCGCATTGTTGCCAACTTTTTTCAAAGTTTTGTATCTAAAAGTGAGGGAAATATCTCCAAATATCTAGGTGTTCCAGGAAATTATCCACAAATCATCTAAAAATACACTAAATATTAAGCTTTCATTCAATACATACTACATCAAAATATTCAAAAAAATGTGAGGACTTCGAAGTGAAAATATGAAAAAATGTTGATGTTTTGAATGATTTTGACTTTCATTTCTTCAGGAATTTTAATATTCTTGGTAAATATTCATGAAAGTGAAACTTCCGTAAAGAAGTAAGTGACGATTTTTGCTTTAGTTACATTGGAAATACAGACCCAGTCATAAAACTTTCAAAAGACATTTTTCAAACAAGTTTCTGGGAGGTTCAAAGCTCCTAAAACTAAGGGGAAGGAAAATTACCCAACGAGAACCCCCTGGGAAAAAAACAAAAACGAACCTTAACCAAACATTTAATCTTATCCCACCACATTTGGTGCAGATTTAAATCATTAGAAACATGAAGATTATAAGTCAAAGTCATTTCGTGATTAGTGAATCATAATTCGTTACATGAGAGACGTTTTGCTATGAAATGAATATGTGTAAAACACAAATGAACACAAATAAGCTTCCAGCTTTTGAGTGCAGGTAAAACTATGCTTTTGATAACGTAAGTTATTGGTACTACACAATCTTACAATATCCTAATTGCCAATTCACCCATGTGGTCCTAAAATCTAAAATACCCACGTGATATATCTATCTAGCTATCTAGCTGGCAATCTAAACAGTCCTACCCTTCGTTTTTTGTTCTTCTCTCACTGATTTAACGGTGAGTGGTTGAAAGTAGAGACACAAACGGCAAGCGGGTACCCACCATGGGGTTCAGCATTTTTTTTTTACTCTGAATTATTGATATAAGATCAGGATCTGAGCTTTATCATGTATCTAAAAATATCAATATGATCAGTGTCCGCTAAATCCAAAAAACCGTTGCGAGGGTTTACTATATTTATTATGTGATCGGTGTGAAGCGATTGATTGCAATTGATTCGGAAAAAAAAATATTGCGTCTTTTTCTGTCATTGGTTGGATGGAGACAAAAAAATTATACTAAAAAATTTGAAATATGCTGATCGTCTCCCATATTTAATAGGAGATTTATCAGAGATACGTTGCTGCCAAAGTATAAATTTATATATATATATATATATATATATATATATATATATATATATATATATATATATATATATATATATATATATATATATATACGTAAGTATGATTTATCATACTCATGCATGAGTGTGTAAGACTCTTATTAGTTTTTACATCGTACCCTAAACTTTTGAAAAATATTCTTCCGATATGAGCTTATAGAAAAAGACCTAAACGAAATATTCAATTATTTGCTTCTTTTGCAAATTTCCGGACAAAATGTTCTTTCTCGAACTCTAAGAGGAAGTATCTGAATTGCAGAAAAATTTCCTCGTTGATCATCTCTTTTAAAAATAATTTTAGCTGACTGATTCTGTAGAAGAAAAAGTTGCAATCAAGATCAGGGGGAGACAACCAGAATGGTTTGATTTATGAAGATGCTATATAGATCCAGGCAACATCAGAAAATGTGTCCATTCTTATTGTCTGATTTATTCCTTAGCTAACCAGTCGGCGGCACTTCAGCGATTCCCATCAGAATGTAGTCTGATATCTGGTTCCTGGTTTCCGGTTTCCGGTCTAGAATCGTAGAAGGCATATCGTTGAATTTCATTGATGTAGTAGAGCCTTCAGAAGGTCAGCACGGCCGTATGATTAAGCTGTACGTTGCTTTTGCACCCAAGTACACATTTATATGTGCGTGCTCATACACTCAGGCATAGACATAAAATGCGTGTATAAATCTGATTACACACACACATACACACACATATGTATAAATATGTATATATGTATACATTTTATGCTCGTTTATATTTATGTACTCCAAACATACACATGCAAATAAATATATGTGATGAATATAGAAGTATGTGTACATGATGAAATAAACGTTAATGTGCATGTACACAGTTGATTACATGCATGCACCCTCTTTCTACTCCTGTCTCTCTTTGCATGTATCTATATACGTAATGATGCATGCACTGAGATGAATATGTAAATAAAATCATACCCATAACGAGTATATCTATAAAGGTATTCAAATATGTATACGTATACATGTATAGTTATCGATATATGAGTATTGTAATTGTTGATAAATTAGTATAAATAATTTAACGAATAATGTTGTGATGCATGGATAGGCGTAAGCTTCTGCAGAATATATATATATATATATATATATATATATATATATATATATATATATATATATATAGAGAGAGAGAGAGAGAGAGAGAGAGTATGCGTATATGTGCATGTGTGCGTTAGGAGTTATGTTGTATCTACCTACCTTCACAGACGATGACCTAACAGTCGTTTGTCCAGATGACAGATAGGAAAATATATCATACGTCATCAATGTAGCATTGATCATCAGCGCCGTGCACAGTAAGTGTGAAGCGTTGCATCCATCTCTCTCTCGAGAGAGAGACAATCCCCAATGATGTATATACGACCGGTGATAAAGTCTTGGTTTTCTTTGCGTGCATCAGCTTAGTGATCTTTGCAAGTGTCAAGTCTAGTCGAGACCAGGACTTTATTCTTACAAGTGTTTGCGACCACCTGCTTGAGAGGATACAAGTCCAGGGGATTTCTCCACTCTATTCAAATAGCTTACAGTGTACTCAATTAGCTGCTGAGTACAAACTGAGATTCGTCCTGATGGAAACCTTCCCATCCTTGTTGTTCATACTGGAAATCGAACCCTAGACGTTTGGAATCCCTAATTCAACCATCAGTCTATTTATAACCATTATGCATCTCTTTTCTCGTTCTTCCTCTTGTTTTTATTCCAAGTCATCGTCTGTCGCTTTCTCCACTTTTCCTTTCTCACTTTCTCCTCTACACGTGTGTTCTTCTCTTTCCTTTCTATTTACCATCAATCTGCACAAAACTCTTTTTGTCTATAACACCCTCCACACATGTTATTCTCCCATGCTTTTGTCCCAACAATCATTTTGTTTCATTATGGTTCCATCCTCTCTATTTCCACCATTTACTTGATCGACACTTATCAAATATGTGCTGTGGTAAGATGGAAGGGGTATCCCCCCCCACTGGATGGGCCATTCCCTATGGAAGGGAGGGAACCTCAAAAATTGAAAACTTAGCCAATAAAGAAAAATGATGCAATAATGATGCTGTAAAATTGCTTTATGTAAGCCAAGCTTGATGAACCCGTCTAAAAAGATGGTATTATTCTCTGATGGTAACAGTGTTACTGCTAAGATATCTTCTGAAAATACTCTTCTACTCCTCCCATTCAACAGATATATCCTTTTGAGCCTTTTTGATTAGTGGTAATGAACACTCACATTACCACATTCTGTCGTTTTTCCCTTTTAAAAAATCTTTTCTTCTTTTATTTCCCTCTCTTGGTATCTTATGCACGATCAGGATGGACTAATAAGACTGCAGCCTCATACATTTATTGGCTGGATTTTTATCTGAAATTTCAACGTATAATGTTCGATCAATATGATAGATATTCACAACTGATTCAAGTGTATTGTCATAACATAATATTCATCATAGAATTAGTTATACTGATCAGGAAGGAAATTGTGTATTGTAAAATGTGTGCTTTTTTCATCATTAGATGACGAAGTTAAAGATGTACTTTTGCACAATCTTTTTCTGCCACGTATCAAGCACACTCACCTTCAAAACTGTATACACATTTATACAAATGTGAACATCATCATATTTTTTGGATATCATGTACTGAAAACTTGTTACATACAAATGCGAGTGTTACTTTTCATACGCCATTTTGACCCACATAAAATTACCGATTCTTGTAAAAAAAAACAATAATGAGCTAAATTAAAAAAAAAAATACCCTGACAAAGATAGTCATTCAATCATATGATCCATTCTTGGCCTTTGAATATAATTCTACTTTTTTGACAGCATACCGCCTGGTCTCTTTTTAAAGATTTCATTTTAGTGAAGGAAAAAGTACATTTACTGGAGTGCTCTTTAATCTGATCCAGATTACGCAATTGACTACTTGTAAGAAACGGTTTGGATGCTTCAAAAGTTAATAATCGATCGGGGAGAGTTTTGGTTGATGTGAAAAGTGTAATAAAAGGTATATCTTTGAATAATTTAACTTCATTACATCATTTTCAAAACTTTGGGGTGTTGTGCAGTAGATGACTCACTGTATATTAATCAAATAGGATACGAATGTTTCAAGTTTTGAATTTTCTATTTCTTTTTAGTCTACGTATCAGTGTGCATTGGTAGTTTGCCCACTTAGAAAGTTTATCGAACCAATTCCTTTCCATTAAGCGCTTGCTAAAAATGTCCAGGTATGGTAGCGCAGTTCCCGTGAATATTCCAGCTTCTCATCTGTATTCAGCTATCGAACAAATCTTCACTGATTATATTGATAGAAAATGCATATATTTATCACAAGCGATGATACGATGCCAATGGGGATCAATTCCAGATCACTGAACGTGACCAGACCAGGTTACAAAGCTGAAAGGACCAATATGAACAGTTTCCGTCGACAGTTTCTGATAAACAAGACTTTCCTCTTGTCTCTTAGATATTTCCATAGAATATATCTAGCGAGCTATTGCTTCTGAGATTGAACACCATTGGATATCCAATTATTTGTGGATTTTGCCAGACTCGACTCAGTTTGAAAGGCACACGTTTTCTACTTCTGTTCTTGCACAGGGATAATCTCGCTTGTTTCTTTGTTCGTTGATTATTTTACGGGGTAAGGGTATTTATTGACTGCAGTTTTGCGTAGACTTTCAGTTAGTATTGGATTGCAAGTTTATAATGAATGAGATATTTTGTTATGTTGGTCATTTTATCGATTGTTTATTCTTTTTATCTTGGAAACTCCCAGCAGACGAGCACTAAGGAACCACGGTTCACTGAAGAGTGTGGGGCTTGCGTAGCGTATATCATAAAGTGATCCTAAATTCTGATACACATAAAAATTAGAGCAAAAATATTTTACTTATATAGTAATTATATTTGCCCATTTGCTATTCAGCCATATATAACGCCAAATATGTCTGACGACAAAGCGATGGAATTGCTTTATTTGGTCTTGATCTTTGTGCAGCCGCAGCCGCAAGTTTGAAACACCTTCACATCTGTGCATCGCATTTGACCTTTAAAGGGGGAAATTTGACCTTCACTTTCGACCACCCTAAAGAATCATATATAAGCATATGAAATAAGAACATATGTATATCTATATGTACATGGAACAGAAAGTGAGGTTCCACTTCAGTATCATAGTTAAATTAAATATAGAGCCCACCCCCTCTGAAATCCTTATTTTTTCTCATGCATTTTTACTTAAAAGTATATTGGGTATGCATGCCAAATCTGGTTGGACTGAGGCCATGCTTAGCTGGATTTCATAGCGTGAAGGACAAATAGGCATACACACTCATACATTGTGACACCTCTCACTTATAAATACATATAACAGATTTTTAGGTGAACGTGTATGATACTAAACACAAACTAACGGACACATTTAGCATAAATTTGCACTTGAAAATCGATCACTTACTATTAAGTTATTTTGAGGGGAAATTTTCAAAAACTAAGTAAATTTAAAGGCAACTCCCATGGCGTCCCATTAATGACCATAAAAGATTTGGTAACCAAAGGTCTGGTTGAGTGAACCTTTGGTGAAATTAGTAAGGTATATGATGTCAGTGTTTAAAAAGTACAACCTTAACAATTCTTTATAAGATGTAATTTCTTTCTAAATTAGACACACACCTGGACTTTATCATTTCTAATTGAGTATCATATTATCAAAACGGATATTGTTAGGTATTACTTATTAACGATCTCTACAGCATTGAAACTCTTTCATGAAAAAACATGAATATGTTGCAATCCAAAATAAGAACACCCATGCCAAAAAAGTCATTTAAAATCAATGACGGGTGTGGCTGCCTTTATTTTGTACTACTGCTTGCAGTCTTGATGCCATTGATCTCACTAGATTTGAAGTAGCTGAAATATTTTCCTCTCCGACATGTGCAGTCTTTTAATTTTGTTTTGTTGGATGGTCGTCATTTTTAGGCCAATTAAGTCCTTCTACCTTTTTTCTTCTTCGGGGACTCTGTTGTCTTCGTAGCTGAAACATGGCTCTTCCTCCCAAGCGTTACAGTGAAAGCGATGTATTTCTTTTGAATATTTTGGCGATTTCTCCAGCATTCATGATTCTGTCGATGAAATGCAGCTCATCAATACCATTAGAGCTCATACAACCCCAGACTATGACGTTATTACCAGCATACTTAACTATTGATACAAAACATCTTCATTGTACACCTCGCCATGGCGACACTAAACTCATCGGATGCCATCAGAACCAGATAGGTTGATTTTTGCTTCAATTGACCATTGAATTCTGTCCTGAACCTTTGAATTTTGATCTTTATACTCTCGTGAAATCTCTAAACGAGGCTGTCGCAAAGTCAGAACTGATCTCCTTATACGTCCAGCAGCCATTTAGGCCAACCACGTCTAAAGCACACTTAATTATATCGAAACATTCTTTCTTTTTTCAGTTCATTATCAACACCTGCATCAGCTTTTCATTGGTCTTCATCAACTAATCTCTTGATATCACCAACAGACATTTGGATCAGCCTGCATGGTCAACCCAGTTGCTTCTGTACTTTTTCACTTTCTTGTAATTTTGCTCAATTTTGGCAGCAGCATTTTTGCTTCACATCTGTCTAATGGCTATTTTTGGTAGCCATTGTTCTGTTACTGCAAATTAACAATAATAAATTTCTTAAAATCTGGAGAGATTTCTTTTCTACTTGGAATAATTTCTACAAAAAAAAACGTCCGTGCACAGAAAACTATATCTTTGTGCTCTATCTATATCCAAATGTATATTAAATACCTTACAATAAAAAATAATAAGCTTGGTTTGAAAACATACTAAATGTATAAAATGAAAAAAAAATCTCTTCCGTTGGGTCGTACCCAAATATATATATATATATATATATATATATATATATATATATATATATATATATTTTTTTTTAAACCCATATATATATATATATATATATATATATATATATATATATATCTTTGGCAATAGATTTTCATGTTGTAAAGTTCGGTGATAAATATAACTTAACAAAATCCGTTTTGATTGTATGATGCGATACTAAAAATGATAAAATCCTGGTCAGTTTTGTTTAGAAGGAAATCTCTTTAACTTCTTTTAAAAATTGGTTGGTGTATATCTCTAAGCGATACAGTAATACATATACTGTATATATGTGCTCCGTTCTTATAAGTGCATGAGGTTGACTTTGGTTTCCGACATCAACTTGAAACTTTTATTGATAGTGAATTTATCTTCTTTCTTCCTATTTTCTATCTTCACTCTCTTTAACCTTACTTTCCCTCTCTACTCCTACATCTCCCTGTTTTCCTCCCTACCGTCCTTTCTATCATTTTCAATATCCCAATGTCCCCCCCCTCTCTCTGTATTTCCTATTCTCCCTATCACATTCCTCTACTGACTCCCATTCGTTTTCACCAACCTGATGTTTCTTTATATTCCAAAAGATGAATGATCTTCATCTTAGTCAAGCGAAAACAAAAGTACATTAGTCGCCTCACATGTATATTGCTTCGTTTGCGCATCAGCGAGTGCTTCTTGTCTCAAATAGACAATCGTGTTCTCTGCACATCCATCATCTTTTTGAGGGAGAAAAATGGGTTGGAATAGAAAAAGGGGAATAACTTTCTCTTTCGAACCCTTCTCCGCCAATGTCCTCACCTTGAATGAACACAAACGCGTTTACCTTCAGGCGAGAACATCAATAAATATGCTCTGAATAAAATACATATTTGTCTATAGTTACTTAAAGCGTAGTAAATCGGATTTGGAATTTTTATTTTCCTGATATTTTATGATGTTTCTTTACTTTCATTTGCTTTCCAAATCAATGCTTGTCTCACGCCTTGGTTTTTTTATGAAGCGACAACTATACAGAGGCCGTTACCGCTACATCGATTCATGTCTCTATTATTTCGAAACTCAAGGTTATTCGGCACTCACTGCCACAAAGATAAGTTTATAACTAAACGAATTATTACAGTAGAAGTTTGGTAAGTTTGATGGTTTACATATGTCCGGTTATGTCTGATGCGTTTCATAAACAACTGATAGGAAGAAATAGAAACATTTACACAAACGTTTCTATATGCATATTAACATGCACTAATACACACACACACACACACATACGCACACACACATATATATAATTGTGTGTATATATGTATATAAATATATATATATATGTATATATATATATATGTATATATATATATATGAATGTGTATAAATACAAGAAATTATTGGTACACACTTACATAAAAACAAATTTGGGTGGGGAAGGCCGTGTTAATTTTTCAAAGGAAGGAATCATTGGTATCAAAAGCATCTTTAAATAGGACTATATCGCTTGAGTTTTGTGATAGTTCAGTTGTCTTGTCTTATTTTTCTTTAATTTAGTATATGCTGTGTTGTGATGTAGTATTCTAAGAGACTGATGATGATGATGATGATGATGATGATGATGATGACGATGATGATGATGATGATGATGATAGATACTTTTTCTCTCCTCAATAGGAAAATATCTTCACGTTACATTATTCAGCGTGGAGGGGAATGGGCAAGTGTTATCACCCGAACATACCATGATCACAGTCTTTGGAATGATGTGAGTTATCGGAGCAGAGATGAATTTATTCCATGAATGTATTCATGTGAATAACTCATGTATAGAAAATTAATGTACTCACATCGATGCTTGCAGTTTAAAACATTTAAACATCTACATCCACATACAACAGCCCATTAATGTAGATAAATTAGTAAGACCGCAGCTTTTATTCTACATAAAAAAACGCTTGTTTCCAAAAAAGAATCTCCTTACTTGCCAATGAACTTTACACAACACTCCTCCGTAGATTACATAGATAGATTATTATACAATGTAAATCAAAGATAAAAAAAGTCATGATAAGTATGTCAGAGACATACTTGGTGACCCAATACACACACACACACACACACACACACACACACATATATATATATATATATATCAACCTCAACCATTATGTGTCCACTGCTGGGTAAAATATTTTTTTTCCATCTTTTACCATGTTGACTGCATTTTGGCCGACCTCTATCATACCTTACCGGCAAAACTATCCCATTCGTTCATCTTGAGTTTGCTCTTTTTCTACTGCGTTTACTGTTCAATAATCACCAATCGGTAAACATTTTGTTCCGTCTGATATCAGTTCTCCTTGCTGTGTGACCAGTTCATTTCCATTTTTATCTCTTGATCAATATCTTTCATTCTAGTTCTCCATCGAATCCATATTGATTTTCTCTAATCACTTGGATAAATCCCTAGCATCGATATTTCCATTGATCTCCGTGTGATTTTAAGTTAGATTCCAGTTTCATTTGTTAATTTCCATGTTTTGCATCCGCATGTCATATTTTATATTTTGCATTCATTGTTTATTGTATGCTTCAAACATATAAACAGTATACTCCTCGATATATCTATTCATACTAAATGTTTTCCTGCCAATCGTTATGTGTCGTTATATTTAAATTTCATAGTCTTTCGCTAGCATTGTTATTCGACCTTTGTAAACTTTATTCGTCAAGCTCTTCTATTCTTATGGTCTCCTCCGGAATTTATTCTTGAACATTAAATTTGTCTTTTCGCTGTTCATCTTTAACTATACATTTTACTTTCCCAATTAAGAACAGTCAACATGTTTTGTAATTCTTCCGAAACGTAGACAGAAGATGTCTTAACCACTTAAAATCTGCTGAAGAAGTTTCCATATATATATATATATATATATATATATATATATATATATATATATATATATATATATATATATATATATATATATATATATATATATATATATATATATATATATATATAATGACCGCCACATGGGACAAAATGATAAAATAAAAAGAGAATATATAATAAAAACAATTCAAAATTAAAAGAAAAACAAAAACACTATCGCTTAGAAAAAGAGAAATGAAGCATGCATACTTTTCATCGCAACACAATTTCCAAACTTGTCACCGAACGTACAGCGTCTCGATTTATCATTGTTCAAAAAATACGTTTAAAGAAAAAAAGAGGAGAGTTCTCTTTGTTGTCGGATGGAATTTCTTGTCCATTCAAGCAAGAAGAATCTAAAATAAATCAATATCAGTCTAGTAACTATTGTCTCTTGTTTTCAAAGCTGATATATGTATAATTCAGTACATATGTGTATCCGTAGAGAAATACCTAAACTATACGAGGATGTGTACACACAACTTCGTTCATCAGTCATGTTAGAACATAGAGGATGAAGAGAAGAACGCATGATAATTATTCTATTGACACATATTTTATAGGTGATTTTATCATTATTTTAATGTGCATCATCATTTTCTGAGAGAAGTTGAATGGATCTAATGGGGCTAATCATATAGAGTTTAATATCTCAAGTAATGATTTGAGGCCATTTTCAGAAATAATTTGTTGCATTTGAAAGAAGAAAAGTGCGATTTTATAATAAATTACTACGTAGTCAAATTGTACCTCTTCAGTTAAAATCGCAAAGCTTGTGAATATTTCAATTCTATGAAGGGTAATTCTCGATACATCAGTATACACAAACACAAAAGCTACAAAAGCAGGTTGGGAGATGAGGAGAGTAAGTAATTGAAAAGAATATATTTAGAGAAGCGAAATTTATTCAAATAAAAAAGATCCAGGCACATGATGAATATATATAAACAGAATAAATATATATATAAACAGAAATAATGGATGAAATAAATAGATAGATAAATGGAAAAGTTCTTAGTTTTTCAGATAAGTAAGGTGGGTTTGACAGATACCAACGTAGAATATGTACGAACAGGATGTTCAAAATGAATGAAAGCTAATTATACAGTTATTGCATGAAGAATTGATGGAAAACAGAACAGCCGGAGGGAACGGACCAGAAATTTCTTTCTAAGGATGCAAAATAAAAAAGGCAGAATAGTTGACCACCGTAAAACATGGAAGTACGTGGACCCAATGGCAGAGGAGAGACTGATTGAAACTAAAATATATAATATACACCAAGAAAAATTCTGACAAAGATTGAAAACAAGACGCTGCAAAGCCACAATGGAATCGATTGGTTTTACTACTATAGATTCAAAGCCATAAACAAAATGATAGCACGACAATTATAAAATTTGCTCATAAAAGCCAGAAATCTGTATTGGACTGCAAAGGAAATGTCGACCTGGATTCATGAAGTCGCCCAAAAAGGAAATCCTCAAGAAATTACGGACCTGTAACACGCCTGGCTTGAATATGAATATTTTTCCATGGTATATGTGCCGAAGATACTACTACTACTACTACTACTACTACTACTACTACTACTACTACTACTACTACTACAAGGACAAGAATTCCTACTCGAGGAACAGAAACGACGCCAAAAATAAACCAGAAGAACGGGTGACCTGTTATACATGATAAAATACCTTCAAATAAGTTCAAAGAAAGTTGAAGAATCTATACTTGATATTTATACTACAAAAAGCCTACGATATGAGGTGATTTGCAAAAATCAAGGTTAATAATATTTTACAAAGTTCTTCTACTAGTTATACTTTGTTCAGTTTTAATTGAGTATAAATGCTTGATAAAATTCAAATTAAATCTAGATTAAGTTCATGAGCTGGGATAAATGGTTGTAGTCTTATTCATGAAGTCATTGATAATGAATATCACTAATAAAAATTCGAAAGTGTTTTATTTCGACGAAAGTATTAAAACAAAACCGATATGAATGAATGAATAAATACGAGTACAAAAAATTCACATTTTCTGTGGTGGTTATTATTTTCCTTGTAAATCTACAGAAAAAAAAATCAATTTTGATTAAGATTTTTGGTAACATATTTTAGGGAAAAAAAAATTAAAAAATTTTAAAACCAATTTATCAAAAACTAAGCTCATGAAATTTATTCCAAACCTAATCTGAATTTTTATCAAAAAATTATATTTGATCAAAACTAACCAAGATACAATGAGAAAGTGAACAGCTAATTTTTATAGAAAAAAAATTCAGACCTAAATGTGCGGAAAGTATCCGATATGATACCACTATCTTTGATTTTAGAATATATAAATATATAGGAAAATTAAAATCAGGTGGCGAAGTTTACGACACATACAATGAAAAAATGGAGAGTGGAACTAATCGTGTGATTTACGTAAGACGAGGCATCTTTTAAGGAGACCCACTATCTTCATCAATGATATTGCCAAATTTTATCATACGAATTTATAACGAAATATATATATTTGAAAAGCCACAGGAAAAACCATCTAATTTATATTGATGATTTACAAATGCTAAATGCCAAGTATCAAAAGGAATTCAAGATTTTATTTCAAACTGTCAAAATCTTTGCATGCAATATCTAAATTGAGTTCGAATTGAGGGATATGCAATGTTTGTGATGCACAAAGTAAGAAAAGGAAGGAAGTGAAGGCCAGTAATTACCACTTAAACGAACACTGGAATACTTGAAGTGGGTTGAATGAAACAGAATGAAATAAAGGAAAGAATCAGCGGGGAATAACTCCGAGGACAATATTGAAAACTAGACTCAATATCATCAATATTTGGAAAAGATCAAATACCTGGGCAGTAGCCATTGAGAAATTTGGAACCTCGCCTGAATTGAACAATCGAAGTGAAAATTTTTAATCGCAAAATAAGGGAGTTGATCACAATGGATTAAACCTCGATAGACGATAAAAGGAATGAGGAAAGAAACGGATTTAACAACATTGAGGGATTTATCGACTTTGCTAATTGCCAGGAGAACTGCAAGTGATTTTATTTATATAGGAAGAAATGGCCAAGAGCAATATTATAAAAATCAGTGGGAACTAAGATGAACCAATATAATAAGTAGTAAAATCATGGTCAAAATCATAGCTCAAAGTAATTTTATTATTCTTATGGATTATTTTCACTGCCAAAAGATTGGAAAATATGTCAAAGAAAGTCATAAAGTCAACGAGAAAAACAGAAAAGTAAAAGAAGAATATTATTCACAAAGGATATTGATCTTGTGAAATTCTTGAAAATTCAAAATAATATCTGCCCCTTACATAAAAGTTAAGGAACAAATCACGAATTGAATAATGATTAGTATTGTGTATATTTTTTAATATCAAATTATGTTGTTTCTCGTTTTATTTCTCTTAGGAAAAATCTACAGCAGACTCTTAATATTTACACTCGCTGAGATTTCATATTTACTTATAACAGTCAGCTCTTTCCATAGATCAAGTGATAGTAAGAACTTAAACACAGTCCCTAGTATTCTAGCAAACTTTTAGTAATGTTGTCGTCTGGATTGTTTATTTTGTTCTCAGGATTTCCTATAATAATCATTTTTCATGGTTTTTAGGGACTAATCAGAGGGCGTGATTAATGACAGGCACGACTGCCATATTCGTATTGCTCAATTTTCTCAATTCTTTGGCAAGGTCAAGATATTTTCCTACAATAAATAAAACATTTCTTTGAATCTCACTCTGTGGTCTGTTAGAACAGCGTTGTTCATTATCAAACAGATCTCTTAGACTTTAACGAATATATCTGGTCTTCTGGCTATTTAACAGCGTGACCATCGTATTTTTGTTTGAGTATATTTTAGAAACAATTCAGCTTAGGAGTATACTGGAAGCACTTTGGACGTTTTGAGAAATGAATAGAAATTAATAAGTATGTACCTTTTATTCCATGTTTAATATGTTATCAAATTGATTTGGTTCTTTACAGGGAGGCACCATGTACACATATTTGTTCATCTACCTAACTTGTAAAAATTCATTTTGAAATCACGCTTATGAGCGCGGAGAATTGAATTGATAAAACAACTTCAAAATCTTATTGTGAGTATATGTGTTCAACTTGCTTGCATCTGATCTGTTCATTAATCCACTGGTTTTCCCGTAAAATTGGCGTCGTGTTGAAAATGAATAGTCGGACAGATAGCCATAGGAACTCTACTGATGGTACAATGAGTTGCATGTTGTAGATTTGCCTGGTAACATCATATTTTTTAACTGGTGCCGTATATTGTCTCAGATGTCTCGAAAATAAACTCGTAACTGGCACGCCTCTATGGCTAACGGAAACGGAAATGGGTGAGTGTGAACTTGGGTCAAACACTCTCTCATAATAACCTTAGCTGCCCAAGCAGTCGCAGCCAAAACTGCTCGAGTGTAACCAGCTTTTCGTCCATCAATTTGTATCTTTTTTATCAGTCAATATCTACTTACCTGCAGCTATCTATCTATCTATCTATCTATCTATCTATCTATCTATCTATCTATCTATCTATCTATCTATCTATATATAATCCTCACAAAGCTACCGACCATAGAGTCGTGATTAGAATGCTAGTCTCACGGAAACCATTGTAAAGAAATTGATCGTGACTGTATGCTCCAATATTATGGTCTAGTGGCAGACAAACACATATCAATTAAAGCACATACAAATATATACAAAGTTGTCTCTGTCTGCGTGTCCGTGTTAAGATGAGGAGTTAACATTTATAATTCATAACAATTGAAATATCTAAATACGAGTCGATTTACAAGATATGCAAATGAATCAAAAAGTCCTCGTTTGTTGTTAAACCTTGTAAACTATTATTGCATTCATCATTATCAGTCTCTTAACGTCCGTTGTTGGACATAGACCTTCCCTAGGATTTTTGAATAGTTGATTTATATCTTACTATGTGAACTTATAGACTTTGTAGGTTACCGCCTTGACCTGTTACAAATGTATTTATTCCTATTCAAATTCTTACTTTTCATAAACATCTGCCAACTGGCAGTTGAACAAGCGTAGCCACTAAAGGTTGCAAAAGGTTCTTGCTTTTTTCTTTTCATAAGTGCATGTGATTGCTGACTTACTTATGCGTTTGTGTGTGTGTGTGTGTGTGTGTGTGTGTGAGTGTGTTCCAGCACTCCAAGACATACCATGTTGTCTACAGATTTGTAAATTGGCATCAATACGCAACTACACTCCTATAAATGATTTTTTTAGATTTTCCGAAAAAAGAAAAAAAGAAAAAAAACAAACTGGTTTATTGATAACATCTAAATTCGCCAGAATCTGAAAAATTGCCTAACATCGCCTTCCTTGCTGGATTTCAACCAGTGTGCTTTCGTGCCTTGTAGATAAAATGCTGGTTCGTCAAACATATTGGTGTAAGTCTGTGATATAGCCTCAAGCCAAGTTTACTACGGCAACCAACCAATCCTCTAGGAACCCTTGATTGTTTTGCTTACCATATATCTAAATCTCCAAGAAGCTTCGTAACATGTGCATAGTAACTACTGATTGGTGGCTCCGATTGTTTCTCATCATGTATTTAGAATAAAATGTATCGATTTACCCTAAAATGACCGTTGATTAGTTTCATTGAAGGGTAGTTGTAATGAAATTTTTTGTTACAGACGATTTGAACATGTAAATATTGAAGGGGGCAATTATCATTATTTACATCGGAAGAAAGTTTTAAAGTGAAAGAATAAAAGTCTTTTTTCTCTTGAACATAATCTATCGTCAAATATCTACATTCGAAGTATTCTTATTGTCAAATCTGAAATGAAAAATTATCGTTATGCCATAAACAATTCGACTGTTTTGTAGAAAAAAATTTGCCTGATGTACACTCTAACCTTATTCAAGTTAATGCCACATTGGCAAATATCAGAACCTCATCGGAATGAGAACAATCCCCAAATACAAATATTGAAGATCACTGCTGGATTAAACAATTATGTGATGCGTTAATCTGTCAATTGTTCAGATTGTTGGCGGAAAAGTATGGACGAAATTCCAAGAGAACCAAATGGCATATGCTCTTTAACAACTCAGGAAAACGAATCAGCTGGAATATTTCATCGAAAATAGTGACGGTGGGCATATTTGTCCGAATGGTGCATATGGTGAATATAAACAACTGAATATAGTATGCGAAAGAGTTTAATAATTCTAGAAAATATGCCTACAGCTATTTACCATTTGATTCGCAAAGAGTTTTGTTCAGTATTAGAAAGCGTCGACCACAACAGTTACCTAAACTATTAAAAAAGGATTCTTAGTTTTTCAAGCTGGTCCAGTTGGCTGGCTAGTGGGTTAGGTATGTATATATCACGCGAACAGGACATACCAATAGGGCTAGTGATTAAAAATTTCAACAATCACAACTTATTATGTTTAAAAGATTATGCTTTTCATCTCTCCTAATAGTTTTTTTTTGGGTGATGCGTGGGGGCTCCAATTTGCAATGAAAGTTCATGCTAAATTGATCTTTTGGTATGCACTCGGCAACATCTACGCTACTCATTTGGAAATTTACTGTTTTTGGTGAGCCTTCCCCAACAAAAAGCAAGAAAACTTATTCATCGATAATCCTTTTCACAAAATTTTTTAATTAATCACTCAGTTATGTGACTAATTTCACTTTTTTTAATATTGGTAACATAATGCTTTGAATAAAAACTAAGACTAATCCTGAAGTTTTTACAGAAACAAGTAAATGCCTTGTTCTCTGAACAAATATTTACTACCTGAGGCACGCTTCATTAAGTTACTTTCATCAAGTTTACTGCAACATTTATCAACTTACAAAGCTCAATCGTATTTTTGTCATTAAACAATCGTATTTGGAACAATTTGTCATTTATTTACCTCGGGCTTATCAAGCTCACAAAATTGTCATTCAGAAACTTTTATATTTTATCCTATCATATCATATAAGTCACTGTACTGTTGGACCAAATTCTATCATTCTATTTTCCTCTTCCATTCCTCGTCAATATTTTATCATGGTTGCTTTGTCATATCAGTTGAAAGCATCATATATATATATATATATATATATATATAAATAATTTTATGTGTACACGGACACATCTTTCATAATGCTACCCAACTGTGCCTTTTGCATTATTCCTCGTTGGTCTGTCCCCTTCACTCCCATTATCTGCCCCCACCTAATTCGGTGGAATAAAACCTCCAAACTGGAGTATGTCCCTTGCGAATCAAAATATACTGGTAACTCTCTTTAAATGATGAAAGAAAATTGAATAAAATTGAGGGAAAACGAAGTGATGAAGAGAAATGAAAAAAAAAAGGGAGACAAGTAATTGAATATGTTATTATTAGGAAGAATGAGATGAAGAAGAATTCAAAGGATTGATATAGATAGAATAAACAGGGAAGATAAAATAAAACCATTGAGCAAAACATGTGCCATATACAATGGAAACAGAAAAAGAGAGATAGTATTATATAATGGAAGGAACATATGAAAAAAGAGTGATAAAAAACAAACCCAAAAGGAGACAGGTCTGGTTAATCACTCAAAGCTTCACATGACAATGCCTCTTTGCATCATACTGTGTTGGAGTGACCAATTAAAAAAATGTGACAAGGGGTGATCAATGAATAAGTTACTTCTCTATCCATTCCTATCTTTTGTTGGGCGGTGATAATTGAAAAAAGTCCTGATTCTCCAAAAAAACAAGTGTGACCAAAGTAAGGGACCAATTTAGCATAAACGTGCATTAATAATTGGCTACCCCACAAAAAACTCTTCTGGGGCAGTGTAAAAAAGAAAACAACACATTTTTCCCATAATGATAAAAAAAATAAAAGTCTAAATGCTCAGCCCTCTAGCTCCATCGGTGTAACTTGTACGACCGACACATAAATAACCAGACAGAAAGATCCACTTGAAAACTAAGGAAACCTCTGTTGACAGATTTTGATGACTGTTTCCATTGACAGTTCCTTAAAAGAATAGAGAGGGAGAAAAAGAAAGTATATGAGAGAGAGAGAGAGAGAGAGAGAGAGAGAGAGAGAAAGAGAGAGAGAGAGAAAGAGAGAAAGAGAGAGAGAAAGAGTGAGAGAGGGGTATGAATGAAAAAAGATTAAGATCTTTGGATTTGTAGAGCGTGTTTTTGTCACGGCACAGTCCAACAGTATTGCCAATGAAAATCTAGTCTACGTAAAAAAAGGTTGAACAATAAAAGAATCGAAAAAAAGAAAAAAAAATCGGAAACACACAGTAAAGAGAAAAATATGTTTGCTGGACAGAGGGCTGTTGTTTGTTGGAGGCGGGAGACGTGGATTTGTTTTTTGCCGACAAAAGAAACAGGCAAACTGAATTATGTTAGGGGATGGAGAAGGTCTCCTTGGATTTTGTGAATCATAAGCTGGCGACCTTTGACCACTTACTTTGCCATCGATGACAATGTTTGCCGTTTCTTTTCCCAAGCGAGGCTGACTGACAAACACCGTGATATGCAGGAGATATACACAGGGGAACGAGGAACGCTTTATGGAGGAGAGGGAAGATGCGAAGAAATAAGAGAGAGAGAAAGGCAGAGACGGAGACAGACGGACAGACAGACAGACAGACAGACAGACAGGAAGCCGGAGTGGTGAAATGGACAGATGAGGAACAAGGGATATAATGAAAGCGTAGATAGTTCATTTATGAGTGTGAATGGATAAACGTGATAGACACAGTTGATATTTCGATTATATAGATGTGATTAAAAAGCTTTTGGTATCAAATGTACATGTTTAAAACACGTTCAAAATAGAGCGCTGAGGGGTTTTAATACGATGTAGAGATAACAGTAGATTTTAAAGCATTCTGAAATATACACTATTGAGAAAATTTGCAGCAAATCTAGTGCGATCTCTCTCCGTCTTTGCATTGTATACACCCGTACTATCTAGCTTTATATAAATACTTATATACCTGTACTTTTGTATGTTTGAATGCACACACACATATCCTTTCAATGCACATTTCTCAGCAGTGATCGTTGTTTGAGCGCAATGAATCAATCGGGGTTTCACATATCATCTGGTTCATTTTCAAGTTAATAATGCCATTCATGTTTGCAAGATTTGTGCAGCGCAATTTTACAACCAAAATCTTCCTTGGCGATGAGTTGAACTAAGGTTTGTTACAATAAGCTAAACTGAATAAAATTCTCCACTGCTTGATTGGTATGAATGATACGTATTTTACACTGACACAGTAACGAGCTAAGATCTTGAATAAAGGTTGACAGTGTGTAAGGGCATGCTATCTGGAGCTGAAACATGGAATCTAACCAAGAGATAGACCCGCAAACTGAGAAGCATGCAACGTGCACATAAGAGAATCATACTCAACCTCACATGGAGAGATCACAAGATAGCACAGTATATCAAGAAGAAAACGGGAGTGAGAAAAATCATAGAATCTATTAGAAAACTTACATGGCAATGGGCAGGCCATGTTGCAAGAATGACAGAGAACCGATTGACATCAGGAATAACAACATGGATCCGCAAAACCGAGGCCGATGGAATACAAGATAGGGATATGAACTAGACAAATTAAAAAAATACTGGCTCCGCAACGCCCACAATGGAGAATCGTGGCGAATCGTGGGGAAGCTCTATTTCAATTGACGGACTTTAAAAGACTGATGATGATGATGACTTGTACAAAAGCGGGTCAGTGTTTATATGGATGTCGTAAATTTGTATTCTGCGTCTTTTTTTTTTCATGCTTATATATAGACATCGACAATGCTTTCTTCAGTCTTGCCCAACCCGCAGGGCACCCAATATGGACTAAATTCATTAGCAATGATCTGTCACATCAGCTTGTTGAAGATTACATCGTGTTTATAGGGATGCACGTATTTCCATCCCGTGTCTTTTGTGCATCAGTTTATGCTCTATAGCTAAACCATGAGATGATGATAGAGCCTAACGACCTCTGTCCTCATAAAACTTAGCCCATGCTCTTCAGTAAAAGAAAGGGGAATTTTTATTTACTCTTTCCATATGATTATAACATAACTGTATCTATGTGACATCTATATTGCTTATTTGATAAAATTCAAAATGTGTGAATGATGAAGATGTCTTCTTTTTTTTTTCCTCACGGAATGCTATTTACATATATTTGTTTATAGATTAACCTTTATGTATTTTCTTGAATGGTCGTGCATTCCCTTTTTAGTTATTAAAGCGTGTTATGTACAAATGTTTTTGCCCAGTCTGTGTAATTTTGTCTATCTTCCTCTCTAATGTTTGAGCACACATTTTTTTTTTGCATACATATAGATTCATTTCTGAACACGTTGTCCACTGAGTAATCACTTGCTCTAGCTCTCATGATTTTAGGACACTGACGTTAAAATATGACCCTTGAATATTTTAGTCGGCGACATGGAATATTTCATCCTCAAACATAAAGGCCTCGCAAGGGGATTTCTCGTTAAATAATGTTTTCTAAGCCATAATTTAGGTATAGTGATAGCAAGATGTGATTCCCTGGGCAAGGCATCGGATAGAACTATACAGGAAAGTAGAAAGTGATTCGACTAATACACAAGCATTTAGAACACTTTTAAAGCTTAAAATGTACGTGTACTAATTGCAAAAATCATTATACTACGATTCTGCTAATATCTGTCCATCCGTCTATCATCACAAAACTCGAAAACGGCCTGGACTATGACCACCAAATTTTTTTCTGGTAATTGATGTGTCGCCGAGCAGGTTTGTATCGAGTTGGTTTTAGAAAATTCTACTCCAGACGAATTTTTGGAAGGGGTGGGGATCCAGTTCACAATGGAAGTTTCCGCTAAATTGGGGTATTAGTTTCCAGCTACGTTCATGCTTACTTGAAATTTACTATTGTACTATACAATCGCAAAGGTGTGTCCACCAAATTATATCTGGTAACTGATGGGACACCAGAAAATGATTTTAGCCAGTCAGGTAAGTTCTTGGGCATGGGGGTCAATTCAATCTTATGAAATTATGCTAATCTGTCCCTTAGTTTCTGTCCACAAGCATTCATGCTTACCTAAAATCGCTATCTATATAATAGAGAAGTGAAGTGTGTATATATGCTTGTACTCTTTTAAGTTGAAAAATATGAATTACAGGGAAAAGAACATGGCATATTCGAAATTATCACGTCTTAATTTATCTACATCACAGTTTTGGATTGAATTTTGCAAAAATAATCTGTACAGGGTCTGCGTTCACCTGAAAAACCTGATCGAAAATCATATTTGCTTCATCTTGGATTTTCTTTAAAACTATTGTAGTAAGACCCGGGTAATCGTATCGACACCACCCGAGAAAATGTGCCGTTCATGAGAGCAAAAAAAGAGAAGATACGAATCGATTGAAGAGGGGTTTTGATCTTTGAAGCATCACTAATACACAGCATTTGTGGTGCGATCTCAGAGTGATTTGCACGTTGCACGGACATTGGAGAAAACCCATTGTGATTTGAACAGCTCGTCACAAGAACAGCTTCCAGAAAAGAGACGAAAAAGCCGGACAAAGATTCGAAGAGGAGTTCAAATCAGACTGACGTCGAAACGTTGAAGAAGAATTTTTTTTATTCAACAAAATTCCTACCCATACATAGCTGGGCACTAACTTGCTAGCCACTTCCTCACATATTCACCTGCTTCCCTTACTAACCGACTGTTTGCTGGGCGGGATGTATACGTACTCAATACCTGTCTCCAACAGCTATTGTGATTTCAATCTCACTTCTGCTCACGCTTCATTATGTGTTCTCTGTTTAAAGAATCAGCCGATGAGAAGAGAGAGCTGCTTCTATGCTGTATGCTGATTGACCAGGTAAATCAAAACTTTCCATAAGAGAGAATGATTGGCCGACTGATCCTACAATACATGCTAAAACCTATGGTTTCATTTCCTATGTTCAGTATACAAACACATGCTTCACTGCACATCTCGTTAAATTGCTGCTAGATTGAGACCATCAAATGGTTCAGAATTAAAAATGTTTCATTCATTTACTGCGTGTGACATACCATATTTCTTTGCAAGGATAGACATAGAGCACATTGAGCATCCCTAACAACATATTCAATTTACTGGATAAATATATTGCTCTTGTGTACAACAGCGCATGTGGATTGTCCAAAATAAATGAGTCAAGACTGCACGTCTTTGCGAGAAAATCAAAAGCTTTGGTGAACACCCCACAAGCAGTCTGTACGGAGAGCAGTCTTTGAAGGAGGATTTGTTAGAAAGGAGCGGTGGTAAAGAGATCCTGCAGATTAAGACTGGACTGAAAGGGATGGTTCGTGAAAACCAAAGTGAATTATTTTTTTGTCAGGGTCAAGACATATACAACTATACAAAAGCATGTAGGGATGTATGCTTGTATTTCATGGCCAGAGATCAGATCTTTGCTATAGTGAAGACAGCTATTTTAAAATCTACATGTACGTAGTATAGCCTATACATTACTTTCCTTTTGAATAATGAGTGTTCGGCCATATTTGGTAGGAAAAGTAGTTAAATCAACATCGGTTGTGGCACCATGAAGTGCAATATTATAGTTATGATTCATGATTTAATAATGATTCTTTTTTATTTATTCATCAGAATGATTCAATCTTTACTTATTATTTTTCGCTTTTTGAATTCTACTAAATATTTGATCTACTTTTCCGTTTTCTGGTGACATTGCTGACTTTAAATTTGTTTATTTAGAAACCAGGATATTGATTCTAAAATCATTAGTTCAAAAGACATAGGCATTTATATGAATCGGGATACCATTTTCAAAAACCTTTAATAAAAACCATTAGAAGCGTTGATGACCTGGATCCATCTCTAAAATAATCAGCAGGTGTAATTTTTCATACATACTAAGTTCTATGTTTTAATCCAAAGTGCACAATTTACCACTAAACCCCTCCTTGACCGCCCCACTATAAGGAGTCAGAAGAAAATGCAATTTTTCACTTTCATGGGGCTAAAAGCGCTTAAAATCCATTTGTTCTTTTTTATAATCCTTGAACATTTAACGCAGCGTAGACGGTTATTGCAGCTTGTTACTGTAATCAATAAAGCAGAATCCGAACTACCAATATTTGAAATACGTTTAGTCATCCAATTTAAGTAAAAGAAATCACTGGCAGCAGCTTAGTCTGAGTTGACTGGCGTCCGAGATACTGGTTACTTGGTTTGATTACCAAACAACTTCCCTTCAGCAAGTAAACCCTTTGAAGTAGTGTGGAATGTAGAAAGGTTATTCAAGGCAATTACCTCTATTAAATTAAATGAATTACTCAAAAGAATTTAATGGAAAATAAATAAAGTTTTTAGGAGAAATTTATATTCAATTAACAAGTTGAAAAAGTTTTTACAGACGAACTCAAAAAGATCGTGTGAATTGACATATATATATATATATATATATATATATATATATATATATATATATATATATATATATATATATATATATATATATATAATGAAAAGTTTCGTAGGCATATTTTTGTGCAATTACTCACAATATTGCAGAATATAATAATGTAGTAAAAGTATTGATCCCAGTAAAATGAAAACAGTCCAAACAAAATGAAAGAATCTATTTTAGATGGGAGATCATCATATATGGTCTTATTTTCTGACTGGTTCTCATCTGCATTGATCTTGTGAAAACATTTTAGTCGTTATACACAATGGCTTTATTCAGGTGGATGTCGTAAATGGGGAAAGTTCGGAATTCTTTGACGTGAAGCCTCCATCAAGGTGTTGGTTGAGATGTTTTGAAGTCTATTTTAGAATAGGAGAAACCCTTAGGTCAAAACCGTGTTATTGATCATTATGACACTTATTATCCCTACATAAAGGTATTGGTGATCTGGTATTGTCCTTCCGAAGATTGTCTTCTTCCTGTAAGAAAAAAGTTATTTTGCTGGGGAATAGTATGTACATAACAGAGTTATTTGCTTAGCAATTGCTAAATTACTTGTGTTGATGTAAATTGAGTGAAGTGGTATATTATAATATTACTTTGAGTGACGCAGTTTATGTGGAAGATTTGCGTTCATTGACTGAATCGAATTTCTGTTGACTATTCATCTAAATTCAAAGGCTCCAGGAAGAGTAATTATTGTCCGATCTGGTTGGCCTACGAATATGTTTTACCTTTCGGTAATTGGTCGGAGCAAGTTTGAATTTGTTTTAGCAGGCCTATGCATGGTCACATTGATCTGAATTCCAAGTTTCTATGTATTGTCAAGCAGTTTTTCTCATTTGAGATCTGGGAGTGGTAACAATCATTTATGAAATTTACAGAATCGAAACATTCGAATGCATTATCCAAATAATTACCCACAATTCGTTATAATATGATTCCTAATTTACATTAAGTTCAGCGTACGGAAACATCATCGGGAGAGAATTTACGGAAGCTACTCCTGAATATGTTAGGTATGATTATACTGTATATACCTGTGTGGTGATCAGAATATTTATGTACTCTTGTAAACTATGTCTTTAAATTGCAAAGTTTATTTTTAAATGAATGCTATTGACCATAAGGACAAGATGCAACTTCCCAATCCTTATTCTGTCAGAGAAGAAAATTTTATCTTGTCAATCTACATCGGTTGATTTTACTGAATTTTATACTGAATATGGAATGAAGTCCATCTGTCATAGCTGTCGAAAACGAAATAAAATGAAAACAAAAAAAAAAAACAAAAAACCAACACTTTTTGACAGTCATCCAAAGATTATCCCAGTGACAGCACTCTTGTGAGCAGACATTAATTTTAAGTATGCAACGATTTCAATTTGGATTTTATGCTCTGACATGTGATTTGAATTGAGCTCATTTCAAAATCGAAGTTTTACATAACGTAGTGATAACATTTTTGCAAACCAAGTGAGTAAAAATATTACAGTAGTAAATATAATTTTACCCTATTTAGAATTAAGACCACCTCAACAGTTACATGTAAATGTATTGGAAATGTAATATAAGATTTTAAAAAAAGAATGAAAATTTGATTTTTATCTAAAAATACCATTTAATTTGATATATTTTACTCACTCGTCAAAATAAATTTGGATAATTTGTTTGCTTATGTAATAAAATTGCAGTCTATGATCTAGTAGCTTCTAATGTAATCACGCCTAGTTAAGGCTGTTCTCAGTAGTGCAGATTACAAGATTTAATTTAATGTTCATATTGAATATCCTGTGATGATATTGAATATCACTTTTTATTAACACACATATACACATACACTGACGCAACCACATACATATTGTATACATCCTGACAACCACAATCAAAGTCAGAGGTGTATATATCCATGTCATTGATGAAGCAATATACTTTACAATTTATATAAGTCCTAACAGCAGCTGCTATGAATGATGGCCCAAGGGTTCATCATGGTTTTGGGGTCAAAACATCATTACTAATAATTTAAGCCACCTCAGCAGTACCTCATGATTCCACCAAACTTTGTTGGTTCTCTGCCCCATTGCAGTGTACCAGACTTATGCAAACTCAGTTCCTGCTGATCTTGAATGATATTCAGAATTTAGTCAGGTGTGTCGCAACCGGAATGGCAACAAGAGCTAAACATGTAACCACAACTGAATGAATATTATTCGCACTGCCGAGTTCCCTGGATGCAAACGGGAAACGCCCATTTTATCATTAAATATGAAACATAAAGCAACCAACAACAAAATAAACAGTGGCTTAGAAAGAAAGTGTTTCATCACACAAGTAACTGAGTTCAGAAAAATGATAAAAGGTTACCTCCACCTCGGCGTATACTCATTCGGTAAAATCCTTACAGTTCAAGGACTCACCGGTCATATAGTTTCAAGTATCAAGAACAATCTAAATACTACCACAATTCAAACGGCTAAATACATCAGTATACAAGCAGTATCAAGAAATTAATGAATGATGTTTTCTACCTCCGTATGCTTCTCCTGAGTCGCAAAATACATCCTCTCAACTGTGGTAGCACGCATGCATTACACTCAGCTTAAGCTCCGTCGGTTGTTTTGCTTATTAGTCGAGCTAAAACGTTTTGAAACGATTCCATACTCAATTGATGGGCGATCAATTAGCTGAGTGACGATTTGATTTGGCAACCCGAGTCCAAATTCAGACTGCTTAGCCAGTGAATTAGGCGTCTTATGTCCAAACTCCGACCGATTCGGTGTTTATTCAGGTATGCCATTAATGTCTTAATCAAACAAAACACAAGAAGTAGGTAATCGTACTTGTTCCTGTCTCTTTAAATAGTTTCCCTGCGTCAAGTGGGGCCCCAAAATAATGACGGCACAGCATCTGGCCGGTCTTGGAGCCTCGATGAATATTCTTCCCCGTTGATGATTCTGATTAAGTATGTTGAGGCCTAATTGGCATCGACATCTAATTTCAACGGGAAATCCGTTTGTTTCAAAGCCCTGTTTCCTGCACTCTTCCCACACTTTCTCAACTTGTGTTCATGAGCCCAGTCAATATTTTCCTTAAAGGGAACGGTGAGTAAAAAAAAAAAAATTTTTAGTTTTTACTGACCAGATTAGAAAGTCAGGGCTCTGGATAGTTAAAGTGAAAAGGCAGACCGGTGCGGTAAATCTACTGCGACGCTCCAGACCATGGAAACATCTAACAACACTGGCTTACATCTCTAAATCCAGCTCTCAGAATGTTTTTTCTTTCGCTAAATTCATCTTAATCTTAACTGCAGAGGAATTTTATCGGCAGCTCCGTAACCTAATTTTGTAGCCTCTTCCTGGAACTGAAATACCTGGTTTGTCTCCCTCCAGATATAACTCACAAGAGAATGCTCGCAGCCAGCGAAGATGTATTCGAGGCTAGTCGTCGTCTTCGATGAAATGCATCTGACTAAAATTATCAACCTCTACAAGGCTAGGTTGATCGGCATTGATGAGATATATGTTGCTGTTATGAGGAAACTTAATCTTTGCGGGTTCATCTGTTTCATGTTGCGTCGTGTAATTTCCTTTTCTTTGTTCTTTCCTCATTTGGTCCATGCACCATGTGTTGAATGACCAAGAGCTCTAGTTAACCGCTTTTTTTCCTCAACATGGCGGACATATAGATTATCTTGTGGGAGCACCAAATCCATGACAACGCAAGTTCTGCCTCGGGTTTACATTTTCTTTTTTAGCTTAACCCTCGATTGGGGATAATCCATGTCTAGTTAAGTGTGTTGAGGCAAGATTGGCAACAAAAAACTTGAGAACCGACTTCAGCAGGAAATACATTGGTCGTCCAACAGTATTTCATGCGTACTGGGCTTAATGTTCATATCCCATTTTTTTTTTTAGAGTTATTAGCAATTTATCACCAGTTGCCTGATGGTTACCGCTGAAAGTTGAGTGGCAGTAAGTCTCCCCAAGTCTCCAGGCTTCCTCTTCACATTATCATAGTCCACAGTAGTACTGTGTATTTACAGTTTCACACTAGTTGCCCGGTGGTTATAGCTGAAGGATGAGTGACAGTAAGTCTCCTCAGTTCTTCAGCCTTCCTCTCCTCTCATCTCATATCTCTTTCACTTATCACAGCAGTGCTGTGGTTCGTGCCTCCACAACCATTTGGGTGTTTTTCCCTCCTTCTCTGTTCGGCCGCTACTAACTGCTGGGGTCGTCGATCTTATATTTTTATATCATTATTATTTGCATTTTAACATCAGTCGCCTGGTGGCCACCGCTGGGGACTGAGAGACAGCAGGTCTCCAAAAATCTCCCACCCAGCTCCTAACACTCTCACAGTAAACAGCAGTGCTGTGGATTACGGTTTCACACCAGTTGCCTCGTGTTTATTGCTGAAGGCAGTGATAGTAAGTCTGTTCAGGTCTCCAGCCCTCGTCTCATATTGTCCCCACCTGTCACTGCAGCACTGTGATTTGAGCCACTTTTCCATCTCATTTTTTCGGCTGTTTGGTCATTGTTGCCAGTACTTTCCTCAGTATTCGCTATGTCCATGGTAGCGCCGTGGTCCATGTAATCTCAGTCCGTCCTCTCATCCCCAGCTCCTCCAATCTCGTTTTCAGTGTCTTTGGTTCTGTTCTAAGTGCACCCACCGTTACTTGTACCACCCTGACTTTCAAGTTCCACACTTTCTTAACTTCACTTGCCACGTCCTGGTATTTTGCTATTTTCCTCCTTTTCCCTATCTACTCTGTGATCTTTAGGTTCAGTCATGCCTATCATTTAGCGGGTTATTTCCTTGCTCATGATTATCAGGTCCAGTCTCTTCGTTTGGATGAGGTAGTCAGTTTGGAAGTCAAAATCCCAGAGTAATTCGTGGCTTCCATTCTCCATGGCTATCCCCCGTTTGCGCTGATACTTTTCTGTATGGTTGAATCCCATCCGTTAGCCCAGTTCCTTCTGCATCAATGTTGCTACTCACTCTCGTCTGTTTTTGAAACTTCTCTCGGCTAGTTGACTACATTCACTGATTCTGTGGTTTACAGTCTCATCCCTTTCTATTTTTCTGTCTTTTCTGTTCCCATTTTTTATTTGATGAGCTGCTCCTCCGTTTACTACCCTTTTTCATTGTTATTCATTGCACTGCTTCGGATAGTCTTAATATTATCTTCACTATATTCTTGCACATGCTTTTTTAATCCTGATTTTGCCTTTTGGATAAAGTCTTCTATGCTGATGAGTCTTCTACCAACTTCTTCCTTCTTCACGTACAATCCATCTGTGTCATCTCTGGGATGTAAAGCCTTGTGCATCTTATCAGTTTCCTGCTATTTAGTTTGGACTCTTTTATTTTCCTCATTCTCCAAAGGTATTCTCCCCCTATTTCCTCCTGCATTTCTTCCCGTTCTATTGTGCCACATTCCTTCTGCTGATGTGCACTTTTCTTTGTGCATTACCATTAGTGCACATTTTTTCTATTCTAAATACCATCACATTGTCATGCTCTATTTTCTCATTTACTTGAACAACGTTTCGAGCTCCCCGCTCTTTGCCAATAGTTTTATTTCGTCCATTTACATAGGATGGTTAATCTCCTGAAGTATTCCAGTATCCTGTTGTTTGGGGTGATGTAAGTTTTTTTTTCATATACTTATCCATCCCATTCCTTCAATTTTCTAATCTATTTTAGGTTCATCTAGTTGATATGCTTTTTTTTTTGTGCCTCTCCAGCATCCAATCTATTCTCCTGGTAATCATTCTCTTCTTTTCATTGATATGCATGTATGATATCCCTGCTATCCGTCCAGTCAGGATTTGAAATATCAGCGGTAGGCATTTGATTGGCGTAAAATTGCTTACTCGATTCCCTTTCTCAGGTCCTTTTAGATATTGGTCGTTCTGCCTACCGAATCCATTATAATACCTTCATCTAGGAAACGTTGGAGTTGGTTTATGAGCCTATCGTGTAAGGTGATGAATTTCTTAAATCTGTATTTTCACACCAGTTTCTTTGTGGTCATTGCTCTTCATGTCTCCAAGCCTTTTTTAGACTCTCTCTCAGTCAACAGACGTGATGAGGTTTGCAATTCCATACCAGTTGCCTGGAAGTTACCGCTGAAGACTATGACAGTGTCTCCTTAGGTCTCCAGACCTCTCATCATTCTCACATATCACAGCAGCGTTGTAGTTAGTATTGTCTCAACTTTCCCCAACTTTTCTTTACACATGTGCTTTTCATCTTAGCTATTAAGCCACTTGCTTGCTGTTTGTTTTGATGCCTCTTTATTTGCTACTCCTTTGCTGTTTGTTGCATTGATTCAGGCTCTTCTGAATGTCTTCACTATTTGCTTGCATATACTTTTCAAATCCCGTATTGGCATTTTCTTCTATGATTATGAGTCCCCTACTACTCAACATACAGTCTATCTGTCTCATCTCCGGGGTGTAAAGCCTTGCAAATTGTCATCAGCTTCCTCGTTTGAATGACAATTGATTGGAGCTTTTTGTTCGTCCAACCAAGAAATGAACCTGTGCATATCTTAAAACCGATTATGCCCATAAGTTCATTCTTTTTTGTAGATTTCAGCTATTTAGCTGGAAATCGTCCCATTGAAGTATTTTTAAGAAATCTTTCTTTGATATTTTATCTTTCGTTTCTTCTCGTTTTATCTCTTTTCATTCGATAACTTCTTGTGGTCAAAATTATTTTTTTGCATTCTTTTACAACATTTCGAGCTCTCCCCTGTTCGCTGCTGATGGTTTCATGTCATTTTGCGTATAAAGTGGTTGATTTTCCTCTTTGTTTTTGGAAATAGGTATTCTTTACTTTCAAGATTCTGTTGAGTGGTATCATGATTAGTACAAATAGTTAAAGGGATGTAAAGTCGCACAAAACGCTCCCTTTTCATACTTATACCCATATTCTTATACTTATATGTTTTCCTGTAGCTGTCAAGTCTACTTTCTAGTTTTTCATAGAGCTGGTTATGAATCCCACTGGTTCGCTGATCTTCGAGTACACAGCTAAGTGGGTTCATGACTTATTTTTCTCATAGTCAATCTATTTCTTACTTCTTTTAGCATCATCTGGTTCATTTAAAGTAAGTCATTCGTACCTTTGGGTCCTCTGTTGTATCGTCTATATATATATATATATATATATATATATATATATATATATATATGTTCATTATGTTACCTGTCTGTTTAGGATTGTACGTATTAGTGGTAAGCATGCAATTGATGTATAGTTGCCCGCCTGATTCCCTTTCTCAGTGTCTTTAGGGATGACGCTCTTTCAACCTTTCACCATCCATTCTGGGACCTAGGCAACTTAGAAGTTTGCGGATGAGTCTGTCGTGTAATGTAGTGAATTTCTTAAACGAATATTCGTATATCCTATCAGGTCCTGGTACCTTCCAGGAAGCTATTTTGTCAAAGTGTTTTTCAATGTGATAATTCCCAATAAAACTTTTCATCTCTATCTATACCTCGGAGTTCTTTTGTAATGCTGTTTAACCATTATTTGTGTGTGTGTGTGTGTGTGTGTGTGTGTGTGTGTGTGTGTGTATGTGTGCGTGTGTGTGTGTGTGTGTGCATTTCTGGGTGTCCCTATAAGTCATCCAAGAAGTTTTTTGTCTCCCTGGCATCCAGTTTCATGTTTTCCCTTCTTCCTCCGTTCAGGTCTCGGTAAATTTTTCTCTTTTGGAAAGTCCAATTCTGTGTGTTTGTGTTGTCTTAATTCTATGATTCTTTAGTCTTACTTCTTTGATTAGTTTTCTCTGGTGTATTACTTTCACTGCAGTGGGCACACCTTAGTGTATTATCTTGTATTTCTCAGTCTTTTACATGATCAGTTCATGTGTCATTTATTTTTCAGTAATCCCTCAGCACTCTGTAGTTGGAAGATCGTATTTCTCAGGTTTGTTTTTTGTTTTTGCTGTTTGAGGTTTCTCTCCATGTCGTAAAAAGGTATGTTACCATTTGGCACCCGCGTAGATAAGATTATTGAGCTCCGTTATGTCGTAAGTTTCAATATGCTGTAAGAGGCAGTTGACATGTGCAATTGACTTTTTCACTTGATTCCAGTCCTTTTCCCTAAGAGATGGTAGAGTCTTCTTTTCATCTTTCATCATTTCTTTTAGAGTTTGTATTAGGTTTTTTTTCTTCCTTTGGGGTGTCGAAATCTCTTTCTTATGTATGACTACGATCAGGGTTCTTTTTTTTTGTTTGATTTAGTTTCTGATTCGTCGTTTATCATTGTATTAGGGTATCCTTCTGCAGGTTAGCTGCCTTCTTCTTTTTCTACATTCTTACGGGATATCTCCAATAGTCATTCATTTTCAGGATTTGTTCTACTTGGTTTGCCTGGCGTTGATTTAATGACGCCACATTGAATTTTTCCCTCCATATTTTCAGCATGCATTTTTTTTTATTGCGCCACTCAAATGGTTTGATTTTAAAATAACAATACATACGAGTTTCCTTTCCTCTTTAGTCCATTTCTTCTTTTCTTTCTGGCTAGTTACCGCTCGGTGATGTTTGTGTTTCCCCAGACAGCCATTAAGGGAGGATGAGTCTAGGCCAACGGTAACTTGGTAACGACTGTGTCCTTCCAGAAGATCATTAAGGGAACCCAAGTCGGGGTTTAGGCCAATAGTCTCTCAGTAACGACTGTGTTCCTCCTGAAACCATTGAAAGGATGGCAACCAGGTCCCTCCTAGTGGCTTATAAGGGAGGATTTGCCGCTTATGACACACCCATCTTGAAGTTGTGCCCTGATTTGGTTGCACTGTCATATTTGTTGAGTTTGTGATGCTTTGAAGTAGCACCAAACCTTAAAACTGATTTGATTCAGAATAACTGCAGAGCTCCAATGTTTCGTAGCACTCATAGTAATCCCTCTTAATAAAAGGATGACATGGTCATTGTCCTCCATAGATTACTCTTCCTCCGTATCATTTCATATTTGAGTCAGGATGTGGCTACGTCAGTGTTATTGGGATGGTCATATCACACCCTTATTTGTCCCATCTTGACGTATTTTGAAAATCTTGATGACGGATCCCCTCTACGTAGCATTCGATAGAGCTCCTCCAATGATTGCATTCAAAAGTTTTAGTTTCAAACAAATATGACTTTTGACATGGGCAAGTCATTAGCTTCCTCATGGAATCCTTGTTAATGCACAAATCCAAGAATCGTATTTTCACTTAATGCAATCAGCGAGGAAGCTATATCGAATGCAATGTAGAGGGGATCACTCATCAAATATTTCGTATAATAACTGAGTGACAACACGAATATGCAGGAGATCAACTACCCGTCTACTTGATAATAATAATAATAATAATAATAATAATAATAATAATAATAATAATAATAATAATAATAATAATAATAATAATAATAATAATAATAATAATAATAATAAAGGGGAGAGCTTGAGACTCTGTTCAACGAAGTAAGGGAATATAGTGAGGACATAGGAATGGAGTTTGGAATAGAAAAATGTGCTATCATGGTGATGCACTAAGGAAGGCTTTCAATGACTGAAGGAATCGAACTCCCGGACAATAGCAAGATTAGGGCATTGACTGCACAAGACTGATACAAGTACCTAGGTGTCCTTGAATGTGACACGATAAAACGGGAAGAGATGAAGGAGAAAATAAAGAGAGAATACCTCAGAAGGATAAGGAAAATATTAGAAACCAAATTAAACAGCAGAAATCTAATAAAAGGAATGAGCACCTGGGCTGTGTCAGTAGCTAGGTATACAGGACCATTCCTAGGATGGACAAAGGAAGAGCTCCAATCAATGGATAGGCGAACAAGGAAACTTATAACAATGCGTAAAGCATTACACCCTAGAGATGATACAGATAGACTATACGTTAAGAGAAAAGAAGGTGGCAGGGGTCTCATCAGCATAGAAGATTGTGTCCAGAGAGCTAAAACAGTCCTAGAAAGATATGTGCAAACAAATAGTGAAGAAATCAAAAAGAGCGCGAGAGATAGTGCAACAAGCAATAAAGTAGAAAACAATGGAACAGTACAGCAAACAAGAAAAGAAAGATGGGAAGGGAAAAAATTGTACGGCGAGTTTAAAAGACAGATACAAGATGTAGCAGACGAGAAATCATGGACGTGGTTACGAAAAAGGAACCTTAAGAGAGAAACAGAATCGTTCATCATGGCAGCCCAAAACAAAAGCATAAGGACAAACTACATAAAAACAAAAATCGACAGAACACAGACAAACAGCAAATGCCGCATGTGCGGTGAAAGAGATGAGACAGTAAACCACATTAGTGAATGTAGTCAACTCGCCCAGAAGGAATATAAGCATAGACACGATAGAGTAGCAACGATGATACACTAGGAACTAAGCAAACAAATGGGATTCAACCATGTGGAAAAGTGGTATCAGCACAAGCCAGAGGCAGTTTTGGAGAATGACAACCACAAACTACTCTGGGACTTTGACATCCAAACTGACCACCATCCAGGCAAGAAGACCAGACCTAGTAATAGTAGACAAAAAAAAGGGAGGCCTGCCAAATAGTAGACGTTGCTGTGCCTGCAGACCATAGAGTAAAAAAGAAGGAGGGTGAAAAAAGGGAAAAATACCAGGACTTAGCAAGGGAGTTAAGGAAAATGTGGAACATAAAAACCAGGGTAGTACCGGTCATAGTGGGCGCACTAGGAACTGTCCCCAAAACGCTGAGGGAGAGACTGGAGGAGATCGGGATTAGGGGAAGGATAGAGACCGTACAGACCACAGCACTACTGGGAACTGCACGGATACTGAGGAAGGTGCTAGAGATATAAGTACTGCAACGAATTGTAGCTCTGTCGTGATATGCGAAAGAGAGAGGAGACGTTAGCTGAAGACTTGAGGAGACTTATTGTCACTCAGCCTTCAGCGATAACCACTGGGCAACCGGTGTGAAACTGTAAATCGTAGAATTACTGCGACCTATGAGTACTAGGAGAGGAGGGCTGGAGACTTGAGGAGACTTGCTGTCACTCAAACTCCAGCGGTTACCACCAGGCAACTGGTGTGAGATTCCAAATAATAATAATAATAATAATAATAATAATAATGAGTACTAGGAGAGGAGGGCTGGAGACTTGAGGAGACTTGCTGTCACTCAAACTCCAGCGGTTACCACCAGGCAACTGGTGTGAGATTCCAAATAATAATAATAATATTATTATTATTATTATTATTATTATTATTATTATTATTTGACGTGGTTTGCTGTGTTTCTTCAATTGATAAAACTACCAACATATACAAATTTTCGATTGACGTCCATGTTATTGTTAATACTGAAGCCGTTGTTTCCTTCTCCGCTGATTATTGTTCATCTTTCGCTGGAATAGTCATTGCAGGCAAGATCTCAGTCTCTGATAGGCTGAAAATCCCGGACACCTAACGATAAGTTTGAAAAATCCTTGGAGCCAGACAAATAACATGGATACTACACAAAACAAAGAAAAGAAGGTGCACAAAAAAAAAGAAAAAAAGGTAGAAAGTAAGGGACGTGCTTTCGTACTGAAAGATGGAGAAGTAGGATGCTGCAGAGGGATTGAGAGAAGGAAGGAATAAGAAAGATTCTTATCGCTCTGCGAGATGGATGAGCTGATAAGTAACGCGGGCACATCCAATTTGCAGAAAATGACACGATGTTAGCCAACTTGGCATGTTCGGGGTCATGTAGCCAGTACCGTAGTAACAGCAGCCATGTTGGTTATCTGCACAGACTTCGATGGGGATAGTGCATTGACAGTATAAAGCAGACCTTAATGTGTGCCGATTGTCATCTACCTGTATCTATACAAGGCATTGGTCTATGAGCTAATGCAGTGGTTCAGACAGTAGCGAGGAAAGGTAGCAGAGATCGAATCCAAAGAAAATAAGTATTCTGGATGCGTATTTTCAAGGTTATGTCTATCTCCTAACTCGAAAGTGTTGGTGGCATATAATCTTATGAAAAACCCTGTCAGAGAAGTTGTGTACTTGTAAAATCTGTAATGTGCTATAAACATATAACAGTCTGTAACTGAGACAGTTCACTGGTTATGATACAATTATCACAGTTAAGCAACGTGGGACCTGCTCAGTACCAAATGGGTGATTGTCTGTATGCAACAATAAGATTACTTGCCAGCGGTCTTAGGCAATGATGGGCCACCAATTAACAGAGCATCTCGCCAAGCTAAGACTAGGCAGTGAATCCGATCATTCCTCACGCGCTCGCTACTCTATGGACGATACATACCTTGTATGTTCTACAGAAAAAAAAGTCTTTCCATACGCAGGGGAAAACAGAAACTCCCCCAAAATATCAATCTTTTTAAATAAAAAATTTAAATAAAACAGGAAAACTAAGAGAGATAATTTATAACTTATTGATTTGAGTTTTACATCAAATTATATTTTGTTTGATATTTCTTTTGTTTTATTCAAATATACGTTTAGCTTTTGGAGGAGGACATGTTTTGTCAAAGATGGTGATAACTATGCAGTAATAAACACATATATTACGCACTTTATATAGCTGAAGAGAAGGGTCTTTTACAATAAACCATTACTTGCCTTTGTTGATTCAAAACATGTTCAAGCACTAACATATATAACAATATACGTGAGTATGTATACATACTTGCGATACTGTAATACTTCTTTTCAAGTACTGAGGTTTCCCGGATTTAAGATATTAGAGGATTGATCTTATGGTCATTTTCAGCCACTCTTGTACTCTCTCACCGTCTGTCTCTCTTTCTCTCTCTCTCTCTCTCTCTCTCCCTCCCTCTCTCTCTCTTTCTCTCTCTCTCCAATAGTTGGCACACTAAATATATATGACGGATAATTTACTGTGGTCCAAATCAAGTCATGATCTATGAGCTAATGTTGCTGAATATTTCTACACAGTGAGGTGCCATATATATATATATATATATATATATATATATATATATATATATATATATATATATATATATATATATACATATATGCATGTATGTATATTTATATTTACAGATATATATATATATATATATATATATATATATATATATATATATATATATATATATATATATATATATATATGAATGAACGAATCGAACATAATTACAAATTTACAACCGACCGGTGTATATTGGGCTTGTTGTCCTTCTCTAAACTGCAGAATGATCATAAATGCTAGAATAATCATGACGTCTTTGCTATTTCATTTAGGCTGCTATTTGTGATCAGATGATTTTCTGTCTTTTTGATGACGAATATCTCTTGAAACAATACGATGAATATAACCCTCACCTAAATAATTTTTTAATCTTTTTTAATTTTTTTATTTTTTTGAAATCATTCAATTGGAAGCTGAAAATTTTCATTCTATCGCCAGTGTCTGCTTTGCCAGAAGTTAATGAATTTGATAATTATTTTCTGTGCTGATTGGGCGAATTTGATTGACTGGTGCATTGATCGACAGATTGGAAACGATAAGATGGAATCAAATGTGATTAGATATTACTTTATCTTTCATGGAAAGATGAATGATATGCATATATGTCTGTGTCTCTCTATATAACTGCTGTGTATGGGTCTATCTATCTGCATATATATATCTTTATGATTGTTTCAAATGTGTACAAAAACGCAGACATTGTTTACCCCCTTTAATAAGATGGAGACATGCTCATCTATTTTTATCAACTTATTTCTTATGTTAATATTGAAAGTAAAAACACCAGTTTTCCTCTGGCTTTAATGTCTGTTGGGCATATATTATGAGTGTGTGTGTGTTTGTGTGTGTGTGTGTGTGTGAGAGAGAGAGAGAGAGAGAGAGAGTAAGTGAGTGAAAAAAGAGAGTCTAAAAAAGACAGGTCTGGTTAGTTACTCAATAGAAATCGTCATTTTACCAATGTATTTTGGCAGTATGCCGTGTTCGGCGGGATCAATCAGGTGATCAAAGAATTAGTTACTTTTCTTGACTTTTGTTGGGCAGTGATCATCAAAGAATCCTAATAAACGTGTGAACGCTGAAGATGATTTTTTCTAGGCATAATAAGGGGTAAATATTGAAATTTCAGCTCTCTCAATCCATCAGCGTAGGCTGTACACATAATAAATACATACATACGTACATGCATACATACATACATACATACATACATAGCCAGTCAGCAAAACCAATTGAAGACTGGTTTGGTTGTGGGTTTTTAATGAAAATGCTAACAAAGTAAGAAATCGAGAAATCGAAAAAGGAACCAACTGAGAGAGAAAGAAGCAAAGGCATAAGCCACAGATAAGAAACCGTAACGCAGACGTATAAATAGAGAAGAAAGAAAGTAATGTGAACGCAATGAATAGAATGTAGAGAACTCATCTGGTGGAGACAATAAAAATATCGTCTGTTCAAGAAATGTTTCCGGCAAGAACGCGTCTGCCTTAATGTCTTTTTTTGCACTTATATTTTCTTTTTTGCTTCTTGTTTTTTTTTCTTTTTCAAACTACCAAAATCTTTTGTTTCAAGTCTTCTCTCAGTTGAGCAATCATAAGCGCCGTTCATGTACACGAATCCCTTCGTCTCCTCTACACTCTTTCAGTCATCACAGATCATACAGTTTCCCATCATCTTCGATCACACAAATCACACATTTTTTTCCTTTCGCCTATTATTTATCTGTATTCCCTTAAACTTTGATGTCAATTTTATAATATTTTTTGTCTTATGATTCCATCTTTAAATATCTTGTTTATATATATATATATATATATATATATATATATATATATATATATATATATATATATGGAGAGAGAGAGAGAGAGAGAGAGAGAGAGAGAGAGAGAAAGAAAGAAAGAAACCATCTACTAAAGCTGTCACGCAAATTGTCAACATAGGTTTTCAAGTGGATCTGTCTATCTATCTGGTTGGTTATTATGATCGGACGTACAATCTGCACAAATAGAGGAAGAGGGCTGGATATGTAAACATTTGCATCTTACTTTATCTTGAGAAACGTTTTCTTTTTGAGGGAATAACTCCTAAATAGTTCGAATCTGAGAGGTAAATTTATACTAATTTGGTTCCTTGGTCTTTGTCCGGCTATAATCATGCTTTTTTTAAATTCTGATTTCTTTACCAATCGCTAGAAGTAATTCATTCATTGATCCCCCCTTTTTCTAATTTCTTGATTGATCACTCCCAACACGGGGCGTGATGACGTCCATTGAGAGACAAAGACACACACACACACACACACACACACACACACACACACACACACACACACACACACACATATATATATATATATATATATATATATATATATATATATATATATATATATATTGAGTAATGAAAGCAGCCTTTTGGCAAGTTCATTTAGAACAGCACTCATCCATTCAAAATTTCATACAACCGATTTTTTTCTATCGTTACTATGAAACACTTCTTCGTTTCTTTTCTTTGTTTCAGGTCTGATCCCAGCTTACCCCTAAATCTCTCTTGAAATGCTTCTATTTTGTATCAGCCCTGATGTTCCGATTGACGCCTTCAACTTTTTCTCAAACCATTCCCATTAAACTTGACGTAATTTTCTATTTGTTATTTTCAACGTTTTCATGTCGCTTGTATAGCTCATTCCATCCTTAATCCCGCAACATAAGACTTTTCCAAAATACTCTTAGTTTTCATTATTATTACTTGATCTTGTTTTTGATTTCTTCTGTTTGATTTTATTTTTCATTTCACATGCCTTTGCAGTTCAACATCAAAGCATGACCTCTGCGTTAAACAGAAAATCTATGATTATATTTTAGCGATCTCGTCAGATCCCTGGGTGGCAGGACAAAAATATTAATGTCCCTGTCTTTTATATTTAATGCTTTTTTTAACATCTTGTTGAAATAAATAAATAAGAATAAATATAACATATCTTGGAAATTTCTACCCCGTTTGTTTATTATGTAGGTTTTATTGTTTTATGGAATGTTTACTGCCGTTTATGGTGAGTTAGCTATCCAAAGATTGCTTAAAACATTAAAACAAAGTCCATTTCTTTCATTTGTCAACTTTCATTTTCCCATTGATTGTTATACAGATAAGGTTTTCTCGATTTCCTTAAGAAATATTTCCTGTCTACATCTATTATGTCTCCCATATTATTGAAAATCTTCGTAAAGCTCTCTTTTATGTCGACTCAAGTTAATGAGACTCCATGACGATTTCTTTCGGGATTTTATGTTTGTGGAACTCCAATTATGCTTTTCATCTCTTTTCGCATTCCATTTATGTTTCTGATCAACAATTTGCTATTACCAAATAGATATATGAGTGAAATAAGGATTCAAAATTGATGCAATTGGTATTTTTAAAGTATAAGAAAGCATAAGTGAAGGATGTTCGAACAGTCCCTTCAGCATTGATAAATCCCCACAGGCTTCTTCTTCTTCCTCGAGAAACAAACAACGTCATCGTCGATGTAGTAGATGTAGATCAACAATCTTCGTTGATCATGTCTTTGATAGAAATAGATTTGCTCTTGAAAAAAAGCTTTAATTTCTGCATGAGATTTTTTAGAGAGGTCGATGTTATTATTACACCGTGTAACTTCCGGACTTTGATCTTCATTCAGATCTTTTTTATGTCAACGATTCAGTCTGTCCATCTTCAAGCTTTGTTTGCATGTCGTATCCAATGACCTACGATGAATGCTGAACAGAGCTCTTCATTTTTTGCAAAGAACTTACCGATATAATCAAATTGGATGTGATACGCAGATATGTTCAAAGTTCTCTGAATATCACCAGGTATGTCAGATATAACAATCTGGAAACGACTTGAGGATGCAATGGACGACAACGTTCCCACGAAGAGAACAATGATGAAGATGTAGGTCTGACAATTAAGCATTGCGTAGTAAATTGATTAAATTACTTAAATTCGAATGTATATTTGATTTTAATTGACTGCAAAATGAGTATCAGAAAATGTAAAGCTTTGTATAGATTTTTGTCAATCCAAACATGTTTGCATCCGTAAACAGAAACATGCACGTTGCTATATTTCGATGTATAAGTTAATTCATGTGTTTAGTTTCTCTCTCTCTCTCCCTTTCTCAGTCATTTCTTGTTCATTATATATATATATATATATATATATATATATATATATATATATATATATATATATATATATATATATATATATATATATATATATCCTCAAACATGTTTGTTCGAGATGATACGTGAGATGGGATCAGCTACACAAAAAGTAGTTACTTTATGTACACAAACTATTTTTATATCATAGATATTAGTTCATAAAGGCCAATATATCTGTGGACATTCATACCTACAAATTTATATACATGTATATGTGTACATATCCATATATCATAGTCATAATATTTCTTTTTAATCATGGTTTTCTCTCTAATAGAACAATGCAGCATAAATCTAACTATCTCATTTTATTAGGTTTAAATTCTATCATTCATGTTACCCTTTTCGTTTTTATTTTCACATTGAGAGCTTTTTGTTGTTGGAACATATTTAACATGCTCTCTGCTTGCAATAACTGCATTGTGCAGATTCCGTTCTCTCATCTTGCATGTCTTATGTTCAAGATTGCCTTTCATGTCTTTCCGTTAATTTCTTTTGGTACATTTTTCTTTATTTTGATTTTATTTCTGTTTTCATAGCATTCATATTTTTAAGCCAAAAACGTAAATTTTGTTCTTCTTATTGAGAATATATTTAGTAATGTGATACGAAGTAACGAGAAAAAAAGAAACGAGTGAACAAAAGGAAGTAATATATATATATATATATATATATATATATATATATATATACACATACATATATATACACATACACACACACACACACACACACACATATATATATATATATATATATATATATATATATATATATATATATATATATATAAAGAATGTTTCGAGAAAAAGAGGATAAAAGGAACGAAAAGAAAATAAGACGATGATAAACTGTAATTGTTGGGAAAGAAAACAAATAGAAAAATATGACATAAATATAAAGGCTTGAATGAAACAAAGACTGTATAAAAAAGAAAAGCAAAAAACAGAAGGACAAAAACATTTTTTATAAAAAACAGTACAAAAAGTAAAAAGATATGGGTAGAGACCTGCAAAAGGAGTATTCAAGCAGAACGTGGTCATAGGAAAGAACCTAACGTTTATCATGCGGCTGACCGCCATGACTGTCCATGTTTCTCACCGCCAAACATGCACCAAAGACTGCAGCACTAAATTTTAGTCTTTCTGACAACAACAGAGGCGAGGAACACATAAACGTATATAGATAAACATAAACCTAGCAATAAACAGAAGAAGCGATGGTGACAAGAAGTCCGCCTATAAGATAAAGAGTAACATGAAGCGATATAAAAAACATGAAAAAATTAAAAAATCGAAATCATGGAAGTCAAAAAGGCAAATATGCGAAGTAAAACCAACATAAACTAAGCCCAAACAATATATTCGAAATAAACCGCTTCTAGCCGAGGGAAAAAAAACAATGATTTTTACACGGAGTAAAATATGATGAGATAGTCGTTAAGATATGATAAGAGAGAAAGAAAGAGAAGAAACTGAACGAAAAACTGTATTAAAGCAGGAATTATATTAGTAAAAATAATCAGAAAACAA
>OY735198.1:27321211-27326211 GCA_963457665.1 Thysanoteuthis rhombus
AATTGAAGATAGAACACGATGGATTCTTTGAAAAATAAAGAGTTGGAGATAGAAACAGTCATGGATTAGAAAAATCATGAATGAATACATAAGTTTACGAAAAAAACCCAAGAAAATAAAAATACAGACCATCAATAAGTAAAAGCAAGTGATTGTAAATACACATAGAATTTATGAGTGCTAAGTGCTAAGTAAGAAAGGAATAAACAAGATACGATGAAAGATACTTTATAGTTTCTGAAACTGTTTTAAAATGTATATCAGCTGGAGTATAAAACTTATGAAATAATAGAACAAATGATCAAACATTGGAAAAATCTAACAGAAAATGACAAAAAGAAGAAAGGAAGAAATTGGTGGGAAAAAAGTAGAATCATAACTGAAAATAGCAGAAACAAAGAATAATTCAAATTACAAAACGCTCCATATAGAATGAAGGGTGAAAGAAAAAGAAAGAAAGAAAGAGAAAAAAAGAAAGACACTAAGTAAATAGTGAGTGAGAAAGTGAGAGGAGTGAGAAAGAATAACAAAAAGAATATGGGAAAGAAAAAAGAGTGGAAATATAAGGATGAAAGAAAGAAGAGTAAGAAAGGAAAAAAAAGAAAGAAAGAATGAGAGACATCGTATAAAACACGATACGATCAAAATATGATGGTATAAAGGACAACTAATTACCTCTGGAAATGCAGATTCACTGAAACAAAACAGGAAAGAAAAATGATAAAAAGGAAAGAAATAGAAAATACATACGAAATATCGTTGAAAGAAAAGAGAAATCAAAGAAAGGAGGAAAGAATGGAAAAAGACATGCAAAGATAAAGACTGAGTGGGAAAAATCATTGAATCATCAAATGACGAAGGCAAGAGGAGAACAAAGGAAGAGAGATCACAATTAGCAAAAACTAACAAACTAAATAAATAAGTGACCACCAAAAGAAGAGATATACAGAAATTGCAAAGAGTGAGAGAGAGACAGAGACAGAGAAAGGAAGTATACAAGGATATCAAGAAGAAAAGTCTAAACGAGAGAATTTAGATTGAAAATAAAAAAATCTTAAATTTCGAAAACAATAAAAGGAAAATTGAAAAGAGAAGAAAATGTATTAATGCCAGGAAGGAATAAACAAGAAAAGTATTAAAGAATTGGGTTGGGAAAGAGGTCATGTACAAGAATGGAAAAGTAAAACTAACCCCAGATATTGCTGGAAGGAAGAAATAACAAAAGAAGAAGAAGAAGAAGAAGAAGAAGAAGAAGAAGAAGAAGAAGAAGAAGAAGAAGAAGAAGAAGAAGAAGAAGAAGAAGAAGAAGGCCTAAGAATGACTTATGTATTGGAGAAGAATTGAAAATAGTGAGTTTGGTGGTTGAACGGGGATGGATGATGTCGGCAAAGAGTTGTTGGAAATTGAAAAAAATTCGAATTCACTTTGCTTTTCAATTTCCTTTTCAATTTGCTGTTCAATTTTTGTGATCCCGTTTGACATTTGAAATCAGTGGCGTGTTAATGGAGACAGTCCGGGTCGTCGACTCATGACGTGGACAGGTTGGGATGGAGATAGACAGAGCGGGGAAAATGGGTTGGAGATTCTATAGAAGTAGAGACATGTTTCTCAAGAGGAAGAACAACAACTTGATGGGAGTTACCGTCTTGAAGAAACTGATGATGATGATGATGATGATAATGATTGTAATGATGATGATGATGATAATTACCACTCATGAAAAGGAACGTGGGAGAAGTGTGTTCCGATATGTCACAACCAGTACTTTTTAGTTAGTAGATAGCATGAATCGTCAGATAAGGTGGAGTTGAAACAAGAGTCGATATTGGCGCCGTTTGCTAGGTTAGCAGTTCAACTCCAGACGAAGGATCACGAACGCAGAGCCTTATACGGTGATAATGTGTGGCATCAGTAAATCAGATAATTGGAAGATTTGAATAGAAAAAGAAAGGAAGATAAAAACCAAGTAGTCTGCAATTGGTGCAGGGAAATAGAAAGAAGATAAAAAGGGGTCAATGTGCAGCACAAGTAATGAAGAGAGCACAATATGAAAAAGAGAAGAATATAATGAGAAGGATAAGTGAGAGAAACATGCAAAGAGAAGAAAAAAGTGTGACATGATGTTGGAGTAGGGTAAGAAAAAGAAACTTTACAATAGATTATGGGAAAATTCTCCTTTTTTCACATCTAGCAATCGATCGATCATTTTTCACATACACGCCCATGTAGATGTATCCCGAAGAAGAATACATATTCGCGTAATTTATTTCTTGCTGGTTTAGACCAAGATTCGACATTTGTTCCGTACAAAAGATTTCGATTTATCAATCAAATCATCGTAGCTACCATAACTGACTCGACCAAACAACAAGCAAGGTGGCGAGGTATTCTTCCCTTTCCACTCGTTTTTCTGTTGGTTTTTTTGTGTGTCCACGCCACTGGACACAATATTTAACCCAGAACTTTGCAAATATACATGACTACTCCTTGCAGATTCTTTCTTAGAATAGTTTCGTTAGGTTCTAAGGAAAATGCTCTTTTTCGCAAATGAAAAAAAAAAGGCTTTAGTAGCAGAGACATACACGCACGCACGCACGCACGCACGCACCCCTTCCTTTTTCTGGTAGGCAAAATGAAGTCAAAAAGCTGTAATTTTTCATTATCAATATCCTATTACATTAGGTATTGTAAATCAAGGCTTCTCAAAGTCGGGGTCAAGGCCCCATCATTGGTCCCGTGGACATGATTAGGATCTAAATATCTGAAATATCTGAAGAAATGTTTTTGATAAATATCGTTTTTTCGGATATTTTGAAAAAAACAAAAAAACAAACGACATTTTTCGCAAAAAATGGGAGGAAGATGATGCTTTTTCGGATTCTTGTTTTTGATTTTGGTGAGAAAATGATTTCACCTTTAGTTATTTTAAACATTGATATTTATTTCGGAGTAAACTATCATCTATGTTCATAGAATATACCAATTTGAATCACGAATTTAGCTATATTTATCTAAGCTGAACGAACTCTTTCACTATTCATTCAGGTTTATCTAAGGCAGTCAAATCTAAGAAGAGAAACAGTCAGGTTCGAGCAATTTTGTAGGATCCGTTCAAAACAAGAAGTAAAAACCAGAAACAAAACAGTTATAGGAACTGCTCCAAGGATCAGGGACACGTTAACGAATGATCAATCCAACATTGATTCCCAAAATTTCGAAACAGAGACGTGAGCCTTGAAGATGAGGAAGGTCCCAGACGACCTTCAGTAATTGACAAAATCCCACTGACGGCTCTTTCTGAGGTCTTATCTCCGCAAAACAAGTCGATAAGTTGCAGAGGAACTAAACCTTGAACATTCAACAGTTGATCGACATTTGCATCAATTTTAGACGCAAAAAAGCTCAACAAACGAGTGACACATGCTCTGAACGAACAGTAAAAAAAAATACCGTAACGAAGTCTGTTCTGTGCTTCTTTCGCACAACAAAAAACGTTCTATTTCTTGATAGCTTTATGACAAATGACAAAAGATGGGTCCTGTACAACAATCGACGGCGTTTCGCCCAGTGGCTGGGCCGAAGTGAAGAACTAAAACACTTTTCCAAACAAAACCTGCATCAAAAGAAGGTAAAAAAAAATTGTCGCTTTTTGGTGGTCTGCAGTTGGAATCATTCATTACAACTTGTTGAATCCTAGCAAAGCCATCACAGCAAAAAAAGTATCGGAAGAGTTCGAAAATGTACCAAAATTCCCATGCTTACGTCCAATATTAGACTAATTCTTTACCTTTTATTCTTATCTGAGATATACTATTTTGGATTCAATGGTTAAAAACCGCAATTATTTTACACGAACCTAATAATTATGTTAGCACTACCGGATATACTACGATGATTCACTTAATGCATTTGTAGCCTCTCTCTCTCTCTCTCTGTCTCTCTCTCTCTCTATCTATCTATCTATCTATCTGCCAGCAAATATGCTTGTGTATGTGTACGCGTTTGTACGATGACATGTATCATACACAATATATGCAAATGTATACACGCACCCAAGTCCACTCGTATATGGAAATGCACTACTAACCAATCAGGTGAAGTGAGGATATTATGCTCTCTCGATGACTCTCACAAAAAGATATTTTTACTCATTCTATGATACTGCATCGTTCTGCAAGAGGATATTCTAATTAAAAAGTACTCAGAGAGCGCGTAACTTTCATTAACATCATTGTCACTGAAACTGATTGAAAGTCAGTTCGGATATATTGTATGGGCAGGTATGAATGAATACATTAATGCGTGAACAAATGATAACAGATATCTCTAAATCGAAAATACATTCTGTATCTGCTCCCAAACTTGATCATTTTTCCCTTAGCCAGTTGCACATCCTTCCACCAAAAAATATTTGAATTAATCATAAAACTTCAAGAATTTTTTGTGGAGTTTGTACATTTGTATATTGTATATTGCTACGATCCATGGAAAGAAAAAAATCCTGGATCCACAACAATTTGATTACTTTTTTTTCCAAAATCCATTCTGCATAATTTTATTAGCCAAGGGGACATACAGCTATGATGCAGGAGAGGAAACATTCTTTGATCCACGGGGAAATTGAATCACTCCTACTGTATCTCATTGCCAACTCTTCCTCAAAATGGATCAAACCATACGCGAGTCATGTATTTATTTTGTTAGTTAGTGGGGTCCTCCATCGTCATCAACTGATCACAATGCTTTTTCAGTTCTCGTGAGACTGTCAACCAGTCTCTTTGATATCGATTTCCTCTTTTATTTATATTTCTTTTGGGCAAATTACGTTTAGTTCGTATTTTTTTAAAGTTCTAGTTTAGTTGTTTCTTTTCTGCATTTTGCTATTGACTGCCTCGTATATCAAATGAGTTGGAGTTGAATGTCTCTCATTCTGTTGCTCTCCCTGTGTTTGGCCGGTCTTCGGGCTTTCGATAACTCATTAGACATGTGATAATTAGCCA
>OY735198.1:27331211-27418711 GCA_963457665.1 Thysanoteuthis rhombus
TAATAATAATAATAATAATAATAATGATAATAATAATAATGAGAAAGAAAAGGAACAAAAGAAAGAAGCGTCATAATTGAAACTGCTGTCAAAAAATTGATCTCGTGAACATTTTGCAAAAACAAAAAAAAAACCTGGGTTAATTAGTTTATATAGGAATGTGACTAAAACCTGGGTGATGAAGAAGTTATGAACAGGAAGAAATTGGGGAAAACTAAATAACTAAAGAAAAAACGGTTAAAAAAAAATATCCCTGAAATGGTTCACAAATAAGAAAAATATCAACCGCAGCCTTTTGGCGTCCACTGTTAGGCATAGACCTTCCCAGGGATTTGCCAAACCTCTCTATCATGGTCGTCGCCGAATCAATACTTTCTGAACTCTGATGATCCACGTTGTGATTCGTAATGTATCCTGGTTGACATGACCAGGTTTTTGAATGGGTTCTATGTTATACCGGACTCTTGTATTTTCCCACATATATTGTACTGTGTGGTGATCCCTACATGTTATGTTGAGCATGATTACTTGATGTGCATGTTGTGTGGTTCCCAATTGGAGGGTCAATCTCCTGGTTAGGTTCTATGTTTCTGCTCCAAAGGATATATACCCTTCTTTTTAGGATTAATTGGATTCTCTTGTTCTTGAAGGTTGAGCTTGCTAGATTCTTCGCTTGATTTCTTTCTTCCTTTTTTTCAAAAATAATTTCATGGAAATTTGTTGTCCTTGGTAGATGTAGTGGTCTATTTTCTTCAGCTCTTCATTTCGATTTTGATTGTTGTGTGTGTGTCTTCAACATGTTTGATCCATAATTCTTAGATTCATACGATAAGTACAATAGATAGGTGAAACATTGACGATATACTTCAATGGTATGGAGTGTGTGTTATAAATTCAAGAATTCAATTCAATGCCCTTGTTCGTCAGCCAATAAAACAGATATCAGAGAGTGGGTGTGGCAGCTCCAGCTGACTACAGAGTAAATTTGAAAGGAAACTTAGCATACGGGAAACCCTAAAAAAATATGAAGCCTGGATGTAGTAGCTGTTCTGACAATTATTTACATGCTTAAAACAGTCTTCGAAATCTCTTCGAAGAATATCTCTGAATTTTTGAGATGAGGTATTATTATTATTTCTATTATTATTCGGACTATCCTCATTCTGTTACAGAATCAGATAAAATTACTGCAAGTAATCTGATGGTTCTAGGTTCAATCCCAGTGTGAGACAATAATAATTTCACTAATGCTAAGAGGGGAGTGCGGTCAATATACCCCTGTCGCTTAAATAAAGGGTTCGGTTTGTTACTTCCCCACACCTACCAGATGATACCTGATGAAAGCCGTTGAGTACAACGGCCGAAACGTTGTATGAAAAACAACCAAGATGAGGATAGTTCGAATAATAATAGAAATAATACTTCTTGAAGAAATTTGGAGAAAATTGAAAATGAGAAAACGAATCAAAACTGTCAGGTAGACAACACTACTAAAATCATCTTGCATAATAGGGAGTGATTGAATGATAAGGAGACTTTCTGTCATTTGATCTCCAGTGTAAGCCATCCATTATTCATCATCATCAGTATCACCTTTTAGTACCCATAGTTTGACATAGACTCAAATTTCGCCAGAGCTCCTTATCATGGGCGTCGTGGGGCCTGTACTTTCTTAACTTATCTAGTTCGTCATGCCATCATATTCATTTGCACATTTTTGCATATAATCTCAGGAGGTCTGCATTGCGATTTGTGACGTCCAGTGGTTGTCTTACATTTTTGCAACACAGCCATATCATGGTCACGTGAGTTTTCTAATGGATTCTATGATATACCTGGATCTTGATTCCCTCAAATGTACTGCGATGTCTTGATATGTCTCCAAATGCGTTTTTTTCCCTCTGCACTTTGCATGATCCTTAATTTGAGGGTCAATCTTTTCCATGTTCTAGCTCCATGAGTTACTATCGGGAGGATGTATAGGTTGTATACCCTCATTTTTAGAATTGATGGGATTTTTTTTTTTTTTAAAGTTGAGCTTGCTCTTCCTAAAACTTGCCAACCTACAGTGATACTCCAACTGATTTCTTTTTCGTTTGAGGAATTCATCCAGAATCATTGTTCTAGGTAGATGCACAGGTCTTTGTTTTCGATTTTTATCATTTTACTTTTGTCTTCAGTATTTCTGTTATACATGACCTTCGTTCCGCCGAGGTTCTCGTACAAAATACTTTTTGTTCTCTTCATTCAGTTGATCCAGCATTTTTTTTGGAGATCATGAACGTTCTCAGCAGAAAAGACAGTCAACAGAATAAATGAAGTTACAGATATTTGTTACCTATTTTACTACCTTCATTTACGCATTCTGAATCTCAGATTATCATTCAGTGGCTGGCTGTGGAGAGTTTGGATAAGCTGTTGTCACCTTGTCCTATCTAGCTTTATGTAGCCTGTTGAAGCATCGATGACCTTAGGGGTCTCCACTGAATCAAATGCTTTTTTGAAGTAGCAAATGCCACACCAAGTGGCATTTTATATTTTGCTGCTTTGTATTTAATTGATTTACTGAATGAAGATGGTCAATAGTCAAGTAACTTCTTCTGAAGCCACAGCGTTGCAATGTTTGGTTTTAATTTAGCATTGAAAATTATCCAGTTGGTGATCACTTTAGTAAAAAAAAAAAGAATGAAAAAAGTGAGAGATAACAAATGATAATAATAAGGAAGCTCATTAAGAGAAAACTTTAAAAAATCTGTTTTCATTTCTATTTTCCATAGCCAGAATATCATTAAATCTAATCATGAAAAACTGAAAAAAAGGAAAAAGTCCTCCAATAAATGCAGAGGGATAACCTGGACATAAGGAAAAAAAAACTGGAAACCTTGATAAATAAGTCAAGAACTTGTGCAAGGAGTCATTATATACTTGCAAAGTCTAATGACTACGGATTGAATCGAACTACCAGACAACTAAAAAATTAGGGCCATAACAATTAAGTACCACTATTGATACCAAGGAGTAGAAGATTAGAAAGGAGTATTTGACAAAGTTGACAAGTTATCTATCAGGAATAAAGCTAAACGGCAGATATTTCATAAAAGTGATGGATACTTAGGTAGAATCAATATCGAGATGAACAGAACCTTTTTTTTAGTCTTTAGGAAAAGGAATTCAAAACAATTAATCAACACACCAGGAAACTAATGACTGTGCATAAGTCTCTACAGGCCAGGGACGACGATGACGAGCGGAAAAAGGAAAGAGCGAAGTAGAGCAATTATTAGCACCTAAAGCTGTCTCTAAATGGTCAAATTAATTACGCACAACTGTGCTGCAATAATATGAAACCACTTAAAAGAAAGCCATAATAAAAGAAAGATGAGAAAGGGATAGTAGCTGCTATACAAAAAGAAAAGTGAATACAAACCGTGAAAATTACTTCAAATTCGACCATGTAACCAAGTGTATCAACCCAAAACAAAGGCTGTTTTAGAAAACAAAATATCCCAGGACCTTGATATTTAAACAGATCACCACATTCTGGAGAGGAGACCGGATCTGATAGCAGGAAACAAAACAAAAGCTGCTCATCATGGCAGCTCAAAACAAATGCATAAGGAAAAATCATATCAAAGCGAAAATTGACCGAACACAGACTAACAGCGAGTTTGGTGAAAGAGATGAGACCGTAAACCACATAAATAACGAATGTAGTCAACTTGCCCAGAAAGAGTATTAACACATGCACGGTAGAATAGGAACAGTGATACGCTAGGAACTGAGTAAACGAATGGAATTTAACCACACGGAAAAGCGGTACCAGCATAAACCAGAGACAGCCATGGAATATGGAAAGGACAAATTACTTTGTGATTTTGACATCTAAGCAGACCACCTCATCCAAGAGAGAAGACCGGAACTGGTAATTGTGGACAAGAAGAGGAAAATCTGCCAAATAATGGACATTGCTGTGACTGAATACCGTAGAGTAAAGAGGAAAGAGATTAAAAAACTGAAAAAATACCAAGATCTGGCAAGAGAACTGAAGATGTGGAACATGAAAGTCAGGGTCGTACAGGTAATAATAAGCGCACTCAGAGCTGTCCACAAAACACTAAGGGTGAGATTGGAGGAACTCAGAATAAAAGGAAGCATTGAGAGTGTACAGACCACAGCACTGCTATGAACTGCACGGATACTGAGGAAAGTACCAGAAATGTAAGGTCTACGACCCTAAATGTTAGCAGCACGACTGGAGTGGAACTGTCAACTACTGTACTGTTGTGGGATATGAGAGTGTAGAGAGGGTGGGCACGAGACTTGAGGAGACTTGCTGTCACTCAACCTCTAGCAGTAACCACTAAGCTACTTGTGTGAAATTGCTAATAATAATAATAATAATAATAATAATAATGATGATGATGATGATGATAAAAACCTGCCAGCTGAGGGGTCACACTCCACTCATACCCCTATTTCGATACAAGATTACAACTGTAATTTTTGTATTTTGTGTATAATGAATCATAAAAAACAAAAATATTTCAGCATGTATGTATTGATCTATCAATTAGAATAGAATCGTTAGAAAGCTCCATCAATTGTAATTTTTTGTCAGTACTATTGAACTTAATATATATATTTTTAAGCAACAGCACCTTTTCTGCTTCATGCGACTGTGAGCTTGGAGAAAGTATTGAAAAAGCTTTGTTTAAAAACGTAGGTAGACTCGGCGACAGAATCAGTAATCTAAAATTAAACGCTGTGGATTTTAATTTCGGGCCTTGCAATTGCAATTAGATTCGCTACCAGCACGCTTAAGGAAGCATACCAGGGTATCTGATCGAATCATCCGTCTGTAAAATCAATACTTATGATGGATATTTTCATGATCAAAATAAAGTAAGGATGCCTGAAATAATCAACATTGCGACATAAGCATAAATGCATAACGCAATATTTCAAGAACCAAATTTAGGTGGTTGAAAATTTGGTAAACCCTGCACAACTATTGACTATATAAGGTTGAATTAGAGAAATATGAGAAAGTCCATGAAATTCAGATGTCTATTCTCGTATTGATAAGAGGGTTCATTCAATACTCTATGTCCACTCAGCCACTGATCATTACTCCTTTCGTGAGGAGTGGCTATGAAAGCAACCTATGCAGAAAGTGAAATACTTCTGTATCTGAAATGGGAAAGGGAAAAAGCAGCTAAAAGACTGAGAAGTTTCCAGTTCCATCGAACTACCAGTTCTAAAATGTAGAAGCTTGCCAATAAAAGAAATCGAATTACTGATTTATGCCAAAAAGCAATGGTTTAATGATGAAAATAGAAAAGTCTAACTTATGAAATAACCGAATGACTTGAATAGCCAAAACAAAACTTTATCAGTTAAATATCATATATATATATATATATATATATATATATATATATATATATATATATATATATATATATATATATATATATATATATATATATATATATGCGTACGCTTGCCAGTTGGTATACAGTGATCTCTTGTCCGAAATGGAAGGGTATTTGCAAATGATACTCTAATTATGTCCTAATATGCTTATTTCACAATGAAATAAATGAAAATTTACAACTTTAAAAACTGGTCCATTTGATTTATTCATCCAATATAAAAGCAAATGTATGTACTTGGGCGTATGTTGTAAAATCAATAAGTTCGTAGTCTAATGATAGAAGGCATTTAATTTACATATTCATTTTTTAACATAATCTCCCTTAGCTCAACGGTTCTCTGATGGGCACTTGGATTGAACATTACGCAGTGAAAATTTCAAATCAAAATTCAGCTGAGTGTGTCTGACTTATTGACCCACTCTCGTATACGTGTGTGTTGATGTGGGTATATTTAGATCGTAGCCGTTCCATGAAATATATTTGATTCAACCACGATTTAATATTTTGATTTTGCTTTGTCTGAAGTTTTTCCAGAAGTCCTCATCATATACTAAGGTGTCAAAAGAAGTTACCTTGTCATCGGACCTCTTATTTTTAATGCATTTTAAGGTGTAAATATCTGATGGTTTTCAACTAAAAAAAAAAAGCGATTAACCCTTCCAGTCCTGAATTTTCAATTTTTCAATGTTTTTGCAATGATTCATCTCTTTTTTTAAAAAATTTATAGTTGAAGAGAATATGAACTAATGTTGAATGGGAAAAAATGATTAAAAGCTGATTTTTATTAAAAAATCAAAGTAAAAAAAAAAGGTCCCTGAATCAGCTTGGTTTTCTAATCCATGACAAACAGGTGACATTATTCCAAAGATAGCACTCGAGCATTGATTCTCATGAGAGAAGTTCGTTCGCTGAAAATGTATTCACCAATTCACACTCCTTGTTTCATAGCGTTTTTATCCGCAGATTTCTCATTTTTGATATTTTATCGTTTGGTGCGTGCATATTTTACCATCAGTATTAATGAAAATGGATGGTTATAATAAAGAGTCAATAAATAATTTTATAGAAGATAATGATGAGGGTTTTGGTTCTGATTTATAATCATATGTGGGTTTGAAATTCTATTTTGATTTTTTAATCTTTTTTTAAAAGTATGTTCCAGAAGTACTTGTGAAGTTTGACCAATGGCCCGAGAATTATTACCTCAGTGGCTTTTCATCTACGGTAGAGGTTACGGAAAGGATCAGTAAAGATTATTTAAAAAATTTAAATTGAGGGATGAGCAAGTATAAACATTATTTGAATTGAAATTGACAATTTTAATTTTACAGCCAATATATGATTTTAAAAGAAAACCATTTTGGCATTTTTTCAAAAAAGAATTAAATTATTTATTATGAAGTATAAAATATGTATAAAATATAAAATCTAATAACATAAAAATACAAAATCTAAAAAATGTCTAAATGCAAAAATGACTGAAAATGCTTTCAAATGAAAGACAAAATTAACTCTCAGGAGAACATAAAATTAATTACCATCATTTAACATTTTATTTAAAAACAAAAGACAACCAACAGGAACGAGGTTATTAAAATCTAATTCAAAAGAAAAGCATTTCCCTATTATTGGTTCAAACCCTTTGTTGCCGTTCCAAACGATGATTTTGATTCACATTAAATTTAAATTCAAATGCTGAGATAATTTGGAAGAAAATAAAGAGAAATAAATCCTTTTTGTTTCGTGGATTTACTCCTTTAGTCTCCAATTTAAATAGACAAACAGAAAGAAAAAAAGGGAGGGAGGGAAAGTGAATGACAGAATAAATAAGAGAATGATTGATTGATCGCTGCTTCAGGGATAATAGAAGTTTCTGTTTTTTCAATGGGTTTGCATCCTTCTGACTCTGACTGATTTACCGGGAAAAATAACCATTGACATCCAGTCGTCACTATTTCAATCTTTTACTTCTTTTTCATTAACCGGAGTGATTTGTTTCACAATCTTCTTCTATTCTTCAATAATAATAATAATAATAATAATAATAATAATAATAATAATAATAATAATAATAATAATAATAATAATAATAATAATAATAACAAGAAGAAGAAGAAGAAGAAGAAGAAGAAGAAGAAGAATGATAAAGTTAATATTAATAACACAATTGTAAAGAGAATGAATTACAACAACTGTAAGCAAATGAAAAGCAGATACCAAAAACTAGCCTCACCCCAAAATACAAAATCAGGCACGATTCAGGAAATATGCAAATCATTTGAAATTGACGCTACAAACAAATGCTAGTAGCTCAGATCATGTTTTCGGCTCAGGAAACATTTTTACCGCAAGACTTGGTAATACTGATTTCTCATCATAGCTACATCAGGTCGAGTTACTGCGAACAAAAATTGCATAACTTTTGACAGTAGCTCTTCAATTAAATTGTATTATAATGTCTAAAGAAGTATAGAAATATAAATGTTTTTTCTTGAGAAATGCTTTTATTGACTGGATTCTTCTGATTGATTCAACCTTTAAAAAATACACAGGCATTAATAGAGCGGAAACAATATCCGTGCAATTCATGTAAATAACTCCAATAGTATTATTCCATCTATTTACATGATTATGCTAGTTGTTTGGTGGTTGTCCTTGGCAAACGATGTAAATCCCCACAAGTCTTCTCAGTAGTCCTGCAAACGTCAACATTGACGTTGTATGAACCATTTTCACTTCCCTTGAATTCCATGTTCTTTGTTCTTATCTATAGTGATTTGGAGGTGATGTTAAGTGTGGCAGTTATTATTGGCTTATTTGAATGTTACAAAGTATATTCTGCCTCCTGGCTTTTCCTACATTCTGAGTTTTTTTTTTTCATCTTAATCTTCAACCTGTAGCCTGCTGGCACCGACCAATCTAAAAATCTTGTCGGATATCTTTTCACTTTATGAATCTCCATAACATAAGTATCTAAAATCGTCAGATACCAAATATCAGCAAGTTCTTTGGAATATCCAACTTACTCTCCACCAGATTTTAATAGCGGTAGGATCTGCACCCTGAAGTCTCGAAGTGCCCCAGTTTCTTTGTGAGAGAACATAGCATTGTTCCTAATGCACTGACAATAATCGGCAGAAGCATATCTCTCATATTCCTCTATTTTAACTGTTCTTGGCCGAAGTACTTGAGCAAAACTATTGAATCCTTCTCTTCCATAGCATCACTATGGTTTTTTTAGAGCAGTCACACCTAATATGTTTCAGAACTAAGCTTCTTTCTTTTTTTCCACGATAACTTGATTTGCTATGCTGGCAAAGACAGAATGTCTCGTTTGTACGACATTCTATTACAAACAAAGTCAACGTTTGGAACATAATTTCAATATCAAGGCCGACAAATGATTAATGTGGTATTGTGATTGTAGCTGAGGATAAGGAGAAAGAAAGAGAAAGATAAGAGAGAAACAAACAGAAGAACCCGAGGTCCCATTTGACGTTTTAAGAAATAGTGCAATATGTGAGGGACAGCCATAGAAATAATCATTGATGCTCGTAAAATAAATCTTCAAAAACTTACACCAGAACTAAGCACTGTTAATTATTACCCAAATAAAGTGAGCGTTCGGAAGAATGTTGGATATTTGGGTAAACAGAATTTCAATCTGCATACTCTCTCCATTCTCCAAAGAAACCAGGTGTGATTCAGAGGTTATGTTCCACAAGATGATTTGTACTACTATTCTACCAAGATTTTGGCCACAAGAATACGGTTATCTTGTCAACTCTGATTCAACAAACTTCAACAGCGAAGCTTACAATATCTTTAGGGCAGCTACATCTAATTTTCATTATACAATTGTATAATACATACTTTACTTCATTTCTATTTTTTTGCATGAATATTCTTTAGTTTTTGACGGACTGATTCCTTTCATTTCTTTTAGAAATCATATTCTTTAGAATTTTTTTCGTATTCCTTGTACGCCACTTTCTTATTTTGATCGTGTGTGTGAAGAACCCACTGTCTGGTAGGATCTATTGAGAGCGAATGCTTGAATAAAAAGAAACGATCGTGAAAAACATCCATACTACTAATGCATACACTACTAATGATAATGATGATGATGATGATGATGACGGCAACAACAATAACAACTGTTGGGGCAATTTTGGATCAAAACTCTCTTTCAAGCGTCAGTAGATAAAGAATGTGGAAGAATTGTTTTCTCAAAGATGAAAGCAAAGGAAGAAAGTGTAAATAATTATGATAAAATATAATAATATAATAATAAAAAAAAGAAAGTTAAAACTTGTAATGCCCTGCCCGTCCTTGTTTAGTCAGCTTTGATTTGAGTCTTCTTAAATCTTTTTCCAAATTTAACTCGTCTTCTTTTATGGCGTGATATCGGACAGCGTGCACCACCAAAATACAGAAAAGAAGAGCAGCGAGTTTATGCCATTTTTTGCGGCGTTCATCGACGCGTACTTCAACCTGATGTTTCGTGGTTGAATGGATCGTTGCAGGACGCATACACAAAGACAGATTCAGACGAAGTTAAAAGCAATGAAAGGCACGCTTGGTTGCATCAGAACACAAGCTGCTCTCTATAAGCGTTTAAAAAACCAAGAAGCCAAGCCTTGTTACTCTTTGTGATTGGATGGTGTTTGAGCGCGGCGGGGTATTTGTTGTTCAGTTACAGGGTGTAGTGCGGGTGTGGACATGATTTTGGTAGTTTTCTTTTAACTTAAAAAAATAGTTTTATGCTGTTGAAATTTCGATTACCGATAACAGCTCGATTTATTTTCTATTTGTGCATAACTTTTCAAGATTCCAAGATTTCTTTTTGCTCTATCCTCAAAGTTATTTTAATGAGTTTATGAAAGGTGAGTTTTTGGTTAGGAGATGCATGTTTTGCCATTTATTTAGTTTTGGTTTGTCAGGAGTTGTAACTGTCTTATACATACATACATACATACATACATACATACATACATACATACATACATACATACATACATACGATGTCTCTACGTGTGTGTTAATCTGCGCTTCCTCTTATGGATCTTTCTTCGAATAACCATTACAATATGCGTAGCCTAGATATGTTGATACCGAGGCCCAAGACAAAAGACACTTTCCGAAGGCCCCGTTGATCTACGATTAATGCATTGAATTGCATATTTTCCTCTGGTACACACGCACACCATTCATATACATACACAACACGAATAGATAAATAATACATGTGTGTGTGTGTTTGTGTGTGTGTGTGTGTGTGTGCATATCAGTCTTGTTGAATATTTGTGTTTATGATTTGTTTACACTTTGCTGGTTCGGGAAAGTTGAAACATCAAATCGGGCCTGCATACACACCGAAAAACTCTAAATATAACAGCACAGATAAGCACATTAAACTTGATTAAAACGTCAAAATTTAATTAAAAGGAGGGGTTTGCATGCACACATTTTCCAATTCTGCCCGTTGAATTTGCACATCTTCAAATATAACAACACAATGCAAATGATATTTTATAGAGATTTCAAAAAATCAATTAAGGTTGGTTGCACCCAAGTGCACCCGAGTATGCAACCTATGGTCAAGTAACCTGGTATCAAATTCACCTTTATAAGTGACCGGAGTTCAATGACATCTAACCTATACTCATCCTTTGGTCAATTTACCCTTGTATATAAAACTGTAGCCCTTAGGGTGCAGCCGTCTCCATCGGAATCTGAAATGCCAAAATTGAACTGACTTTGAATTGATATTTCATGTAGGTAACATTTACGCAGATAGATAATTAGCATTTTAAAATATTTAGCTTTTATTTGGACATCTTGACAATGCATTAAATAGTGGGACCCAGGATTTCAGTTGTTACCTGTTACAAAGACAGAAAGAGAACCGTTACCAGTAACAGAGAAAGACAGGAACATGGGTAAGAGGAGACAACTCTCCTCTTTCCCATCTTTCTCCCCTTTTCTCGATGTAAATATCCGTATGCAAGTACATATGCATGGGTATATATTTTTGTACTACTTGATGTCTACAACTTATATGGAAGAGAACATTTAGAAATTTGAAAATGGAAAATTGGTTTGGAGTATATATATATATATATATATATATATATATATATATATATATATATATATATATATATATGCAAGTAAATTATATGAATGAATACATGAATAACAAAGAGGAAGAAGCATAAAAAAAAAACAAATATTTTCAATGAACAAATGGGAAGAAGGAAAGGAAATTAAACACTGCAAGTAACACAGAAACATGAATCCAAAAAAAGAAAAGAAAATCCCAAGAGATATAGAAAAAACAAAAGAAAATAAAAGTTACCAAAAGACATAAAAGATAAAATCTTTTGCCCGACATAAACTGTTAGGACAGATGCAGAGAATTTAAACTTTTCTGTTCCTTTGACATTAGTGGTAGCCCATGACCGGTAAGCTGTTGCATCTCTCTGAGGAAACCCAGTAATGAGGAGAGCAGTCGTCTGTGTTGTTTATTTATTTGTTTCTTCAATAATTGCTTGAACTGAAGTTGTTCTTTTTATTCAAGAGCAACTTTGGCAGAGTATGTCTGATGGTGACTAAGGAATTGAATTGGGCACTTTTGTAATACCTTGGTGATGATAGCTAAAAGTAAAATTGTTGATAAACGGGTCTAAGCGAAATAAATTTGCACCAGGAAGGATCACAAATTTGAACCATACCAGCATTATTTTAGGTTATAGCAATGGAGGCAAATGTGGAGGCCTTTTTTTTTTAAATTTGAGCCTATAGCAAAGGTTATCTTTTGGTTGCAGTCTCTGATTGGTCAAAGACACGACTCCTTGTAGGAGGAGGAAGCTAATAGGAAATGAAAAATCTGGTGACAATACAAAGAAAAGTCATATACATTTCGTGATCCAGTCAGAAGTTAGATATATCAGAAGAATTGTCGGGACAATACGGGAAGAGGCCACATGCAGTAGCAACAGGAGGTAGGGACAGGGACAGGGAGTAGGATTAGAAAGCCGTATATTAGAAGAAAGGCAGGAGTCCCAGATATAAAAGGAACCATTGGAAAACTAAAATTATTAAGGGTTAGTTTAGTTCGTCTCGCATTTTTTTGAGATCATGAATGTTCTCAGCAAAAGAGACAGTGTCGACATCGGATCTGAAATTACCTCAATTCTGATTCCTCCATTTGGCCAGTCTAGTTTCCGGGTTATCATTTTGGCAGGCAGTGAAATTTTAGGGTGAGTGAGCTGGTATCAACATGTCTTACCCCTTTGCTATCTGAAAAAGCTTTTGAAAATATTTCATGTAGCCGGATAAACGAGCCGTTGTGTCCTGCTTCAATCTTTCAAAATATGTCCACATACGTTGTGCAGTGATACACACGCATATATAATACAGAGAGCGATACATGAATAGAACACACACACATACACACGCATATATATATATATATATATATATATATATATATATATATATATATAATATACAAAGTACTAATCAGTATTACTGTATAATGCATCATCGGGTGTGGAAGATTCTCCAGCCAGAAAATTAGACAACCCAAAGAAGCATAAACGTCTTTGCGAAGCGAATATTTCAACTCATTATATATATATATATATATATATATATATATATATATATATATATATATATATATATATATATATATATAATAGAGAGAGAGAGAGAGAGAGAGAGAGAGAGACACCCACACACACACACACACACACACACAGACAGAGAGATAGACTGACAGACAGACAGACAGACAGAGACAGAAAGAGAGACAGAAAGAGATAAAAGCGGGAGATAAATGGAAAAAAGGAAGAATTGAACGTTTGTAGAAAAATAGTTTGAACTTTGGTAAACTGTCTTTATTTAATTATTGAACATCAATGTCTTGATCATGATATATAGAAATTCTTACTATTCCTAAAAACAAAATCTTGGCACCATTCTTTCAAATATTTTGTTGTCAGAACCATGAAGCAATTTAATGTGTCCTAATAGTGGAAAAGAAAACGTTCAGATAAATTAAGCGTTGCTGGAAGACACCTTAGGTCAGTTGGTTGTCCTTATCAGAAAATTTAGAAGAAGCCATACGTGGAATAGCAGACAGGCCAGAAGCAGTGAAAATACGCTGTATCACTGTAATAAAAATGGAATGGGCTAGTGAACGAAATCGTTGATTCGTACACTGAAACACACTTATGCACATTTACACACGCATATCCATGCATACGCACCCATTCACGCTACAGTGCTCTCATCCTTTCACACACACACACACACACACACACACACACACACACACACACACACACACACACACATCTTTATTCCCAAATTATTATATACGAAATATAAATTGCGTTATATTTTAAAGAAACTTATTTGAGATTATCTCCTGTCCTTACACGGGTAATGTATCACTCGCCCTTAACAACGTAAATAGAATAAACAATTAAAGAAAATGGGGCTACCGCTATTGTTTATTGTATTTATGTTGTCTACGGCCTGTGACATATTAACCATGTAACGAGAGGATATCATCTCAAATAAGTTTTTATAACGTATTACGCATTCAATAACTTATTCTTTTGGACTGCATATATCCATTTCTCAATATATATATATATATATATATATATATATATATATATATATATATATACTTATCATTATTCATCCTGTCTCAAATGCATATGGTCAAATCAGACGGAAGTAAGGCTCAATTTACACTACTTCCTTCTCCCTCAATGTGTATGGTGAATAATGGAAAATTATAGAAAAGAGACAAAGAAGGAAGAAAATGACAAAAATTAACAGATAGAAAAATAACATAAGACGTAGGAAAATGTCCATGTGAACAACTTTATATAGGAATGGAAAGAGAAGAGGAATACAAAAAGTGGCACTCACAAAGGAAAGAAGGTTAGATGTTCAGTCTTAAAGAGCTGAATATATCAGAAGGGGGGTTGAAAACAAGTGCAAGGCCGACTGTCCAGTATGAAGTCTTAAAAGCTCGCTGGAAATTTAGCAGTTTTTATCCCAGGGCCCGAAATGACCGTGCAGAAATGGAGACTCGTTTTGGACGAGATTCCATCAATCATTCGAAAATAGAATAGGACATCTTTGGCATTCTCTATGCTTCTACCATGAGCGAAGGTCACGTTAATCAGCACAGTATTTCAAACGATACTCGTGGGAATAGCCCTGTCGGCACAAAAGTAGAGACGGAGACCTTAGACCCCTGTCCCTTGCGCTAAAACAGCGCTAAAAGAGTGTTTCTTTTCCTCATCAGCTGATATATATATATTTATATATTATGAATTTAGTAAACTGAGTGGTTTGTCTAAAATATCTGATGATATGAATCATTTGAATTCTATCCTTTTTGTCATTTTCTGTTTACGTTTGACTTGAACTTGTAAAATATTTGCGACAAGTTGATACTTCCATGCTGTAATACAAAATTGTACGATGTCTTATAGTTATTTCTTCATAAATATTGACAGCAATAGTCTTCATACCATTAAGGCATCCTCGTTTTCTAAGAAAACGAGGACTTCAGATAGAAATAGATAACTTTTATATAGTTTTCTAAAAAAGAGAGAAGAGTGATGGAAATCTAAAAGCGAATCTCTGAATTGGAAGCAGATTTTCGTGCTTTTTCTTGGAAATCAAGAGCAACTTTTAATGGCGTTAATGAAATTCAAACTGAGATACTCAAAACTTCACAAAACTTTATATACAATTTATTTTTAAATGGTCTGTTCATAAACAAGAGCATTTAAACAAAAAGGTCATTTGAAATCTATAGTTTTGACAGCAATTTCATTTTAGCAAGGCCACGTGGGATGTTATATGCAAAGGCGCGGCTAAGTTTAATACAGGGCCAACATGATTGTTTCCAGTAATCTTCAATTAAAAAAAATACTCGAACAAAAATGTTATGTTACTTTTTATTTGGAGACTAATTATGACACAATGCCCAATTGTATACCAGTAGTAAGTGATTTTCTTGACTGCAATTTATATGATTACTTTTAGATTTTTTACTGTAAATAGAACGTGTTGAATAATACGCTTGAGAGAGAACTACTGCTACTTCTGTCTCAAATGGTTCACCATTTACAAGGCCTAAATGTCCTAAATACTAATAGATGTCTTATAACATCAAAGACTAAACTTAGGAAAACAAATTACTGAATGTAAACAGAGAATAACGATAAAAGTGAGTTGAAATTAGAAGATTTTCTCGTCGGTCTCGTGAACACAAGACAAAATAACATAAACAATAAATATTCTAATGTTTTACTTATTACTGGCAATGCTTTTTCTCATGGTAAATTTATGAGAGAAAAAACGTTGTGAATTGTTCTATTGTCAAGATTTATCGATGTTTATTGTACAATTACAAGAACTTACTTATTATGAGAACTGAACCAAATTCATCGAGCGATACAGTGAATTAAAAAAAAAAAAATAAAGTCTGTGTACCAAAACGCTCAATTTCATTTGAATAAAAATTGACTATTCAACAATCAGGAACCCTCTGAATTGGTTTCAAGATGGGGAAAAAGATTAATTTCCTCAAATCTACATTTTATAACAAATAATATGATTTGGTGAAGAGATGAAAATGTATACAAAATCGCCGAATAAAATTGTAATTTGTAAAAGATAAGCTCATCACCTGATGTTTATGATAACTCATCGCAGTTTTAGAATTTAGTAAGATTATACTCGATGCACATATTTTGATAAAATATCAGATCTGAGTTTTTGTTCTTCAGTTTTATCATGTCACTGCACATACATTCGAAGTACATAGATATATTCACATGGAGTTTTACAAACATGTAGCTGATATAGTTCTGCTGAGTTGGGATGAACAAAGAAACATATTATTTTCTGCTCATTCAGTAACTCATATTTCATGTTAATAATTGTGCTTGTGCCGGAAAGGAAAACACTTTTTCTCGTAACATAAGAATTAAAACATATGATAGATACAATTTTGTTGTTTCTTGGTGTCCCATTTAATTGTGTGTAAAAAAAATACACCCTTGCTCATACCCCTTTTAGATACTATTTTTGGTTTTTCGACATGCTTGACGGACGTATGCGTATGTATATACCCCAAGAAGAAGAAAAGCAGGCACATACAAACTAACCATTTTTCTTCAACAAGATTATTTATTCTAGGCATTAAAATCGATAACTGAACTATCAACGGCTAGCATGATCAGTACTCTAACCATTTTAACGAAAATTAATATGCCGTAAATGTTGTTCTTATTGAAACAGTTTTTCGTTTCTTTCTCTTTATCAATCCTTCTTTTCCTTTTTTTCAGTTGATTATTTTTGGTACACAGACATATACAAGCGCATATAACAATACTCGAATTCTACAGATGGGTGCATCTCCTTGTGTGTACCATCCTAACAGACAGACACACTCTGTTCAATGTGCCATTGTATTTACAGCAAAATAATGAATAAAACTTCCATTTCAGGATTAACCCGCTGTCACGCACACTTTGAACAGTTCAAAAATTAGCTGCCGACGATTCGTAGAGAACTCTATTGGTTCATTAAGGTCAACGTGCGGCAAATTGAAAAGGTGTGCCATACGAAGTAGTGACGTCACTAATTGCATATTTCGACCCAGTGTCTTCCAATCATCTGCAATGGGCAGGTGTGTCGCGCCGGCACAATACCACTTGATCTAACCCTAACCTAATGGAGTTGAATCTCTTTTGACCTGACCATCTACAGCCGAGGAAACCTCTCATACGATTCCGTTCGCCAGAAAATAATGGCATGACATGAAAAGCGACGGCCTTTCGGTGCGAATTCATTCACGAAAAAGGGTAACGGGGGAAATACATTGTAAAGAATCATTCCGGATTTCATTTCCATTTTGGCATTGCGGGGTTTTGAGGTAATGAAAAGGTCATGACAAAAAGTTTGAAGCACTCAATATTTCAATAATGGTAAGAGTCTGTTGCGAAATTGATAGCAGTTATTAATTTTAGAGTGCAACGTTTCGCACGAGACTAGGTGTATGTAGTACGTAAAGGGACGCCTTTCTATATCTCCAGGGTTTCCTCCTAGTCTCTCTCTTTTCATCCATGTGTGTGGGTGGCGTGAGAGTGTATTATATACACATACATATTTGAATATATCTGAAAATATGTGTGTGTGAGAGTATACAAATCTCTCTCTCTCTGTACACACACACACACACACACACATAAATATATATATATATATATATATGTATATATATATATATATATGTATATATATATATATATGTGTGTGTGTGTGTGTGTGTATACATTATTTAAGGTACCCAGAGTTGCAGTGTTACCCGGGAAAAAATTCCAAGTCTAAGAACATTGGAACGCAAATGATATTTTATAGAGATTTCTTTCAATCAAATAAGGTAGGTGGCACTCGCGTACTTCTATAAAAAGAACTGAAAATGATTTTCTTTCAGGAATGAGAATTTATGCACTCCCTTTTGGCGTTTGTAACTTGCACATCAAAGCGAACACTCAGATTCAAATTACCCATCTTTTTTATACTCCATGCGTTGACTTTATTATCAGGAATTCAGCAGATCTCAGAATTTCCGAATTTGAAACATTTGAGAGAGAGAGAGAGAGAGAGAGAGAGAGAGAGAGAGATCATATCGTGTCAACTATCATTAGCAAATTCTTGGTGTCTTTTGTAAACTTTAGATATCTGTTCTGAAAAAAATATAATTTTTATGATATATGTATTATGCACTTTTCTATTCGGTGAAAACTACATTGCTACTAACAATAACATTCAAATGGTTTATTTAATAATAGAACCATTAAACCATGTAAAAAAAGTGGGCAGTAGATATTCGTCCGGGATTTTGAGGTATTTGTCCCAAAATTCATTTATGATTACAAATACCCCTCTAGGTGTGTGTCCATAGTCGAATGGTCTACGGTGTTCTAATAGGCATCAGATGATTGTGTGGATCAAAGCCAGCTGGGAGCAAAACATTTTTCTTTGCTTTCGAGGTCAGTTGAAGATTAACCATTTGGCTAATTAGACTTTTTTTCTTCCTTTTGTCCAATTGTATTGAGCTTTGACTTTTCGTATTTTCGTATGTAACAACGACGAATGACAATGACCAGAAGAAAAAAGAGCGATGCAATACATGAATAACAGTGAAACGGTGACGAGAAATGAATTCTGTTATGTTTACTTTTGGGATTTTAAGAAGCAAGGGAGATTATCCATGGCACAGCCAACCATACTATCGTTACGTTTGGGTTGGGATTAGAGTTAGAGGTAGGTTTAGTGTTTTTGCTTTTAGAAAAACTCTTTTATTGTCTGGTTAGGGTTAGATTCTTAGAAAATACAACCGAACAAGCAAGATTACTATCAGTGAGAGAAATTTAGAACAACAGTTGATTCTGACGAATGGAAAAAAATGGTACAAATTTTCATTGTACCAACCGTGTATTTAGATATCTCTCAAATAAGATCGTTTCTAAAAAACGAAAATAATTCTGGAGGTTTTAAGATCTAATAGACTGGAAGCATGAAATTAAAAGAAATAATCAAAATGTTCTCTGTCAGGTTTTGAACCATACTATTTGTATTTAAATCGTTTCTAATCACTGGTACACTATTACCATCACTGATTTTTCTGGCAAAGAAAGTGATATATATCCATGTGAGGTTGATCGCAGATCCCATAGGAACAAACTTTTTTCTTCAAATTCGAACTAAAATGTGTGATGCGGGTAAATTAAGACCTGCTGATTTCGAATATGCTTCTGCTTTCATTGATGCGTGGTTTTATGCTAATAAAAGGACAAATGTACATACGCACTTTACAACTTTATGATATATGTATATGTGTGTTTGTATCGTGGATGCAAAGTGATGAGTCAGAGTCTAGATGAAACAACAGAAATATCTACATTCTCTTCTTCAGCATCAAACGTGTAAACAGCAGAAAAAAATTGAAAAAGATTGCTGGCTCCGGTCGAAATGCATCGAAATACACCCACAGAATGATAAAAAATGCGATGTAACGCCTATCTCTTGAGTTTTATATCTTAATTTTCCAATTGTCATTTTCATCTACACACAAACACTAATATAAGGATTTTATTACTTTTAGTGCAACATTGTACAATCAAAATGGATACTATAAGGTCTTATTTATTACCAAAGCCTTTAACATTGAATCTTTGTTATCAAAAATATGAATATGTAGCCGTCTTAAAACTAGAAGGTATCCAAAATCAATATTTGGTGACTTTGTCTTCATTTTCAACCACTACATGTAGTCTTGATGATATTGACCTCACTAGATTTTTTGCAAACAGCAAGCAGAATGTATTTCCACTTCAACGGAATGCAGACTCAATCCTGACTTGTTGAATGGGCGTCTTTTTTCTACTCGTCACTCAAGTACATTCCTCAAGTGTCCAATTGGATTTAAATTCGGTGACATGTTAGGCCAATCAAGCACTTTTACCCTCAGAAACTCTATAGTCCCCTTAGTGGAAGGTTTTGATTCATTGTCATGCTGGAACATATCTCTTCTTCTCAAGTGTTTAGGTTGAGAAAACATGTTCCTTTCAATATTTTGATATTCTCTTCAGTATTCATGATTCTATTGATGAAATATAGTTCACCTGTGACCCTGGAGCTTACAGAACCCCAGATCATGACATCTCCACTGCCATGCATAACTACTGAGACTGACACTTTTCCTTATGCGCTCTGCCATACTATACTTGTTAGATGCCATCAGACCCAAGTAGGTTTATTTTTTATTCTATCTGCGTGCTATCCGAAACTTTTTCTTCATTCTCCTGAGTAAATTTTAAACAAGTATCTTTGCATCTTGATGTCAGTAGCCGTTCCTTACACAGTCGTCGGCTATGCGAGCCTATCTTGTTCAGGGCACGTTTGATAGTTGTCGAAACGTTCATAGCACACATTTTTTTCACTTCATCAACAACATCTGCAGTCGACTTTCTTGAGTCTGAATCAACCAATCATTCGATATAACAAATAGACCTTGTGCTCAGCTTCCGTGCTTACTTTTGTAAGCCTCTAACTTTTCCACTTTCCTTCTTCATTTCGCACAATTTTGGCAACAGTGTTTTTGCTCATCATCAGTCTTGTAGCTATTTTTTTAGTAGTAGTTGTTCTGTTGGTGCAAATTAATAGTATGTTCCGTTGGATCAAGAGATAGGTTTTTTCATGTAGATAAAAAAATATGTGTCCTGAAAATTATGTCTTTATGAAGAGGTCTTCAAATATTTCATACTATAATTATATTCAAATTCATTCAAATCACCTTCGAGAAGAAAAGTTCGGTTCGGAAATATATCTACTATATAGGACGAAAAAAACTTTTTTCGTGGGGATGTACAAATTTTTTAACCGTATTATATTTATATTTTTGGCTGCAGCGTTTCTATACCGTAAAGTTTGCTACTAATAATACCTAATGATATCCGTTTCGACTGTATAATGCTCGACAAGAAGTGATAAAACCTGCTATGTTAGATTTAAAAGAAAATTAGATGATAGGGGTGTGCTTATTTATGGACGTTACTCTGTGTGTGTATGTGTGTGTGTGTGTGTGTGTGTGTGTGTGTGTGTGTGAGTATACGAGGGTAGCTCACTAAATTCGTAGTCTGACACAGTTAGTAACAGGATTTGTATTTGAAATGAAGGCGATAATGGTGAAAAAATATTGCGTAAAAATGCTTTACATGATTAAACAACTGAATTACCGATGAACTCGCGTACGTGACAAGATGATTAATTAATATCAAGAGAGATATATGCATATATGTTTACGACTGTTCAGTTTTGCAAGTTTTTGTGACATTGTTCATACTGTGTTTTATAATTGTAGCCTGGTACCAAATTTGGTGCATATAATAATTTCTTGAATAATTAGTACAGAGACCAGAGGCCTTCAGTTTTGAAATATCAGTCCAACAATATTACTTTTACTCAGAGATGCCCGCTCAGATTACTTATTCCATACGGAGCAGTTATAGTACTATACTTTTTAGCAAAAATTAGATGCTGGAAAATATCAAAATATTTTAAACATCCTACTCGTCTATATAATCGAATATATACGGTCATTACAAAACCATATAACAATGAGTTATTATTGGATTTGATGGCCAATAAAATTCTATCAATAATTCACGAAAATATTTGGCTATCTATGTGAAATCTTTAAAATGTAGTTCTAATAATTTTTTTTTTTTGAAATAATGTCAGATTATAAATTTTACATGGTTTCTGTATGCACCTCTGATAAAGAAAAGAGTAATCAATTAACTGTTAATATATATATATATTTTTTAAATCATATATATATATATATATATTCAAATATGGAACAAAGCAAAAGTATCAGGACTGCTAGTGTCGATCAAAACGTACTACGCTATTGCATTGTTCTACGAAAAATCACAGCACTGTTGCTCATTCTATTTTGTTTCTTTCAGGCTTGGAAGTCCTTTCAAGTTTTTTGTTTGTTTTCTTCATTTCTGTGACATCCATTTCAAAGCAGTACTGCAGCAGTTAAGACCTTCTGATGCCAACGAGTGCAGTCGACCGCTTGTTCTTTTCAAGGTTCCCGGGTTGATGTTGATCTTCTGTTTGAGTTGATCTTCGTAACAGTGCAGTGGTCAGCCAGAATTGGAAATTTGTTGTTGGTGTTCAGTTCCAGGTAGAAGTCTGGTGTCACTCATATAGCATACAAATGTTAATGTAAAAAAGCTGTCTTCAAAGTTAGCTCATATGGGAATGACAAGATGATAGAGAATCTTCAGTAGTGTCATGACATTCAATACTGTATAAGGCAAAGTTCCAAAAGTTGGGTTCTAAGGCGACTGTTCAGTATGTGAATGGAGAGGGTAATTGATGATGTACTTTTCTCACATGAAATCTAAAACATGCAAATGGAAAGAAATGTGGACTGCAATCAGTGCAGGTAAAGCAACAAATTTTACATCCATTTTATGTTAATATCTCAGTCGGCATTGGTTTGTTTGCTTTAATTGATTATGTACTCTCTCAGTTTTTGTCCAAATACATGATTTCACCTTTCTGTAAAATACGTATCTTTGAAAAGATAGACTCATTGAAAACCAGAAAGGCAGAGCGATAAGTTGATACATTGATCAATTCAGTATGTGACAGGTTGATATCAAGAAATAATAGTTGATATACCGAGAAACATTGTTGAGAAAAGAAGGCAAAGGCGTATAGAGAGAAACATAAGGCGAATGTCGGAGATGACAGAATAAGAAATCAGTTCTCTTCCCAGTGTTAAACGACGAAGGCTGAGCCCTAAGGCAGAAGTTTTTGTTGAACGTCTGCAGTTGGCCATTTGATCCCTCTTCGCCTACAGCACTGAGACGAACAATAATGGGTGAATTGAAACACACAGATGTGGCCTAATTATTGCCAACGGCCAAAACGCTGTAAATTGTTCCATGATCAGGCTCAACTCATCTCATCTTGCTTCAACTCATTTGTCCGTCTGTACATCAGAGAAGTTGACCACTGCTATTTTTTGTGTTGTTTCTTTTGTTTTTAAAGAGGTTTTTCTAGGGTCTTGTTGTCTATTTTTTGTTTATCTTATATCTTGTCTTTTTGTTCTCATTCATTTTATCATTCTGATTATGTATATGATAAACATTCATTGTTTTAGTACCTTCTTCTTCTCCTTTTCAACCTTCTAATCATAACCCATGACTTCTACTTTTCTTCTTTCTTCCTCTCTTTGCATGAATTTTATTGAACTTAAATTAGGAACTTTCTCACCTCTATGCTCTTTATTCTTCATCTGATTTCTTTTTTTAATCTTACTCTTTTTATTTTCTTCGGTTATACTGTTATTGTCTTCTGTTTTTCGACTTCCACCTTCCTTCCTTCTATCTTCCCTTCTCGATTCTTTCAGAAATCAAAACTTTTCTCGCTTCACCTTCCTCTTCTACATCTTACCCCTATACTTTTTCTCGTTCTCTTTCTCTCACTTTCTACCCCATTTTCGTCTAATGAAACCTCCTCACAAATTTCTTATTCAACATTCTCTTCCTTATCATTCGACTTTTTTTTTCTAATAAATGTGTTCAACCAAGATCAATTCCTATTCGAAGAAGTGTTCACAAATTATACCAAGTTGAAGAACTCACTGTGAACGTTGCAGCAACTGAATTAAAGTTTGCTACCTTCGAGATAAATGTGAATCATCAGTGTACTCCGGCTCACACGAACAATTCAACCTTGTTTAAGTTTTTATTACACGAAAATATTCAATTGTGAAATGAATTACTGATACTTATACTTATATATAAAATCGATATTTACGGAGAGAATACGCGTTCTGGAGCCATATGCATCGAACACATTCCGGTTTATCCTGCATACTAAATCGTCTTGTATCATTAATCGATACCTGCATGAAAAATGCACGTGACAGACACTTTTTATTTTCTAAGCTACCTCTGGACAGAAACTAAGATAAATAAACACCATCTTATTTTCCCGTTAATATCGCTCACTTTCCATTACAACTTTTGTGAATTCGATCTACACTGGGTTCCCTGGATTTACAGTCTTGTACCATACTAATCTGAGCGGAGGGAATATCAATAAACCCCAGATTTTCACTTAATTTTCTGGCATGGTTTATAAGAGTATTTATTCGGCGTACTATTGCACACAGCAATCCATCAAAGCCACATTGCAGTCCATTTCGAGTTTCGCTAGACTTTACATGTACATAATATCAGCTCTTTGGACAAAATCGAATATTAACACACTTTATACGTGCATTTTACTTCGGGATTAATGAAGTGCATTGATAGTAGAAAGATCGAAAGCCGATCATAACGTGAATATACTTCGATGTACATTGCAAATGCATAAATAAAAATGATATGAGAATTGGTGTGAGCATGATTTTGTAAATGGTCGAGTTTTGACGAACTAAATGCACAACCAACAAAATAACATAGAATTTAAACTTTGACAATTTGTTGGTCTGCCAAGCAAAAGTCTCGTACTTGTAAGACTTGTGATAAACATGCAGTATGAATTCTATTCTCGATGGCTGTTTACACAAACGTTTCTCCTTACTCAGAGTTTATTCTATTGTACACCATTCATATTTTTTGTTTTTTTTTTCCCAACGAAAGTCAACATCTCGAGGAACGGGGAAAATGTTTATGTTAAGACCAATTTTCAAATTGGTTAACAGCGTTTGTATGCAATCATGTGACCGAAGAGTCACAAGAGAGAATGGTTAAATAGCAGGAGGATTTTTTTTATCAGTTCATAGCGTTGTTACAGATAGAACAGTATGATATTGAGAATGTGCAAAGAAAGAGGATTTTTCCTTTTTTATATAACACTTTATCATATTATCCTTTTTTTAGATCAATTGTCGAGATAAAAATAGGAAATACATGAAAGAGAGAGAAAAGTAAATGAGAGAAAAAAGAAAAAAAACAGACAATATAGAGTTTATAACTAATGTATATCTTCGCTACGCATTTATAACTTTTCCATTCGCTGAAGAATTGTATTGCATTTTCGATATTTTCGTTTTAATTTTGATATAATCATTATTTCTCTTCGGGTCATTTTCACGAAGATTAGCTTGAAAACTCACTTGGGAACTAATAGTTTTATTACAGGAACAAATCTGAAAAAAAGGTGACAAAAAAGTATATACAACGTCGCAGTATTTTTTTTTTAATCAGAAGCTGTTTTTTGATTTGTTTTCACTTTGATTACATAATTTTGGGTATAGGTTTTCATTTGAAACTTTGATTTTCCTCATAGTATATTTTGTAATTGCATACGTATACAATACGATTAATTTCAACATGGTAGAAAAAGAACTGTTTTTCTCACAGTTGTTGCATTTTAGTCCTCGGGTTTGGGTAACAAAACCCAACTCATAAACAGATGGATCACTTTTATTCAAATTCTATCGTAATGTTTGCACCAGTAGTCAGAAAGGGTACCAAAATTTTCCCTTTTTTAAAAATCGTATTATCGCACGAACAAAGTAATTTACAGTGAAAAGTGACAAAGACCGACATTAACCCCCCCCCCACACCGGTGATGAGGTAAATATCATTTGCAATCTATAAATGTTTATATCAGTAACTATACTGCTAACAGGGGTCAAAGTGGAGGGAAACACTTTCCCCTTTTAAGGTTCGAAAGTGGAGGGAATTTTTTCCCTTTTCATAGGATCAAAAATCAAAGGAAACTTTTTCCCCATTAATCAATGGAAATTTCTACCCTTGTGACGGGTTAAAAGTGAAAAAAACTTTTTCCCTTGAAGGGATATATATATATATATATATATATATATATATATATATATATATATATATATATATATATATATATATATATATATATATATATATATATATAGAGAGAGAGAGAGAGAGAGAGAGAGAGAGAGAGATAGATAGATGGACAATACAAATCAAAAATGCAATATACGATGTGTGGTGGGTTTATTTTTATAAAGCGCTCGATATATTCAATATTAAACCTCATTTTAATTTAGTATAATGGAGTAAGGATTTGCAACACAAACACGTTTATGTTTCTGCTCCCTTTTGGCTTCGTCAGGTGAATGATTCGGTTTATTTTAAATTTCCCTAAAAGACATATAAGTCCTTACCGGAGAAAAAGTTTTTAAAAAAAAAGAAAGAAATAGAACGATCGAACAAATCAAACAACTCTAAATAAGAAGGGCAAAAGCATCAGTGACAGAACAGGAAAACTACAAAAAAAGTTGCTTTTATACTCATGAAGAACCAGAAACTGGACTTCATAAACTTACCAATCATGAGACTTACAAACTGCACTAAATCGCCAATGGGCAAAAATTAGAATGAAAATATTAGAAGTCATAAACTACAGCATCGACCAACAACTGCAACTAAACCAATGGATGACACGAAGGAGGTAATTAGCTGGTTTGGCAGCATAAAAAAAAAATGCTTGTGCTTCTGTACAATTTGGTTTCTTAGACTTCTAATACGTATTGTATACGCATGCAATTACAAAATATACTATGAGGAAAATCAAAGTTTCAAATGAAAACCTTTTATATCCAAAAGAGTCTTTGAAGAAACCATGGAATTTGCAAAAATCTATACTGAAATAAACAAATAGAGATATAGAAATAATTAAACACTGTAGAGCGATGGTAGTATTCAACAATCAAGGATAGATAGACTAAAAAAACGATGTCTGTGGTTTTGATGTTTCTATGGGTAGTCTCGAATGTCTCAAATCGAAAATTATATATTAAGCCAAAATATCAACCCAAGAGAAACCCTTAAAGGTGAAATATTATTCGGAAGTATCGAAAGCGCCATTTACACAAAGATTAACCAACCATATATCATCATTTACAAACGAAAAATACAAAAATAGTACACCACTGTCGACATATTATTGAAGACTAATTGACAGCAAACTCAAACCTACAGTAAAACAGAAAATATTGAAACAAACATACTTATATCAGAATATTGAAACTCTATGTTACCTACGGCTGAATGAGAACTTTGAAATCCTCACTTATGCCAATGCAACAAAAAACAAAAAACAAAAGCAAAAAAGAAAAACAAAAAAAAACAAACCCGAAATATTAAGCAGAACAAATGAAATGGCGTTAAAAGGCCAACATTGCTCATAATTTCTATTAACGAACATAACTCAATAACCCACAAATATATACATCAAAAACTCACCCCCATAGATATAAATTCACTCAGCCGCTTTAGAAAATAATCCAATTACCATGATAATCTTTCATGGGTGGAAACAAACCAAACCAAAAGTAATTAAATCATCCACTAAAATAATATAAAGAGAACTGTGACATTGGGGAAACAAATTTAGGTGAGAATAAAATACTCTCAGAGAGAAAACATACCACAAAGAACTGGTCAGTCAGCTACAAACTGATTGCAAAAATGCCTGTACCATACCCTCTTAATCTATGTTTTATAATTACCAACAAACACAGCATATATATATATATATATATATATATATATATATATAGAGAGAGAGAGAGAGAGAGAGATTATTGACTTCCTTTTTTGTCAATAATTTCTCAATATTCGACACGTTGAACTTTTTTTCTACTCGTTTTTCTGCTTTTTCAAACAGTTATGCATCCCAGTGTATCTATTTTCTTCTCCAGAAAGTTCGTTCTTTCGGATTTCTGTCTTACAAGCACTTTTCATTCTGTAGCTGTAATTGTTTACCTGGAGCCCTTTATTTAGATTTGATTTATTTATTTTTGTTCCTAGAGTAAAACTTTTCTTCTACAAAAGTATAGATGGTCACAGAGAAGAGAATGCAAATGAAATGCTTACTATAGGCTTTACGCTATAGAAGAACGGGCAACGAAAGACACGATCTTGCCTTTGGTTGCCATTCGGTAATAACATAAAACCTTTGCTCAGCATTTTTGTCTTCAACATTTTTATTTTCTCAAGAAGCAAAGCAGAAAAATGGAGTTACAAATAATATAAACCATTAAAAGTAAAAAGGAATTGAAAAAACAAAATTTCAAAAATTGAATAAAAAGCAGAAATTCAAATAAGAAACACAGGAAAAGGAAGTAATCTGAATGCTTTAATGAAAAAAAAAAGGCAAAAGGAAAAAATAAGGGAATATCATAACACCAGAAGAGAGAAATATTTCAAGGAATCTAATCTTAAAGAAATGAAAGTTGCAAAGAAAGAAAGATGCTGAGAATCACCGTGAAAGGAATGAAGAAAAACTGCTATGAAGATAAAAGAATAAAAGAGTAACAGGAGGAATGGAGAGGTATCAGAAAAGCATTTCGGAGAATAAATAAATAGATAAATGAGGGGACCTAGTGAAGAAAAAATGAAAAAGATAGACAACGAATTTAAAAAATGAAGAAACAGGGCTGAATTCGAGAAAATTTTAGGTGAGATAAACCTAAGAAAATGATGAAAAATACACACGAAGAGAAAGAAAATTAAGGAAAACTCTGATAAATAGGCAAATAAAATGAAGAGAAGAGCTTGACTAATCGCAAAAGAAGCGGTACAAAGATGGAGAGAATGAAATAGACGAATAAATAAACGAATTGAAATAATGCAAATAAGAATTAAAAGAGCAAGTTATAATCACTTGACTCTGGAGGAAAAAAAGAAAAGAAAACTGTTGAACAATAAAAGAAAAACCTGAAAAAAGAACTGAAACCAAGAATAGTCTGTAAGAAAGATTGAAAAGACCTAGTTTCTCCTCTAATAGTAATAAATAATAGTATTACCCAAGATGCCTCTGCATCAGCTAACACAAGGTTCTTGTCAGCAGAAGCATTGAGGGCGAACTTCTGGTTTACTCTCCAACTCCCACACGCCAAGTTTCTTCCTGTTGAATTTGTCTCCAAGCCAGTGTTTCCAGACAATGGTCTCCACGGAAAAGGGCCTGTGCCGACATTGTGGCGTACTGTCCACAATTGGGAATAAAGACTCCGTTTTACTCCCGTGAAATTGACTCCGGGCGAATGAGTAGAAAAACCCTCCTTGGTTATTCATCTCTTTTACTGCCTTATCACCATTTTTTTTTCCGTTAGATTACAAGAAACGATGCAATGATCAAGTGATTGAATGATCGAACATAGAAGCGATCCCGATGAACGAAGGCAAAAAAAAGTAGATTGAATGGATCAGTGAATGAATGAATGAATGAATTATATGCCCCAGACGTCTACAGCTCACTTCACTTTATTTGGCCTTATTAAGAGATAGAGAGAGACAGAGACGGATAGACAGAGACAGAGAGAGAAAAGCAGTAAGGGGTGGATGGGATGTTGGAAAATAAAGGATGGGAGGTAATAAGAACAAAAAAATTACGTTGGCTCTTTCTTCGTATTTGGATCGAATTGTAGTTCGAGTTTTGTCCTAGTTGAACTTTATCTTTTATATTTGTTTACAGCTTATCTTTGGGTGGAATTCTAAAGGAAAATAAACAAAGCTTTTTTCACAATTTCTTGCTTTTCTTGGGATGTGTATTCACTTTTCCAATACGTATTGTTTTTTTATATGTTGTGTTGTCTTGTACATTAAAACATATAGCCTAAAACATATAGCGCATACAAAGGTGCACATTCATTCTTTTGTTTGGTGGTCTCTCGATTCTCGAAGTCCCGTATGACAATAGCTCTGCAACGTGTTGTTGGATACTTGTTTGTTTCAATTTCACGTAAACAAATTCAGAATAAATTGCTGACTCACAGTAAGTATTGCCAACCAAGATTTTCTTTCCTTTTCTACTTCAATCTCCCTCAGTCTTCTCTCTGCTTTCTTCTTTCATTTAATTCATTTCCATTTTCTTTTGCTTCACAAATTTTGACCAAGATACTCAATTCTGACCTTATCTCAGTTTCGGCCATCCACGTAAAGGTTTATGACTTACATATTGTAGTGGTACAGCTGGGGATGCACTTTCGTAAGTCTCGTCTCCCTGCAACTTTAATAAGAATTTAGAATATTTTAGTGTTTATAAATCGATTTTGCAAGATTGATTTTTGGTAAAATTGATAAGTGCAATGTTGTCAGAAAGTTATGTTTTATGCTTTCCGTAGTTTAGTGAAGGCAGAAATTTTTAATATTCTTGCAAGTAAGAAAATACTGTGGATTATTAGATGATCTTAATGATCGAAACATCAATTAAGTTGAAGATGACAACACATTTTATTGTATTCTATTCTTTGTATTTTATTTTAGAGCTCCCCATTAAATGTCACACTAAAAATTTTGGATGAGCTTTTAGTCAGTTGTAGGTATTGTTTACACATTTGTGCTACCATTAGTTCTTTTGTTTGATGATCAGTGATTCAATCAGTTGTTTATTTTATCTTTAAACAGTAACGGAACGGCAAGTTAACCGTCGGACATTGTGATTACTTGCAAGGAAATAACGATTGATCTTACAGAGACTATGAATTAAACGTCTTGAGAAATATTTGTTTCCTTCTAGGCGAATAAATGATGCATACCAACTGGAAAATTCATCCTCTGTCATTAAGAATCTTCAAAATATAAAATAGTCGTGAGAGAAATATAGGATAGGATAAGAGGAAAATTAGTTAATTTCATGCTTACTTTAAAAAACAAGATTTTGATTACGAAGATCAAGTGGGCACTGAGCTTCACTTAGCCAAATGTGATAAAAGACAACATGTATATATATATATATATATATATATTATATATATATATATATATATATATATATATATATATATATATATATATAGATAGATAGATAGATAGATTGATAGATAGATAGATAGAAATAGAGTCTAGCAAGTTTTGTCAATTCAATCGATTATTTATGTATCTGTAAACATAAGTTTGGAATTTTTTTTCACTTTTTTAAAATGTTTTACTTAGAGTTTGATATCGTGGTACTTTATGTGAATCTTTATTTTGGGTGTAATCAGTAGCAGTATTTGCATATAAATGATTATTCTAGTTCATAGATTTAGTTTGGTTGTCTTTTTAGTTAGTTTTTTTGCTATTTCTTCAGTCCTCATCGAAAGTTAATGTTAATGATTTCAAAGTACACAGGTCCTCCCTCTTTCAAAACATTGAATTGCATTTTCTTTTTCTCACGAAAAATGGAAACCAAATACCAAACGCTTAGACCCGGGATGGGGAGGTTAACAAAATCACCTTTATAGATCAATTCTCATTGCTTATGAAAATTTTGATTAAGTGGTTACCCACAAAGAATCTTTTATATACTATGCTATATTTTTTCTCATTTTGAACTTGTTACAGCATTAGCCTCTTCTTCGAACAAAGCTGCAATAATCAGCCAACTTAACTGATTTGGATCTCAACTGAAAAGATATACAAAGATATACGTTCGGAGAGAACCTACACTTCTATTAACAATATTTTGAGCCTTTTTTTTGATCAGAAAAATGAAAGGCAATTCAATGTTTTTCGTAGAATTTCCGTACTTTACTTTTTCGTGAAGACAAAAAAAAAAAAACATGAATCTCATTAAAAGGCATGTTTCAACTAATCTCATTTACAAAATAACTTTTTTCCGATTTCAAAAGTGTTGATATATGAACGATTACTCATGTTCATAGATTCAGTTCGATTGTTGTTTTAGTTCGTAAGCTGCATCTTGTAATTTCCTTGTCGTATTTTTTTTAAAAATTGCTTTCTGTATTTTCTGAAAATTGCTTGCAATACTTCTCAATTTTTTAACTGTATTCTAAAATTTGCATGTCATAGTTTCCAACTCGCTCACCCCATCTTTTATTTTTCATTTACTTGCCTCAAACTTTTAATTTGTTCTGGAAGAGGCTGCAGTTGAAGAACGACAGGAAACCGATACAGTGGTTCATATTTATGTAGGTGTGTACATGTGTGTATGATAGGAAAAGAACGCTACATTGATAAGAACTAAAAAAAAAAATAATAATAATTAAGAGAAGTGGTAAAAAAGAGTACAATAGTAAAAAAAAATGTAAGACACCTGAGAATGAGACATCACGTCGAAAAAAAAAAATGAAGGAGAATTGCGAAAAAGAAAGAAGCAAATAAAACGTACACATAATAGTTGGGGGAAGAATATTCAGAACAAAAGAAACAATTTACACAGATAGAGAAAAAAGTTATGGAAGAAGAGCAGAAGAAAAAGGAGATGTATGAAAACGATTAAAAAAAAGGGTACAAGAGTAAAATATAAGGAATTGTTAAACAACAGTAAGGGAGTAAGGAGGAAAAGAGACAACACGAAATGGGCGAACAACGGCCTAGAAAGCCCTGCTGGTGTGGAAAGAGCGTGGGGTAATGGTGTGGTTTGATGACGGTGTGGAGACGAAAATCTGAATTTGCCGGCACAGCGGAGCGTGACAGAATTGGGTAATTAATACTTTGTGATTGGCAGAGAATGAGGAAAGAAGAAGATAGAGCAAAGGAATCGAAAGTACGCAGGATGGGAGGCAGAGTGTGTTAGAGCGCCCGCGTGTGTGTCCTATAATGGTTGGACAGAATTTTAGTACAAATGATGAGACTTGAGGGTTTGGCGTGCAGTCGCCAACACCGTCGATCGACACATTTGGCGATAATAATAATAATAATAATAATAATAATAATAATAATAATAATAATAATAATAATAATAATAATAATAATAATAATAATAATAATAAGGTTAATAATGATAATAGTGATAATAATAATACTAGCAATAATGATAATAATAATGATGATGATAATAATAATAATGATGATAATAATAATAATAATAATAATAATAATAATAATAATAATAATAATAATAATAATAATAATAATAATAATAATTATAATAATAAGCGTGCTGGAGGGTCACACTTCCCTATACATCTATTTCGACTCGAGAATGTTACTGCAATTTTTGCATTGTGTATACAATAAATAAAATAAATTGAAAATATTCTAGCAAAAATGTATTTATTTATTTGAATGAAATAGGCCTCTACGTATCAGTAAGATGATTTTTTGCAGGTATGTAAAACTTGTCAGCTTGGCTCTGTTGGTAAGAGAGCCGACTACCAATCGCTTGGTCGTGATTTTAAAAGAATTTATTCATTAGAATCTGGCATAAATGATAGTCAGTATGTAAGACTTGTCAATTAAGCTGAGTTAGTAAGAGACATGAATACCAATCGGTTGATTATTATTTCAAATCACCATAAGTGTTTACTTTTACTCACCTTAATTTGGTGAGGATTAATCTTGTTTTCCTTGATACGGGAAAATGTCAAAGCCAACCCCAGGTTAGGACTAGAGTTTAGCATGAACAATGATGCTGATAATGATAATGTTGATGACAGTGAAGGGGATGAACATGATTTCCATGATTATTATATTACTACCATCATTTAGGATACATACTAATGCTGGTAGAAATGACTTTGTAATAATAATAAGTGTAACATTAATATGGTCAGCTATAGTAGTAAGACTCGTACTAAAACAATAATAACGACAGCAACAGTCTGGGAGTTGCAAGCGAACATGAGGGAGGTAGCTGTTCCCGTTATTGTAGGAGCGTTTTGATCTATATCGATGATCAATGTCGAGGATAAGAAGTATTGGAAATTAAGGGAGGAATTAAGACCATTCAGTCGATACTATCACTAAAATCAGAAAAAATGTTGTGGAGTGTGCCTTAGAATTGAAGACTTGCCCTCACTTGACCTCAGTTAAAGCTAACAGGTATGATTGTTGTGAAAATTCACCAAGTACAATGAAATGATACGATTTCAAAATTTGCCCCCAAGTGAATGTGGCTCTTCAAGACAACCAGAGGACAGAAGAGAGAGAAAGTATATAAGTATCAATACCTTTCCCGAGGGCTCCCTAAATTTCACATGATCTCTAACATCAGCATGAATATGGTGGACTGTGTTGAAGTATTAAATACTTGTTGTCACTTGATCTCTAGTGAAAACTTCCAGATACGATTGGCGAGGAAATTTAACAAGTACCATCTAATAAGTCAATCGGAATATCTGTCACCAAGTGTATGTGGCTATTCAAGACAACATATATATATATATATATATATATATATATATATATATATATATAGATAGATAGATAGATAGATAGATAGATAGATAGATGGATAGATAGATAGATAGATAGATGAATATTGCCTGAGAGCTCCAGGATATATCACCCAGAACAAGGGTTTTAATCTAGATACAAATGTGTTTAGGACAGTTGAAAAAGGGGAAACTTCTTGCAATTTCAAGCTAGGTGTAATAGACCTGCCAGCAAAGACGTCTAGACAAGATACATGGATATAGCAAGTGCCACACGTATGGTGAAGGATTATCAAAACAATAAACCACATGTTAGCATATAACAAGTTAGCTTACTAGGAACACGAAAATGAACCAAAATATTTATAATTCATAAATAGTGATTTACAGGGTCTTGTTCTCATGGCCCTTCTATGACTGTTCAAATAAATGATATATGAATACATCCTAAGCTCTTCTAGATAATAAATTACAGAAGTAAGGTTTGGTGATGGAGTTCTTAAGCTAAAAACCCATCAACTTATTCAGTCCTTGCAGCAAGAATTGTCATAAATAAAGGCATGAAATCTGACAAACTGTGAATTTACAGTTGACAAGGGGATGAAATTGCAAATGAGTGTCAAGCTGAGAAAAAAATATGCCTAGCTGGGAATCTATAAAAATTGAGAAACATTAGAGTGACAGTTGAACTCACAGTCATAGGAATACCTGGAATGGTTCTGAGGTCCTTTGCAGAACAAATGGAGGAATTGACAAGTATACGATGTATAATACTGGATATACTATTACTCTTGGACTTACTAGAGTCACAGCAGAGGTCACAATTTTCTTTGACTGTGAGAATCCATTTAGGTTTCATAAGCAGGTATTGCTTCATGACTGAGTTGCTCATTTCCTATTTTATGTTCAAATTTAATTGTGGTTCAGATTTTGAATGTTGATATTGAAGACAGAAATACTCTCCCGTAACACAGCATTCTTTGGACTCGGCTGGGAATCCAGAATATCCGTCAATATAGTCTTGTTTTGCTTTAAACTAAGCGTAGTATACAATTTACTAGATGTAGAATAGTTACGACACAAGTCCACATGTTTGGGACACATTGTTAGAATCAAATAACAGGCAGTGATTTGCAACACCGACACGCCAATTATTGCTTTACATCGTGGCTCCCAAGCTTAATTTGTATCACGAAGTTGTTTCAATATAATCGAACTGTTTAGTGGGTAATGAAATCGACTCCCTATTTTTTAAATCCAGGTACAGCCAGCGGATACAATTAAAAGCAAAACAGACTAAAATATAATCAACAAGGAAATAATTTATCAAATAATATTGTTGCACTAGCTGACTGTAAAGTATACGGGAATAAAGATAATTAAAAAACCAGGCCACTAAGCAAGATATGTATGTATAAAAAAGAATAGGGACAAATATAAAGGTATTAATAAATCTCTTGGATGCTGGGGAATTCTCTTGCTGTGTAATCAGCAAATAGAGATCATTGTTAAAACTGAAGCTAAGCAGGCTAGAATAATTATGCAGACTGTGAGGTTACTTGAAATTGTGTTGAAGCGTAGGAGAATTCCGTTATCCCCTGACAGGATGAAGAAGGCGATTATAATTACAGAATAGTAATGATTGCCCAGAGATATGATATGGCTTCAGCTTCAGCAAAGAGATATAACTTTTATCGTTATCTTTACTACTATTGCTTCCTAATTTAATCAGTATACTTATAACAACAAACATTAATAAGGCTATTTTTAGGAGGGAAAAATGAAAACAAACTCAGCACAAATTAGATAATGTTTAATGCATATTGCTTGTCACTATCCTGTTACTATTCTACAATCATAACGATATTTGCTACTTCTAGAATCATTGGTGCAGTCAAAAAGTGGTACCAGCACAAGCCAGAGGCAGTTTTGGAGAATGACAACCACAAACTACTGTGGGACTTTGACATCCAAACTGACCACCTCATCCAGGCAAGAAGGCCGGACTTAGTAATAGTAGACAAAAAAAGGAAGGCCTGCCAAATAGTAGACGTTGCTGTACCTGCAGACCATAGAGTAAAAAAGAAGGAGGGTGAAAAAAGGGAAAAATACCAGGACCTAGCAAGGGAGTTAAGGAAAATGTGGAACATGAAAACCAGGGTAGTACCGGTCATAGTGGGAGCACTAGGAACTGTCCCCAAAACGCTGAGGGAGAGACTGGAGGAGATCGGGATTAGGAGGAGGATAGAGACCGTACAGACCACAGCACTGCTGGGAACTGCACGGATACTGAGGAAGGTGCTAGAGATATAAGGACTGCAACGAATCGTAGCTCTGTCATGATATGCGAAAGAGAGAGGAGACGTTAGCTGAAGACCTGAGGAGACTTATTGTCACTCAGCCTTCAGCGATAACCACTGGGCAACCGGTGTGAAACTGTAAATCGTAGAATTACTGCGACCTATGAGTACTTGGAGAGGAGGGCTGGAGACTTGAGGAGACTTGCTGTCACTCAAACTCCAGCGGTTACCACCAGGCAACTAGTGTGAGATTCCAAATAATAATAATAATAATAATAATAATAATAATAATAATAATAATAATAATAATAATAATAATAATAATAATAATAATAATAATAATAATAATAATAATAATTTTATGATTGCAATACCTTTCTTCCTTGCTCACATTTCTGCTGGATTGATGGAGAGAATAGAGACAGAGAAACTGTATAAATAGAATAGATAAATATTGCTCCAAAATATAATCTAGGTACAGATGAGAGGAGGACACTTGAAAAGGGAAACATTTTCTAGCAATTTCAAGCTAGGTGTAATAGCCGTGCCTACGTAAACGCCTAGACAATATAGAGTAGGTCTAGAGAGGAAATCTTCAGAAATGTCTGTCACACCTGAACTGTCAAAAAACTCGTTAAAAGTGAATAAGTCAAGCTAAACCTATCTGTTATTCTGATTTGAGAGAAACCACTCCCTAGTCTGTTAACTAAATAAGCTCTTTAAATCTTGAATTTGATTTTTAATTTTAAAAGAAAAAACTCAGAATACAAGGAAGGGAAGTCAAGTACATTAACTTTTTAAAACTGCAAACCATAACTCATTGTTCGTGGGTTTCGAACAGATAAAATCTCCCGAACATATTGAGGGCAGAGAAGTACATAATAAATGTAGATGAACGCACATGAATTATCTCTTAAACTGACTTTGTTCTTTGCATGAAGTTTTTCAATTTCTTTTCAGCGCTTTGTCCCCTGCTGCCTCTCCATCCGGGTGACATCGTTTGAAAACACAACGGACTCTTCATCCGAGGATGTATCAGCATGAAATGCAAGTTCGGATTTGATGCCGTTACTTGTGGATGCAACTACGTCGACTACTCCTGTTACTTTGCATTTCTTTGTAACGCAAAAATGGTCACGTTTTTGGTCATATTTAAGTGTTTAGATCAGCTTTCATATTTTAGACACATCACCTCATTATAATTTTGAATGAAAGGGCATAAAAAGAGGGGAAAAGCGTTCATATAGCAATTTGCTCAGCTTTTAAAATCACTGTACATTGAATGGTGGATGAACAAAGTGGGGGATCATTTTTCTACTGTTATTAAGTAATAAAATCATTCCGCCATAATTATCATATTAGCGTAGGATGTCCCTGTCCTGAAGAAAAGGATTGGTTTTATATTGTATATTGTTGTAAACTGACCCCCATGAATAATCCATCCCTGTATGTTCCTTTTAGGAACAAATCTGTAGACCATATACACGTTTATATTTGTATACAAAAGCCCATATTATGCCTGAATAAAATTACGAGGAAAGAAAATTACTTTTGTGTACTTGGAGCAGGTTGTAAACAATTTTTAGAGTCTATGCAACTCAATGAACAGATGATGAAATTAACTCCACCAGATCTTACAACAGATCTTATTCACAACATCATCATTCATTTAAACAGAACACTTGACTAAGATATTCGTTGAAATAGAATAAAAAGGTTGAGTTATGTGCTTTGCAGAAATTTAATTTCGAGCATCTATGATACATTTTAAAGGAAATAAATACACATACCTTTAAGATATGTATAGCGTATTTATAGCATTTTTTAAAAATGTTTTACGGTCTTTGTACCTGAAGTGGAGTATCAATATAATGGGGGTCAGTTTTCTATAGTTATCAACTACTAAACTGATCCATTCTATGAATAATGAACTATTCATGTGATCAAAACTCTAATCAAGTCTCTCACCTGTATAATAATTTCAATTGTAAATTTGGTGTTGAGTTACTTTTCTTTACCCATAAGTGACGAAAGCGTTCCCAAATTCATGAGTTTTTATGAGACAGCTTAATATGGTTGAACAGTAAAGAAAAAACTTGATATCATACAAAATATATAAGTATCTTCCCATTAATGAAATACTGCCATAAGATGGGTAATATTCTAACAATCATAACAGTGACTTGGCTTTGCCCATGCGGACCAATAGTAATAGTAAAAAACAGGAAGATGTCTTGGATAATGATGGTCACAGTAAAACAAAAAAAATCAATTAGTAGATGTATCCGTCCCCGGCAGACTACAAACTGAAACTGAAAAGGAGTAACGACCTCGATAAATATATGGACTTTGCGAGGGAACAAAACGATTGAATATGAAGGTGATGATTGCACATATCGGAGCGTAGAGAGGTTTGGGATCTTCCAAAAACCCTTACAAAAAGACTTGGGGAATAGGAGAATCATGGAATCGGGATCTGATAATGGAATTATTGAAATCTGCAAGAAGAGGAGTGAGCTGCTGTGTTGAAGGCATTTTCTGCACTGAATGCGAAGATTCATCTAAAAATAATGCAATCATAATGATTACAGAGTCAATGGAAATAGTGTTAGCGATAAGAGTACAGAGAATACAACTGCTAATATAATAACTAAACGATTGTGAGCTAGGAAATATAGTTTAATTGAACCTATACTACAAATCATTTTTATGTTACAAATTTCTCCCTGCAACATAGGCCAACATTCATGTCCAGTATTTAATTGCAGCAATTCCCTGGCACACATTTTCATTGGAAATTATAATTTATGAGCCTAAAGAATCTTGTTATCAACGATGGTTGATAACTCATTTTCGTATGAAATTATTATTGATATTTTATTTGATTTTCAAAAATCCAACACAATATTTGATTTAGGATGACAGGATCATACTATAACATGAATTTACTAGTCATGGAAAATCAATGCCAGCCTGAATGGACACTGGCCTACAGTTTCGTTGTTTAACGGCAATTTTTTGTTGGTTAAGCCTTATGCTCCATAAAATAAAGAAAACGTCATTGTTCAACTTGTATCTGAACGCAAGCAATATTTTGGTCTTTCGGGTTAATAAGCATTGGCATCAGAATAAAGATAGCTCAGCCAGTTTACCACTGTAAGTAAGAGACGGTTCTCTCAATAGAACATAAGATTGCTAACAACTTATTTTTTCAATTTTTGGATATTTTCCGATTCAACTGTTGTCTCATACATGTTGGGGTCGGACTTTCTCTCACCAGATAATCATCAACTCATTTATATTTAAACACTACCCGTCGAAACAGAAGCAACACTCCCATGGAAGATATCTAGTGGAGTAAAAATTGGTAAGGCTTCTCAGGAAAGCAAAGTGTTCCTCATACAAACATCTGTCGAAATGAGAACTTTGTTATCCATGTACAACTGTAAGACTAACTCTCATACAAAATCTATTTGAGAAAAGAAATTAAGGAGAACAAGTTTGTCAAGAAATCTGACTTATCTTAAATACGTGCGAAGCAAATGTGAAAAAATATTAGTATTCTTTGCGTTGTGATAAATATATTTTGAAAGTTCCTGAGTCACTGATCAAGTATAAAAAAAATCAAGTTATGTCGGTATTGATTATTTTTATTAGGAAATCATTAATCACTCTTGGTCAGCTGGAGATCGCCAAAAGATTTGATTTTTTGCAAAATACAACAGAAAATAAACACACGCGTAAGAAGGGAAACATTGAGATTTAGAGGCATCAGTGACTGGTTAATTGAATAAAAAAAGGTACATATCTCTCGAGATCAAAACGAGATTTATTCATCAAATCTGTCTTATAGAACTCAAGGTTAAAAACTGAACAAGTCCCCCCCCTGCACCCAGAATTATTGTTTGGTTGAATGAATACATCCGTATAGTCATGAGTTAATTTTTTCCTGAAATTTCACTGTACAACAGTTGAGCCCTTATTAATATCAATCACAGAATTAGATATTTTGACAAGGAAAAAGTCGTGTTAAAACTAACTTCTTTTTTTGTGAAATAAGCGCCTTCTTCATCATTATGCTTAGGGGATTAAGCTCATTTGGATGATTGGCACAATAAATCCCCCTATCAACATTCTGTCACATTTTGTGTTGAGCTGTAATAAGCTCAGCTAAGCTAAGCTTGGTACATATCAGTAAGGCTCCAAAACCAGCATCTATACTACGGATGCAAGTTTTTGAGCTCGTTTGACAGAATATTAGTGCAGTGAGTTCGATCCTCAATAAAGATTCACTATAGTAACAATGTGTTACATTAAGGTTAGTAAATATAGATGCTGTATCTTGATGATTACGTTGTGATGTTCTTCATCAAAGCAAGTTCAATCCCTGGGTTTGGCCGTATCAGATTGCAGTGGTTCGGTAAATCAACAGGGCAGCAATATAAGTATGTGAGACTGACATCTGCAAGTTTTGAATTCCTTCTTATAAGTGTAACACGCCGAAAAACAAGAAACAAGGGCTCTAAGCCTAAGGGACAAAATAGAGAATTCCAAGCAAAATCTCTGAACGAATACTTAATACACTTAATACACTTAATAAAACAATACAATACAATACAAAAGCCAGGATAAAAATAGCAAAGATGATGCTAGTAACGTTGAATAACACATTTTTTTTTCTATAGCGAGAGTTGACCAATAAGTTCATAGTCTGACACGTAGTTATCAGCTGAATTCTTAATATGAGATTTTCACACTGTAATGTTCGATCTAAGCGATTAATATTCACCGCTTGATTAAGTGCATTGAGAGTGAAGGAAATTATATTGAAAATAAATATTTGCAGAGTAAAACGAATAATTTATTCATCATTTAACTACGGACTTATATACCTAAGTATGTTCTAGGGCTTAACTTTTTCTCAAGTGCGCTAATTCCCGATTTGAAAAAGACGAATATGAAATCCCATTGCGCACTTGAATGAATGTGCATAACCGAGTGTATAATTCGCTACTTTTAAAAGGATATTTTGCTTAGCTTTTTGTCTACGAGTTGTTTATATGCCAAGTGTTGTGAATCATTATCTGTTTCACTGACTGAGAATAAAGGCCCATAAAAGTTTTCCCTTGAGACATCTTGTTAGTTGCTCCATTGCAAAGATATTTCTCGCAATATATCTCGTTAGCTGCTCCAATGCAAAGAAATTCCCTGTGAGATATCAACCCTGCTACTCTCAAGTGGTTCATAAAGACTTTATTCGTCGTCGTCTCGCATTTTTAATAAATATGATTCGTTTGTACATAAAGCAATGTCTAATGTATAATTGAGTTGTATACTGTTATCCTCTATAACCTTAGTACATCAATCGTCATAAGGAAACATCTGCCACTTAACGTAGAAGATTGTTAAGCTTTCCAAGAATGATAAAGAAAATGGACGCTTCTCAAAAATATTAAAATTGGATAATATTTTAGCTGGTCTTTTAGCTGCTTCCATTGCATATTTTAGCGTTTTTAAAATTTAGATATAAGGACGCGGCGTAGTGATTACAGAATCAGACAAAATTACTGCAAGTAATCTGATTGTTCTAGGTTCAATCCCAGTGTGAGACAATAATAATACTACTAATGCTTAGAGGGGAGTGCGGTCAATATATCCCCTTCGGTTAAATAAGGAGTTTGGTTCGTTACTTCCCCAGACCTACCTGATGAAGGCCGTTGAGTACAATGGCCGAAACGTTGTATGAAAAACAACCAAGATGAGGATGGTTCGAATAATAATAATACCTCATCTCAAAAATTCAGAGATATACTAAGGAAATTGAATTTCAACTAAATTTTAGAGCATAATACAAGTTGGCATCCGACAGTCGACTCTTACATAATACATATAAATAATTTCGTGTTTGGTTTTGAGTAACATGCTATGATGAAGCTCTATAAAATCTTTAATATTTTTTTGTTTTAAATGAGTAGAATCTTGTAATGATATACACCTGCACGTTGTAGTCGTTTGCTTAAGTAATGCTGATTTCTTTCAGTACCATCATCACATCTTCTTATCTCCATTGAAGTTGGTGAGTTCAGCTGCGCTGTAATCCAAGTCAATCCTTTTCATTTCATCGTATTCGGCCGCTAGTTTTGCTCGTCCATCGCGTCCAAACGATCGCCTTTTATTCGGACGTCTTCTCTGTTCGCTGACTCCGGATATTCATCAAGACAACGGCGCGGCCAGCATACCAGATTTCGATCATCAGACCTCCGGCCTTGCGAGAAAATAACTTTTGTCTTGGATCAAAACAGCCCAGCTGAAAAGATTTCTCTGTTATGACAGGAACTCAACGTGGACACTAGACAAGAAGGGTCGACATCGAGTATCGATTGTAAAATCAATAGTTGAACGGGTCACTCTGAAATCCTGGCACGCATCTGCCATCTGTGTTCTCTTCCCGACAACTAAAGTAAACTAGGAAAAGAATTCGTCCAAAAATTTTGACACGCGTAGATTTGATCGTTAATGTCATATGCATTTACTGGTGCGTACGAATAATCTCTCCCTATTTGTCGCCGCTTGTTTTTCTTTCAACTTCTTTTTCTTTCACTAACCCTTTCTTTCACACAGTTTTTCTCTCTCTATCTCTCTGTCTTTCTCTGTCTTATATATAGGCGTGTGTGTGTGTGTGTGTGTGTATGCGTGTGTTCAAAGGAAAAGAAAGGTGAATACAAATACATATATGGATACGAATGTACGTACAAGAACGTAGTTATATGTATCTATATATTTACATTGTACCAATAGAAGCGATTGGAGAGAGTGAATGGTTAATTACTTCACTATGGAACAAATCTGCTAGTATTTTGCCGATTTGAATACCTCGAGAATCGATTGCGCAGCTTCGATGTAACTTTAACAGTCAACCAAAGAAGTCATTTTCACATTTCGAGCGGGATTTTTTCGCAAGACATTGGATCAGAAAGATCCATCAGTCCCCGTACAATTTAGATTCGGCTTTTTATGGCTATATCTTTTCCTAAAGAGATTGGACGAGATCAAGGAGAACGCAATGAGACAGCTGATGGTGATCTTAAAAGAGGACTTTGCTATCTATTTTGAAAAGTGAAATCACTAGGAGAGTATTTTGGAGGGGCTACAGCGTTATTACAACGTAAGCTGTTTCTTTCATTAATATCAGACGACTGGATACTTTTCTGTGTATGTGTGTGTCTGCGCTCGACACTACCAAACCAAAAAAAAAAATGATGTGGTAATGAATGGTCTTATCATACGGATTATTGCATCAGTCCTGTAGGGTATGGCTCATAGTTATTTACTTGTTTTTTTATGAACCATCACCAGCTAAAGATGGCTAAAACCCAACTCAACAACTGCATCAATTATGATCATGATTCATAAATGATCAATTATGATAATACATTTCTCTACAAGGTCGCAATATTTCTCTGAAAAAGACGGCTGATTCCCGTTTAAATGTATCAAAATATGGCTGCGTGATAATAAAAAAATTCCAATATGTGACACCTTTGTCTTGAGTTTTTTTTCTTTTCCCTTCCCAATTATCAATTTCATCAGCATATATTAATTCTGAAAATATATATATGCGTAAATATATTATTAGAGAATATATGTGTTATCTAATATATTTTATACATAAAGATATTCAAAACATTACATATGCTCTTACACCCCTTTAAGATATCCAGAGATGATACATATGCTGTGTATAGCAAACGTACAACGATTTTCTGGAGATATTTTTCTGTTGTTAAACGGTCGAGCAACACATACACACCAAGATACTCGCACACACACACGCACACACACACACACACACACACATATATATATATATATATATATATATATATGCATGCATGTATGAATCTTTTTTATGTATGCATGCGAGTTCATGTATGCATGTCTTTGTGTGCATCCTTTTACCCCTTAATATGTATTCATTATTTTGCAACCGGATATTCATCCGTCTGTCAATCCATCACCGGACAGGAATAACATAGCGACCATTCGCTCTCTCATTTACTTAGCTCTTGAAATCCACCGAGATTTTTGTTCGGAAAGAGCTGTTAAGCACTAACACATGCGCGCCAGTTCCCGAGGTTGCCCGCCAACACCAGCATCAATATCACAACAGAGGGCATCCTCAGCGAGAGATTAAAAATCGACAAAGACAACCATACCTGGAAGAGATAACGGTTGGTTGTGCGGACAGCGGATGCGATGGATAGGGGTAGGAATGTGTAAGTAGGTCTTGAGCCGTACCAAAAGAGGGCACCTGCTCACTTTTCCTGAGAAAGTCACCCCGAGGGCGCGGATGAATATCCAACAACGATGAAAACAACGAGCAGCAGCGGAGGAATAACAATATTGTCGGTGTTGTCGTTAGTCTTGTTTGTATAACGTGTATTTTGTTTTTGAAACTGCGGTAGTTGCATTCGTTGGTGACTGGGGTTGAGTGGGCTTGGATATGTTGCTGATCTGAAAGACACGAGATTGTTGAATAGGGTTGTAGTGGTTAGGAAGATAATGATTTCGGTGGCGATGATGAAGGGTATGAAGTGGCGAAAGGGTCAGTGAAGTGGCTGCAAGGTTTACTGATTTTGCAAGAACCAGGGTTCCGATTGAAGCTCTTATGTCTTTTCTTTTATGTTGAGCTGCTAGACCCTAGTTTTTTTTTGTCCCTTTCTTTCAACCGTTATTTCTTTCTTTTCATATTTACTCTTTTTTGTTTCATTTTCATCTTGATCATTTCAAGCCTTAATTTATACCATTCTTTATCTTTTATGTAAATTCATCTTTGTTTTCTCTCTCTCTCTCTCTCTCTCTCTCTCCCTCTCTCATCATTCATTACGCCATTCATTCTATTTTTCATGTACTACTTTTTCATTCATCGTTCCTCGTTTTTGTTTTTCTAACAATTTCATTCATTTACCATCACACATTTCCTTTTTTTTATTATTTGTTTCAATTCTTTTTTTTACTGGGCCTGGTCAATTTTTTTCGTATAATTCTTTTCTTTACTCTTTTTCCCATTTGATATACATTATATTCAGTTTTGTACTGAACAAGGTGAAAAAATAAAGGAAATATGATCATCCTGTTTTGAAAATCAGCATTCCGAATCCTGCCATCTACTTCGAATTGAATCGCTGCCGTCAGCAGGAGATTCGCAACTCTCTCACCTATCAAGTAGGCCTTATTTATTTCTGTATTAATTAATTATTCTTCTTTCAACTTTTTTGGTTTCACTTCAGTCAGTTCATCTGTTTTTCTCTGCCTTAATCCTCTTCTTTTCCTCATCCTCTCTTTGTTCTCTCGATTGTAATTATATAATGATTACATTTTTCCGTTTGAAAAATGCTGATAATCTTCTCCTTCAATAATAATCTTATAATTTTTTTGTTATTCTATTCTACTAAAAATGAATTTATCTTACAGAAACATTCAGTCAAAGTTCATGAAAAAAACATCCAGTCAACGCCTATTTTCGTGCAAGATATATTCGACGATCCTTATCTCTTTTCTGTTATTAGCTCACTAAGATGTGTACGTAGATACATCTATAATTCTATTATTAAATGATAAAAAGGACGTTTACTTTACGCCAAAAAAATATATTTTTCAGTATAATTTCCTTCCATGTCAGTGGGCTTAATTCTGTGATGAATATTGATCGAACATTAAATAGTAAAACTTTTAGATTAAATGCCTACTAATAACTCAGACTATGAAATCATTAATCAATCACCGTATCATATCAAACTCTTGCCGATATTTTCATTTTATTCTCACTTTAATTTGTTCAATCTCTCTGCATCATATTTACCATAATTTCAATGCTTCCTCAGGCTATATTCCGTATATTAGTTGATATGGATATATGGGTTCTCTCGAGGAGAAATAAGTTAGACGGTATCAAGGTATGACACCTTTCATGAAATGGCGAATTATGAGTTAAATATCAAATAGCTTCATTTGTTAGTTTGCATATCTCCACACATTATATATATATATATATATATATATATATATATATATATATATATATATATATATATATATATATATATATATAAATAATGAAGATATCATCATTTCCCTATATCTAAAGCGTTGTTTAGTACACTTTTGAATTTTCACAAATGTTATCGTCTCCTGGGGAATGAGAGAGATTAGGTGAAAAGTTTGAGTTGAGATAAAGATAGAGATCTTAATCCCAAAAAAATCATTGGGTTGCAGTTCTTGCTCTAATGTCGCTCGTAGTCTAAAAACTGTAAGTTGCGTCAATCTGTACCCAAATACTGACTAAAAATAAAATCGGAAACTCCAACGCCCAAAGCGTTTAAACATGTATAATATTCAAAATTCTCTTGAACAAAATATTAGAGTAGATTAAGTAATGTATAATCATATTCTACGTTCTTTTTAATCATTTTCAGCGTAGGCACGTTATAGTTTCGTTGTATATTGTAATGTCTAATCTACGAAGTTGTTGGTAGGACTGGTTTTTTATCAGAGCATTATTTTATTTTATTTTATCGATTGATAATAATGATGCATTACCGTTGTCCTGTTAGGCATGAAGAATTTAGCCAGCCCGGCTCGGTTATCGGTGTCTGTTTGCGTAATACAGTGGATCTCTGTTTCGAATCCCGCTGAACGCAGTTTCTTTGGAAAATCAATAAATATGATCTTTTTTTATTCAGGGCGTTTTCCCTGTGAATTATCCTTTTCCGATCAACTTGACCTTCAACATGAAATAAAGATATAGAAATGACAATATTTGCGATGGTTGATTTGAAGTTGAGGATTTAGTTGAGATGAAAAGTAATGCATTGATAAATTGAATACAATGAAGTACATTCTAGCACTGTTTGTAGGTACGGCCTCCAAAATGAAGCGGTGTGAAGAGAATATGTTTTGCATTTTCACTTTCACCATTATCATTAATGCATCTTTTGTATTAAAATCCTTGGTTTAATATGTTTAATCAACCTAGCCGTGGGAACATATCGTACATTCTGAAGATAATGAATTACTCAAAATATAATTGCAATTGCACAAATATATAAAGCTTATACTTGGCAATAAGTGTGTAATTTCCACAAGTGTCATTATTCGACATCATAAAGTTTGGGGGTGAAATCAGTTACAACACAAATAAAAAAAAAGATATCCATATCTTTATTTTGCAGCAAAGAATAGCGTTATTGGTTGAAACTTTCTTTTAGATGTGATGTTCCAAACTTATAACAGTCGAAGGTTACTGATTACAGTAAGATCTAGACATTAAAGTGATGCATGATGTTTGATACAGGGTATGTTGGAGCTCATTACATTTACAAAATAGCGATTCTTCTTGAGGTTGAGTCATAAAGTCTATAAATGCTGTTAATATGTTCCAAGTACGATATTCATCCGTAAGATTACTTGCTCAGATAGTATTTTTCTCGTTGTTTATTTCTCCCTGTTCTGCTTATCATTGAAAACAAAGTGGAATTATTTTACTAAAATTAATATGAACTTCCATAAATGACGTACATGATTGCCTGTTATAATCATCCCTCATGACACGAAGTGCGTATAATTCCTCTGGTAGCAATACGTGGTAAGAAGTTTCCCTACGTTTTCAAATAACAGCTGATACTTTTCCCAAGCGCTTGGCAAGAATTGTATCATTTTTTGGCTTCCTCATAAAATATTCAGAATATGGATGAAAGACTATAGATATGATATACGCTGGAGTAAGGGTTTTGAAGTCGTTACAACTATACTTATGTGATCAATGAATTGCGCGCTAAGAAAGTATGACACGAGGAGTTGGAACGCTAGGGAAGTTCGGAGGGTCCAATGGAAGAACGCAGGTTCATCACCCATTTAGGAATACAAAGACGCAGGCAAACGACCTCGGATGTATGAGAGAGAAGGCACATACACCATCAGAGGGGTTGGTGTCGAACGCCACAAACATCCAAAGTAAGACGGGTACACATTGACGAGGAAAGTAGTCTGAACAAACGTATATACAATAAAATCGAATCAATAAAGACAATGGCTCTGCTGAAGATTACAAGCACATAGCTAAAGGTACTCGGGAACGAAGAAGGATAATATTGCACCGTTTTCAGCAGAACTAGTTATTTAATACATATAATTTGTCATCCAAGCTAAAAACAAAAATGACACAAACAGGTGTTTTTAAAAAGAGGATGAAAGAAACGCAATCCCCGACGTTCTGGTATTGAGCATTTTAGTAAAGAATCCACAATCTGTGCTTCGATTTTTCATCAGAAACATTACAGGCGAAAGTGATTTAATATCCGAACAGTAAATTAGCGGAAGGATGGAGCAAGAGGCGCGGAAAAATTTCTAAATTCTGCGGACAATTCGCCTCAAGTATCGATTTTATTCCAATTTCCAGTTTATAACTGGTCAACGCCTCTAACCAAACCAGCAAAACTTTCACCGCCGTATCGAAAGAAAACTGCGGCCCATTTCCACACTTTTCATTTAAGATAATCAGATTTTTTTAAAAATTGTGGAGGGAATATCATATAAAAAAAATAACGAAAAAAGAAGCAACAAAATTGATTTGTGAAAATTTCTTTTTCTTGATTTTTCATTCGAGTCGACATTAAACGCATGAACAGATTTTTTTTCGGATTTTTTCATGTTTTCTTTCCTCCTAATATTATTTCTTTGTTGGTTTGTCTTTGTTCAATCTCACTGAAGCCACAAATCTGGAATGACAGTATCATGGGTAGCTCTAGTTTTAAGAGGTATCTTAGAGAAGTAGAAGAGGAATAGAATGGAGAGGGTGATGAAGATATAAGCAGCCATAGTCATTGATTGTGAGCATTATCAAAGAATAGAGATTATAAGAATGCTAAGCATAATAATGATGTTCTAGCTGTTGAACATTAATAATGGCAGCAGGTTACGAAAAAGACTTTATATTATTACTAGTAGTTCTGATAAAATTTTAGAATAGAATAGGCAACCTACGACCCATAGGCCAGGTTTGGCCCGAGAAGGGATCTCGACTGGCACAGGACGAAATATTGGGCTACCAGTTTTACTTTTGATATCTTAAACATTCTTTGTTTCTTTTAAATAGATTCAAAAGCAACTTTGATTGAAAGAGATTGTAATTTGACTTCTCTGATCATAAACTTGCACTGTTGGTTAAGCAACAATGTTTTTCTAGCGTGCGTGTTCATTAGTTTGAGACAAAATATAAGCAGATATATTTGAACAGATAATTGCTCTATCTCGAGCTTTTCAAGACATTTATCAGCATAAACTTATTAATAAGTGATCTGACCCGTAAAGAAAAAAAGATCGCCTATCCCTTTTTTTGGAAAATTAAGTGAATAAAACGATATTGCGAAAGATTAGATATTATCAATGAGATTGATGAAACAAAATATTTAGATTTTGTTTCCTTCACCAATCATAACACCAATTCTAAGAGTACTTTGACGCCTTGCAGACTATTAATGTTGTGTAGTGAGTTTGAACCTCACTGGGTTCATTACATCTACTGTTCTTCACCAGGATCGGGAAACCTTCGTGAATAGCCGCAACACCTGTTCCATTTTTACCGAAAAATCTACCTGCACGGCGACATGTTTAATAATAATTTCTATAAGTGGTTATATGAGCGGACTGAAGAATGAAAAAAATACAGGATCTCGCCTACGATGTTAAGAATCCGGGATTCCTAAGAATTAGAATTTTGCCTATCAAAATTGGCGCACTGGGAACTGTCGCAAAGACAGAAGAGTCAAGAATGGAAGAATTGGATAATCGATGAAGGGTTGAGACGTGTTCAGTCCTCGACGTGGAGGAGTTTGCGTAAACACCGAGGAAGACGCAGGAGATTTTAGCTGACTTAATGTCATTATTATTATTATTATTATCATTATTATTATTATTATTATTATTATTATTATTTGGAATCTCACACCAGTTCCCCGGTGGTAACCGCTGGAGTTTGAGTGACAGCAAGTCTCCTCAAGTCTCCAGCCCTCCTCCCCCAGTACTCATAGGTCGCAGTAATTCTACGATTTACAGTTTCACACCGGTTGCCCAGTGGTTATCGCTGAAGGCTGAGTGACAATAAGTCTCCTCAGGTCTTCAGCTAACGTCTCCTCTCTTTCGCATATCATGACAGAGCTACAATTCGTTGCAGTACTTATATTATTATCATTATTATTATTATCATCGCAGTTGCTTCGAGTATTATTTGTATTCCCACGCCCGCTGCCTGGTGGTCGTAACTGAAGACTGGATGACAGTGAATCTTCTCAGGTCCTCAGCCCTCCTTTCAGTGTCCTCACATATCCCAGCAGCGCTGCGGTTTGTACCTTCTGAGACTTACCCATCTTTACTTACACATGCTTTTTTATCCTCGCTGTTAGGCTATTGCTGACGACTGGGCGCCATAAGTCTCATATTCCTAATACATTCCAAAGTATTCATGCAGGCCCGAGTAGTGCCGTGGCGTGCATACTTTCAATCCTTCCGCTTATCTTCAGCTCTTCCAGTTTTATTTTCAATTTTTTGGAACAGTTCCGAGTGTATCTACTATTATTGGCTCTACTTGTGCAAACCTTTATATTCCACATTTTTTCAGCTCCCTTTGTAATTACAGGTATTTTCCTACCTTTTCACTATGTTTAATATTTACTCTCTGATCTATAGACGCTGCGACGTTTATTATTTGGCAGATTCTCTCTTCTCTCTCCAGGTCTTGTCTTCTCACTTGGATTGGGTGATCGGTTTGAAAATCAGTCCCAGAGTAATTTGAGGCTCTATTCTCCAGGGCTGTCTCCGGTTTGTGCAGTTACCCGTGCAGAACATGACTCTTGCTAATTTTTCGAGTCTATTTTTGTACTTCGTCTGAGCCAGATTGCTACATTTCTTACTTATGTGGTTTAGATTCTCATCCTTTTCTCCACATAGGCGGCATTTGCTGTTTATCTGTTTTCTGTCGATCTTCAACTTGACATAGTTGGTCCTGCGTCCTTTTCGACAGCCGGCAACAGTTTCGCCTCGCAGTCGATTCGTAGAAAACCTTTTTGACCGAGTGGTATCATGTCGATTTGACCTTTCGCCTGACTACCGTTTCAAGGAATACTTTTTTCAACTCTTTAAATGTTAAAAACGAAGAAACAGGAATTGTGAAATATCTGTAAGATAATTCTAGTTTACATCTTAGATAGCAACATTGGAAGAACAGGACGATGAAACATTATAAAATGAACTTTAGCAAATGATCAGAGAAATGATCCAGCAGGAATCGATAGTCTACTTTTTTTTTTTAAAAACTTATAGAAATTGAAAGAAAAATAGTTCTTGGGCTTTTTCTGGTCTTTTTTAAAATGAAAAAAGCCCAAATTTTTGTCAAAAGCGGTGCCTGCAGTATTTCAGATTTGAAACATACATGTTTAACATCTACATTCTGATGATCCATTTTGCTTATTTTAGATGTAAATAAATATCTAACATCTAAAAATATAACCAAATCAAAAAATAGGCGGCATTCGCTGTTTGTTAGTGTTCCGTCGACTTTTGCCTCGGCCTATTTTTTTCTGGTGAACATTTGTTTTGGGCTACCATGATGAGTGATTCCGTTTCTCCCTTCAGGATTCGTTAGCGTTACCATGTCCATGGTGTCTCGTCTATAACATTTTGTATCAGTCTTTTGAATTCCTTGTCTAATGTTTTTTGTTCCCATTTTTTCTTTCCTTGAGTGTGCAGTGCAGCACCTTCGTTTGAAATTTTGCTTTTTTGTTGTTCGTTCCACTGCTTCTTACACTTTCTATAATGTCTTCACCATTTGCCTCCACATACTTTTCCCATCCAGTTTCTTTCATGTCTTGTATGCAGATGAGTATCGACTTTAAAGAGGCCTTCGACTCAGTGGGAATCCCTAAGATCATGAAGGCCATCATTCTACAAGGTGTAGATCCAGTAAACGTTGGAGAGTTGTAACGTATATAAAGTCACTGCAGTTCCTTTATCTGGCTACATAAAGACTCGGCGACCTTCCAGTTCCAAAAAAGGGTAAAACAATGTGATACCAGCTCACCTTAACTCTTTACAGCCGGCCTCAAGATGATCTTCAGAAACCTAGACTGGGAGAATAAAGGAATGAAAGTTGAGGGCGAATATCTGAACAAAGTCAGATTTGCAGACAACATAGCCCTTTTCGCAAAGAACCTACATGACCTCCATCTTATGCGAGGTGAAGTGAATGAAAAAAGCGAGGAAGTCGGTCTACAAATAAACTTCAGCAAGACAAAGATCTTGTGTAACAATCATGTCGGAAATGAGAACAGAAAGATCAGAATCGAAGACGCAGAACTAGCGAAAGTAGACCATTACATCTACCTAGGACAACGAATCTCCATGAGACCTTCAAAAGGAGAAGAAATCAGGAGGATAATCATTCTAGAATGACAAGCCTTTGGCAGAGCAAGCGCAACCTTCAAAAACAAGAAAAGATCCCATTAATACGAAAAAGAAGGGTATACAACCACTTCATCTTCCTGATAGTCAATTATGGAGCTTAAACATGGAACCTAACCAAGAGATACTCCAGCAAATTGAGAACGATGCGATGTGCACATGAAAGAATCATGCTCGACCTCACATGGAGAGATCGCAAGACAATACAAAATATCCAGGGAAAGATAGGGGTCCGAGATATCAGAGAATCCATTAAAAATCTCAAATGGCAATGGGCTGGTGATGTTGTAAGAATGACAGACAACTGATGGACATTGTCACTTACGACATGTATCCCCAGAGATCACATACGCAACCGAGGCCGGTAGAGTTCTAAATGGAGAGATGAGCAAGACAATTAAAGAAAGTACTGGCTCTGCGACACCCACGATAGAGAAGTGCAGCGAATCCTGGGGAAGGTCTATGTTAAGAGACTGATGATGATGATGATGATGATGATGATGATGAGTCTCTTTCCGTCTTTTTTCCTTTTCATATAGATTCGATCTGTTTCATCATCATCATCATCATCATCATCATCATTATTATTTACGATCTATTACGAGATTTTAATGATCGAACATCCGACAGAGAATTGAAACTGTTTGCACAACAACATTATTGAAATCGGCAGGAATACTAAGGTGGATCTTGAATATAAATAATATTTTTGTCACTTGCGAGAGCGATCCGATTGTACTAGAATGAAAATCACTTGAAATAATCAGAGACCTGAAACAAGGTTGACAGACAAAATAAACAGCATATACACACAATCATATCAGATGAAGTGCGAGTACAATTACAGACACTAACAAAGTGTTTGAAAGTATAAAAAACACTACAACAGTTACCATATACCGAATTGCTTAGCGTTGCAATACTCGTGTTGACAATGATTCACTACTGAGAATCATGTAGGAGTTTGAAACTGCTGTCTTGAAATACCAAAACAGGTTGATAACATGAACTTGACACTACCGGAAATTCTATTTGCACATTGCTATTCAGACAACTACGAACAAAACAACTGATATGAAAAGTTAGTGATCGCTTTAAACAATTATTCATGAGTTAAAATGAAATGTTGTAGTAAAAAGCTTGAATAAAGTGAGAGAAATGATTATTCCGACTATTTTGGGTACCGAAGGACGAGTACCAAAAATCTCCTTAGGGCTCTCCCAGAGAAATAATGTTACCTGCGTTCGATAAACACCGAGATAATTCACCTGCAAGATATAATGATACATGTCTTCCAATAAGGCTTACCAAGGATTTCGTAATGAATAAATTCATAAGAACTAGTTTATCCCTTGTCATCGGAAAATGACGGCTATAATTTAGTAATTTGTCAGTAACATTATGCTCCTAAAATTAAAAAAAACAACATCATATTGCACAATATTTCATTGTTTATGTTCAATATTTCCAGAATATTAAACAAATCTGAAGGTAAAATCAAGTAAAGATACAATTTATATACTTTAACATTACATAAAATTCTATTTCTATTTATGTCCCCAGATGTCACTGATGACAGAAGCATGACAGACGACAAATGCACATTGATAATTAATAAATATATGGATGACATGTTATCTTTCACTAGCATTCGTTATCATAATTGCGTTTGTAAATTGTAATACAACACGCGTTTTTCAAATCTTACATAAACACTGAGATGCTATTCATTAAATATAGAACGATATATTTTCAAATTCCCTATACAAAGATGGTTGCTTTACAGCGGTGATTTTGATCGAAGCCGACCACGTCAACATGACCAGCTAGAAGATTACCATCTCTGGAGGAAAGGCTTTCTATTATATTTGTATTGCCAATGTTGTGAAGGCGACTCAACTTCGGCGGAAGGATATTTGAAACAAATGAAAGAGGCTTCAAAAAAAGTAAAAATAGTCCCAAAGAGATAGAATATTCCTGATTGAAATGAGTTGCATTTAAATAAGATAAAATGAAATTGAAATAAAAGAGAATTACAAGCGAATCAAAGTATTAATTAAACTCTAAAAATAGGACAGGGTCGGAATTAAATCAACACACTCAAATAATGATAATTAAAAAAGACTGCAAAAAATAATACATGAATGAATGTATGAATGAATAAATGAAGTTTATTACGTGAATATATTGTAATTATTATTCTTATCAAATTTTTTGGGGATACTCATTTTATTTTCTGCTTTTGGGGGGATCTGGCTCTCTATTATGACGAAAGTAACTTTTTTAATAAATGGCTATTCGGAGAGAAAAATAAGATCTAATTTTTAATTTTTTTTTTGAAAAAGAAGAATCGAAAATGAAGGAAAAAATTTAAAATACAAATAAAAATGAAACTAGGAATGATAGAAATGAATAAAATGAATAAAAATGTGAAATTTCGAATTTGAAGAATTCAATGGAAGTTTCGTTATATTTGATAATTAGAAAAATGGAAATACCCAGAAAAACGTGAGAATAGGAAACGGGATTTTTAGTAAGGAGGAAGGATAAACAGAGAGAAAAGAGAAATACAGAAAGGAGGAGAAACACACACGGGAAGGAATACGGAGTACGAATGAAGACAAAAGGGGGCAAATTGAAAGAAATAAAAAAAAAAATATGAAAATGAAGTGTCGAGAATGGATAGAAAGAGAAAAATGTGAAAGAGAAGGCTGGGAGAAAATGATGAAAAGAAAAGGATAGTGAAAACAGAAAGGTTGAATGACACGAGATAAAGTGGAAGATAAGAGAAATCAGAAGAAAAAAAAACGAAAAACGACAGAAATGAAAAAAAATCCGAAAGAATGGATCCAGATCTCCCTGACTGGTTTGTTGTCAAGGCTAACAGCGGATGTAGCGTTGGGCAAGTTGCGTAGCAATAGGACAACGGTTTTCCCAAGGGATCAGTCACCCACTCTCTCGTTTTTCATCCATTGTGGCCTTTTATTGACAAGAGTTTTGTCATCAAGATACGTAGCAATAGAGCAGATTGTGAGGATGTAAATCGAAGCGTTTCCTTAGAATGTTAGTGCGACGTGAATACTCACTGCCTCAGTCGGGATTTGAGCTCACTTTGCTGATCCCATTATCCATATGAAAAAAAAAGTAGTTTAATTTGCCACAAGGCCAAATCGATGCAGAGCGCTGAATAAAGACTGAATTTCCTTTCAGTGATTAGTGAAGCCAATCAGCTCGTTCTTGCAAAACATTATTCATTAATTGAAGAAAGAGGAACAGCTGGATAAATGTAACTACATAGAAAAGTAAAAGTTGATTATTTATTGGACGCAGCAGTGAGATATTTACATTCTTATAAGCAGTTGCCTTTATTGTTCCTTGAACATGAATGAATAATGATCTAATTGGAAAAATAACTATGCCTAAATTGCGTTGTAAAAATAATGAGATCTATTTTGAGCAGTGACAAACACCTTCTTCGAGTTGAAATCTTTCCTATAATGATCTTTAAGAAAAGAAATATCAAATTCATGCTTGATTTAGCGACATTATTTATCGGAACACAGTGTGAAATACAAAAAAAAAACCCAAAAAACGAAAAACAAAACAAAAAAAAACCCACTGTAGATAAAAAAAATAACTTGATCCCTTTCAAGGTATTTCAAATTGGCTGGTTTGATTATTCAAAGCAAAGCTACTATCAGCTTGTGAATAAATATCCTAAAGTATTGAAAATCCGGACTTAAAGTAATGATTACTTAAAGATTTAAGCTCTGTAGATGACGAGATTTGAAATCCCGTTTCCAATCAATCTACTTGCAAATTAGGATTTGGTTTCATGACCACAAATAAGTACAATTTTGCTGACTTTATTTGAAATTTGTGAAGGAGACATTGATCAGAAGTACACAAGTTATGATATTTTTAGTCATTTACCTTCTTAACTTCATCTTTATCAATGACCACTTGAAACTGAAGAAAAAAAGAAGGTATATCATTACATGTCACTGATCTTTCAATATTTTCATTGACAACGGCTATTATTATTATCATTATTATTACAGTTATTATTATTATTATTATTATTATTATTATTATTATTATTATTATTATTATTATTACTATTTGCAATCTCACATCAGTTCCCTTGTGGTTACCGCTGGAGGATGAGTGACAGCAAGTCTCCTCAAGTCTCCTCAAGTCTCCAGCCCTCCTGTTCACATTCTCATAGACCACAGTAATACAGTGTTTTAGTTTCACACCAGTTTCCCTGTGATCATTGTCTCATCCTCAGTATCTTTAGGATAGTTCCCAGTGCGTCTACTATTACTGGTAACACCTTTAATGTCCCACATATTTTACAGTTCTCTTGCTAGATCTTGGTATCATTCCAGTTTTTCACTCTCCTTCCTCTTTACTCTATGGTCTGCAGGTACAGCCACGTCTATCATTTGGCAGGTTTTCCCCTTCTTGTCTACAATTACCAAGTCTGGTATTCTTGCCTGGATGAGTTGGTCTGTTTGGATGTTGAAGTCCCAGGGTAATTTGTGGTTTCCATCCACTAGGGGTGCTTCTGGTTTGTGCTGGCACCGCTTTTCCGTATGGTAAAATCCCATTCGTTTACTCAGATCCCAGTGTATCACTGTTGCTACTCTATCGTGTCTGTGTTCATACTTCTTCTGGGCAAGTTGACTACATTCACTAGTTATGTGGTTTAAGGTCTCATCATCATCATCATCATCATCATCATTATTATTATTATTTGTAAGCTCACTCGAGCGATAATTGGTGGCTGCCGATGAGAACTGAGTGAAAGCAAGTCTTCTCAAATCTCTAGTACCTCTACCATCTTACTGAGTGTGGTTTGTGGAGTCATAATGATTTCTCCGATATCTAATTCACCCTGTGTCTGTTTGAGACTTTACCAGTGTTCCAATCCCAAACAGAATCTAACCTGATGGAATTTCTCTTTCGTGTTCACAGCAAGCAAGTCCCTTTTCACTGATCGGATGGGCAAAGTTGTTTTTTTGGTAATTATCTCCATCTTTTACTGCACCAACGGCTGTTATGTTTATACAATTTTCTTACACAGTGGAAACCAACTAGTTTGCACAATCCAAATTTCATGTTCAAAAATTTTTAAAAGTCTGTTTTTACATATTCTTCAATTGACGGACGGAGTTCCGGGACAGAATGGGATGGTAAATGTCAACATCAGTGGGGAAAAGGAAGGGGTTACTTGACAGTGAGAATTCATACTTCCTGCGTTTTACATGTTGAAGTTTAAACCCTCTCCCCGAAAAAAAAAAAACTCAAACAAACAGAAGCGAATATCTTTTTTACTAAAGACGGTAGGATTTTCTTCTCTAAACAGAGAGAGTTTTTTTTTCTCCACGAATCCACTATCCCTTCCAGAGATCTTTGATTGGTATTGAAATACATTTTGGCATTTTTCATCTCCGTCTTCCCGATTGTAATTTTTTTTTTGAAGACTCTAATTGCCATCCTAACAAGATCAGGACGTTGTGGAAGAAATTAAGCTGAGAATTTGGATTATCATCAGTATAATGGCATGTGTAACACCGGTCATGCTACACACCCAATCCAGACCAGAAGACCAGAATGGATTTCGGTGTAAGGCAGACCATGGACTCAAAATGAAAAGGAAAAAAATAGCTAAAAAAGTCTACTGATATTTGCCACGAAACTAGAAAAAATATAGATAATGTAGAATGGTGCATATCGTGGTCGCAACCCTTGGAATTGTCCTGAGTAGTGAAAGGGCTAGACAACTGGAAAGAATCAAGACCTCTCAGACGATAATACTATTAGAATATAAAAAAAAAATATAAAAGAATGTTGAGGAGACTTGTCGTCACTTGATCTCCAGTGAACACCACCATTCACTAATGGTTTTATAACTCATCGAATAATGATATGCCTTTGATTTCTTTTGTCCATGTCATCATCATAAAATAGCTTGATTTTTTTGGCCTTGTAGTTTTGTGGCAAGATAAACAGTTACGCATGATCAAAGAGATTTCATGTCGAAATCTGTGTAAAGCTTTGAGAAAATGGAGAAAATTGAGAAGAAAATTAAATATAAGACCAAAAATACAGCAATATGAAGAAACTTGGACAAAAAATAATAAAAGGAAAATAAAATTTGGTCAGTTCTATAACTCCAATGTGGTCAATTCTCATAAAATATTTTCATTTGATATCAATTAAAACAGTAATGAAAAAGAAGTGAAAAATATACATTAATAAAACGACAAATGAAACACCAAAGATCAAGAAAAAATTAAGTAGCAATAAATGTACACAGTTGTTTGAATGATTATTGGAACAATTTAAAACACTTGCATTGCAACGGTCTGCGAATGACACAATCTCTGCAGACGAGGGAATTTCTTTTGACAAATTGAGAGCCAGTCGCAATAAAATTAATAGAACGATTTTCACTATGATGATTAAGTTTTATGTGCTGGAAATTTTGATGGATTACATAATCTCAACAATATTGTTAAAATATCTGAAATATACTTGTCGTTTGATCGGCAACTGAAAATCAGAAGTTATTTCTTCATACCTTCATAACTTGAAGGAAAAAAAGGTATAGAACGTTAGAGTGACAATCATGCCAGTAGTTTACGGACCACTGACAAGAAATGCAAAATTTTGTCAGGAAAATGAACTATATAAGAGTTAGCATTGCTTTATGTTGGTGACGTAGAAAGATTCATCTTTGATATACCAGGCAGATTCACTCACAGGGGTAAATCAATGTCTGTAGTCTGACAAAGGTATTGACCTGAGATTTTCACTGTATAATTTTCGATCAATGTAACTAACTAAGAGAGGCTCAAAATTCAATTGCCTATGTGTAATATTAATTCTTAATTCGGTGTTATTTTCACATGATGATCAAGGACAGGAGAAAGCGAGAAGATATCAATTGTTGATTTATAGTTACAAATATGGTAATTCTATTATCAACCATTTACTTCCATTCTGAAAAGATACATTTTCTCTTAGAAGATTACGATAATCTATCCAAGATAATTTGGTATTATGAAATACAATTCTCGATCATGATTATTTAAATTATAAAGTAAAACTGTAATCCGTTATTGTCTGGTTATACAGGTCTTTCTTGAAACTTCATTTCAAAATATTTTGCACCTCACTGATAACTCCTAGACCAAAGAGAATATATTCAAGTGATGAAGAAGTTACAAATGAAACTAAACCTTCAATAATGTTTCTAGAAAACGAAAAAATTCGCGTTGTAATAAACGTTTGAATACTTTATGTTAAAAATCATTACATGAAATCAGAGATAAGTTGAAAAAGCATTAACTCAGTAGGGGTGGCAGCTAGAAATACCAAAGCGGATATAAATCACGTGATGATGCCGGCGGAAATGTATTTAACTTCAAACGGGTATTGATTCGTTTTGTTTTGTTTTTTTCTCCAGTTAGTCTAGACATTGCAATTTTGCTTTGTTGTTTTATTTTTGACTAATTTGACTTGAGGTCAACCTGTTTACACAGATAAGCTATTTAAAGGTGAAATTATGCTCAAGTCGGACACCGTGTGGAATGCACTTTTTAAAATTTCCTTAAAGCCCCCACCCTAAAAAAAGATAAAGAATAAATAAACAAATGACTAAATGAAGGGGAAATAATGAGAAACATGAGCAAACAAAATAGGGAAAAAGAGGGAAAATTCGGTTTGATGTCTGCAAAAAATAGCCAAGATAATTTTTTGTTCATATCTTCGAGCAATGAATAAAAAAAAAAAACATCGCCAATTCATTTAGTTACAGCTCAGGAATATTACGGCATTAAAATTGATAATCTAACACTTTGACCAAATACAAAACATTTTGTGACTGTATGTATAAGCATTCACATACACATAAGTCCGCACACAAGCGTGGTTGTAAGTGTGTGTACATGCACGTTGAGTCTGTTTGTCTATATACGTGTATCTGGGAGTGGGAGTATCCTTATTTATATAATTACATGATTATTTTGAAAAACTTTGATTAGTTTGTTGTAGAACATTTGCTTATTGTGATAAAACCTCACGGATACATACATGCACGCACGCACAAGCGAACACATATACATACATGGACTCACGTACATATACACGCGAATATCTCTCCCTTTATATATATGTATTTATGTAAGCATGTATGTGTGTATTTGTGTATGTCATATATATATATATATATATATATATATATATATATATATATATATATATATATATATATATATATATATATATATATACACACATGTCGAAATACGTATTGATAAGTGTATGCTAGTGAGTGGATATGTGACTACTGGATTATATGACCGACTGTGAATTCTGCGGTTTACGTAAATGTGTCTGATTATAGATATAATTTTTTATGTAAATTTTTTTCCTGGGTTCCGATCATTTTAGCAAAAGGCTCAACATAGATACAATCTCTTTTGAAAAGAATGCAATTTTTATCAAAGAAAAAGGGAAAAGCAAGCTTCGAAATCTGCAATCAGCATCCTAATCTTTGTCTTGAACATCGGCTTCTCCAAAACTGTGCCGAATCACCTCCATTAAAATTGTTCTATCTGCATTGTAAGCATAGTAAACAAATACAGCCCCTAAATATTGGAGGAGTTCACGTTATGGAACTTTTTTCATATTTACTTGATCTTGAGTTCAACAAAAGTAACTCTAAGTTTAAAATGATATTCCATTGAAATGAACTGAAGAAGCGTCAAAGAAAAGAGTGGGAACAAAAATGATGGTATATCAGACTTTCTTACTTGTTTTAGACATTGATGAAGATGAAACATAAACAAATAAATAACTATTTCTCCCTCAAACGCCATTCATTCGTAACCTTGAGAGAAAGGCCATTCATTTGTAATCTTGCGAGAAATCAGCTATATATAAAACTTGTGCGTGACCAGTTGGCTACCATTACGATAAATGTTCATCGAACACTTTGTTGCATGTTAACATGTCTTTTACCATTCACTCCCTCAATAACGTATTAGTACTTTATTCTACGTTATTAAATGGAAATAAACAAATCTCGAAGCAAAGCTCTTAACAAGGCATCACATTTACCACTACCAGCATTTAGCCATGAACTGGGTTGATTTTTCTGATGCAAAGTCATTGCAGGCCTTGAGAGATGAAGGAAAAAATTTGTTAAATATTGAAGACGATTTCACGGGGGTTATAATTGGTGAAACGTTCAACAACCATGTATATACTAGTATTTGAAAAAAAATTATCTTATTGACTTTCCAAAAATTGTAAAAAAATTCCACAAATCCCGTTGATGCCATTTAATTGCATCTGCATTGGTTGTAACAAAGTGGTTATTAATAAAGCATTATGAGATTGTTTCTTAAGGGGGGTTTGTCAAGAATTCATCACAATCGAAGCAAATATCTAATCATAATAAAATCGAAAGATTGAAGCATAAGAACTCAACATAAAGCACTAAATATTAATTAATTAAAGAAAAAGAGAGAGAAAAAAGCACGAGAAAGTTAAGTTTCAATGTTTACAAAACAAGTTGTTGAAAAGTTTTGTAATTATAGGCAAAAGTTTTCGCTCCATTTTCCAAGAATTATATCGATACAAAATCAATCACTGACCAAAGAGCGTCGCTAATTACCTCATTTACCGTGTATTGGTAATTCAAATTTTTATGCAAGCATTTCAGAAGAATCACATTAACTGCTCTAAGATTTATGAAGTATATCGTCGTTGGTAATCGGGTTGTTTGGGAAAGCAAGAGGGTGGTGTTGAAGGGTGTATGGATGAATGATATAAGCTGTTCATTATCACAAGACGCGAGGAAGGAGCAAAACAAAGTTATAATGAGGATCATGTACACACAAACACACTCACAAACACACACTCACACACACACACACACACACACACACACACACATATATATATATATATATATATATATATATATATATATATACACTATCATGCGTGCACACATATTTTTTATCAGAATGATTGTATGTTAGTGTATGGGGTTGTGTGTGCACATTCATATGCTCTTATGTGCTTAAAAAAGAGAATTGATCAAACATCATTCCAAGTTAGTGTTGACTTTGTTATTCCCCCGTAAAATAAGCAAGAACAACACTCGCAACTTTTTGAGGTATGAATTTTTCATTTTTTTTGCGTATCACGTCACATCAAACTACTCCCCATATATATATATATATATATATATATATATATATATATATATAAATATATATATGGGGAGTAGTTACCCCATCATCTGAACTATCGCAAACTTACCAAACACCCACACAGTCCAATACTAAACTATCAACTAACTCCCTACTATCCATAACAACCATTGACCTTCCAAGTTGCAACACCCATGACCCACTGCTGCTACTTCCAACCAGGCTGTCCATAAGCATACCATCATAGATTTTTCTACCGACAGAACACAGTCCTAACTCACCACGATGACCTAAAAGCAGTCCTCTCTTTTGAATTCCATTTTCAGCTTCAAAACAAAACATCAGATGCTAATTTTATTTTTTACTATAACTCTTTAAGCACTGGAAGGTGCACGCATACTACAGAAGATCGGAAACTCTCCCAAAACTTATATAACATACTAATTAATTCATTTATGTATATATGTATAATTCATTTATACATATATATTGTTTATTAATTAATTATTAATTTTCGTATCAATTAATTAACAAATGATAATGACATCACCTAATTTTGACAAAAAATATCAAAGGATATCCCCTCCCAGACTGGTATACGTAGATAAAACTATGTCTATGGCGTACAGATGAAAAATCCTTCAATTCATTCGGCAAATATTCATTTTTCAACATAATGTCCTTCCTAAGTAATATGCAGTACATAACAGGTCCAAAAAAGTAGCACACACACATGGACGCAGACACATACATATACGTATGTGTGTGTGTGTGTGTGTGTGTCTGTCTGTTCAATATGCAGGATCCTGTCAATGTTGAAAATTCTGTAGATATAATTGGATTGGTGGTTATGCGCCAAGACTTTAGAGCGTACATCTCAATGGATAACTGATTTCTCTTCTAATTAAAGTCAAGTCAAAGAAGCTGCTTTCTTCTGGTTGCTCTCTCATAATAATATGATGTCATGCTGTTCTTTGGATAATTATCTTATTCTTTTCTCTTATTAATGAATTATACGTTAATAATGAGTGCAGGTATTCCATTTCGATTTTATTTGACCCAAAAAACATTTTCTTTTGAAATCTTGAAATCCTCTTATCCTAAGTATCCTGTGTACAGGCATTCTGAAGTGATTTTATGGTTATTCCCCTGAGTGTTCATGAAAATAAATTCTCAAACAACGGAGTTTTTTCGATAAAGACGGGATAATTGGACTCAGTATTAAGATGTGGCGCCGTATGGGTTGCTTTTCTGTACACACCAGTGTATCTACACCCCGCACGAGTCACCAGACCGTTTGTTGTAGTATTTCTCCTCCATTGTGAACGGTATTAGTGGTCACATTATCTGATAGGGCCTATGCGACCTCCTGGTTGGATCATAAGATGAAAAAATATCAGTTATATACCTAAGCCAAACATCGTAGAACGGAGGGCTGCATATAATAATAATAATAATAATAATAATAATAATAATAATAATAATAATAATAATAATAATAACAATAATAATAATAATAATAATAATAATATATACATATATGTGTGTGTGTGTGTGTGTCTGTCTGTTAGAAATCACGGGAGAAAGTGGTGACCACCTAGGTCAGCCCTTTTCTTGAAGATAAATATCTAGCAAAAACTGAAAATGCGTAATTCTTACACAAAGCATGGACATTTCCAATAAGTTTAGGGCAAATATGCTAGTACAGAACACCAGACAACGAAATTCAGGAAGGCAATGACTCTTCTCAGAGTTATAGATAAAATGAATATTTGATGCAAAAAATGATTGTTTTTTTCCATCATTATTCAGCAAATTTGTTGACGAATATACGTAGATAAATGGATAGATAGATTACTTCGAAGCGTAATGTAACAGTTATCATCACGGGAATGGGAATCGATCAATTATGAATCTCGGGGGATGCAGCTCATATCCTCTTTGCATTATACCTTTGGAAAATGTATTAAACCACATTTTATGCACTGTCTTGACACTGTTATGCCACGATGTTTAATGGAGAAAAGAATGGATCAGTGAACAATTAAACAAATGACCCTCCCAAAATTACCACCAACCCAATAATAACTATTGCATTTTCAGCATTTGCAGGGTCCAACATATTGCACACACACACACACACACGCACACACACACACAAACACAGAAACACAAACACAACACACACGTATATATGCATGTGTGTGAGTATATATATATATATATATTTATACGTATATATATATGTATGTATATGCGTGTTTGTATATATATATATATATATATATTTATACGTATATATAAGTATGTATATGCATGTGTGTGTATATATATATACACACGTATATATATATATATATATATATATATATATATATATATATATATATATATATATATATATATATATGTGTGTGTGTGTATGTGTGTGAGTTTATGAATAACAATAAGAGTGTTTGGCGATAGCTGACGACTTATTTCTCATGTGTGTATGTTATGCATTATTGTGTGTACTTTGGCATTCATGCATTTATCTCTGTAATTGCAATGTGAGTTTGTGGTTTATGCATATGTATCATACAATGCGATTCTTTATAGTAAACCTGTTTGCTTCTGTAATAACGTGGATGCACGTTATGTTTGCTTCCATTATCGCCTGTCCGTGTATTTGAGCTTGTGGCTATATATCATCAAATAAGTTCTTTTTACGAAAATAAGCAGAAGGAAAAAGCTATTGCTTTTCTTCGCCTCATCCCATAATATTGTTTGACACTTGTGACATCACATCCGTTAAATCATCAACAGACATCCGTAGATGGACTGAACAAACAGACGAAAAAAATATAATCAAACGCAAGAAAAAATGAATAGAAAGTCATTGTCTTCGCAAGCCGCTGATTGGCAAAAAGAAGAGAGGATATGGAAGAATCGTTCAATGGAATTGCAAAACTAAATGATGACCATTCAGACAGCCTGGACATGGCACGTAGTCCAAAAATAAATAGATAAACACAAATGAAAAAAAAAAAAATAGAATACTCGGAGAAACAAGAATAAAGTCTAGTAAATAGTAAATACTGAGTGTAAGGCCAAAAATATAAGAAAATATCGTTGCATTAAGATAAAATAAAATCAGTCATAAACGACAGAATATGGAAAAGAAAAAACAAAACAAAAGAAGTCTACCAGAAACAATAACATGGAAAATATGAGCTGAAAGTGACACATTTCAAGTACAGGAGAGAAAGAAAAAAAAGGGGGTGGATAAAAAAAGAATTCGAATTAGATAGAGAATTACGGAAAGAAAGAGAGGAGAGCTGGGAGAAACCGAGAAAATAACTGGGGAAACAGCCTTGCTGACAATGGTGCCGGTCCTCAAAGCATATCTTTGTGATTTAGAAGAATTGATGTTTCTAATGTCAGGCGAAGAATTGACTTGTATATTGTGCAAAGTTAAAAGATTTCTTTACTGAACTCATACACAATCATCTTCGTTATTTCTGCATGCAAATTTAAAAAAAGAAGTAAAAATACTGTAGACGATTGCAACATTTCATTTCACCTCACTGATAGCTTTTTTTTTTTCACCAAAGTATGGCATAACGTAGATCATACGTCCAATTAAGCGTTGTGAAGCTGAAGAAACCATTCGAATTGATACTGGACTAGAAAAAATGATATACGATATCATCATCATATATATATATATATATATATATATATATATGTATATATGTGTGTGTGTGTGTGTGTGTGTGTGCGTGCGTGTGTGTGTTTGTGTATGTGTGGTTTAGAAAGCTTAACAGATTTAAACACTAAAAAACTTACTTCAATCTCATATTCCCCAAAATTTATCGATGCTATTAATCGAATTTTCTTAGTTGTTTTTTCCCCGTTTTTTTTACATATAATTCGTTATTGTGGTACGATGTGTAAATTGTCTGTTGTTCGGATCATCGGTTGTTTACAATGTAACGGTTTCGGGGATTTTGAAAACCTGGAAATATATAAACATGGAACCCCAGCAATGTTGATCAAACAACACCCCACTTTAGCTATGGTCTTAATATATAGCTTATGTCATACATGTAGTTTGTTATTTTGCATAAAGTATCATTAGGTATTGTAGATGGATGTTATTTTATACTACACATCATTCAATTAAAAAAAAAACAAGGCCTAAAACATGTATTCAACGATGAAGTATGGATCAGAAAATGTTGCAATAGACGACTTACTCTTCGTGTCACTTCTATTGAGTGTTCACCAATGTGAGTATTACATATATATATATATACGAGATGCTATCCAAATGCTCTTGTAACTTGAACATTGCAGGGTAACTTGTCAAAGCTGTTAGTTCGTACTGTCACCTTCGAAATAATTCCTTTCAGCAAATTAACAGTGGTCCATACGATTTTTTCACAATTCCATGCACCTCTTGAACCGTGATAGTCTTTAGCGCCTCCTGTAATTATTTCAGGATCTCCCGAATCAAGTAAAAAAGACACCGTTTCAGTCAGAAATTCAGCTTGGGAAACGGGGAAACGTTGCAGGGAGCAAATATAGACGAATAAGGGGCGATGAATATCATGTTATTTGAACTCAGGAACATTACCGAAACAAGTGATTGGTTTCGGCACAAATTATCCAGCCATGTGTCTCATATCCAACAAGTCCAATAGAATGCGTTGAACGCTTCTGTAAACAAGCGTTCGTCAATGGACATAGACAATCCTTAAGATTCTCCAAAATATCTGAGAATCGACGTCACGTGTCGTATTGTCCAGTTGCTGGCTGACATCCTATTTAATTGAATTTCGTCTATTTCAGCTTTGATGCATTTTTTAAAAATACATTGTATTCTAGCAATTCCGTTTTCCTTCTCGATTGCCCTTTGCGTCAGCGTGTGTTTTTATTCCACATCTATTATTTGAATTCTACATGGAACTATAATCATTTATATTATTACACCAGAGGTTAGGATATTTGAATAATAATGATAATACTACTACTAATAATAATAATTGGCCTTTAATTTTGATTGTTTCCTCTTTCTACGCTAGTCTTTCTGCTAGTATATTATCAGGATAAACTGTTAAAATAGATAGTAATTCTCAGAAATTTCTAACGAAATTTTATTTTTTTGATTTACCATTGTTTGTTTCGATTTTGGTATCAGCGAAATAACATATGAAGAAGGTTGACCTTTCTTTAACCAAAGTGGCGCTTCGTGTATAAGTACGCAATGAGCCAATATTTTGCATCACATTAAACAAATTACATTAAGCCAAATCTTTCTGCTGTTAGTATTTCATCTGTGACATGTTATGTTTTGTTTTTTTACGTAAAAAAAAAAAGAAAAAAAAAACAGGGGTCAGAAATATAATAGAATCCATTAGAATAGAATGGGAAGTTCTTGTTGCAAGAATATCAGACAAATGCTGGACATCACGGAACAGAACAAGGATCCCTAGAAATCATACGGAAAACTGTGGCCGGAGGAAAAAATAAGATGACGTTTTGATTTAGATAGGTTCAGGAGATACTGGTGCTGCGACCGCCTCGATAGAAAGATCTGGCAGATCTTAAGAAAGTATCGTGTCCAACAACAGATGCTGATGATGATGATGATCAATCTTGATAAGGTAAATCATTCAGAAAACACATTTTGAAATCCTTACAAATAAATGCAAAAATTCATTCTCTCACGTCAGAGCCAAGACTAAAGACTGATAATCATTATGCATTGATTTTATATTGAGTAACAAGCAGCTTTATACGCATTCATAAATTGATTCATACATTTTGCTACGGTAATCATTTTTAGTTGACAATGTATGTAGTCAAATTTTCTAATTAAATCAACAAATAAGTGTAACCCGTTATCGCCAGGATTCATTACGCAAATACGTCAAATTCACTGATTACATATATGGTGACACAGTAATTGCTACGAACAAATATGTGATATGAGCCGATGGCAGCAAGCAGAATATTCAACACGTAAACATGAAGAAAATACAGTATAAAATCAAAATGTTTCACCGAAGAATTTGCAAAAAAAAGTTATCAAGTGATTATCGCATTATCGGGTCAAAACAACCTGCAAATTTAATACAGAATTTAAGACAAACAGAATTTATACATATTTATAAAGAAATGATCTTAATCCTCTGGTATTCTCAGTTTGGACTGTAGGAAACATTTCATGTGTAACATCCTATACAAAGTCAAGCGCCTCCGTCGGTGATGAATTAAACTCTAGTATCTAAAAGGTGTACTGGGGAAACAAGAAGGTTTTGCTAATGAATTCGATCCTCACTGCATGCATCATTGTTGTAGTTTTATGGCAAAATAATGTAACCTTTGTATTTGTACATCTGTTGTAGACCTTTGCTTAGCAAGTTATTTCTGAGACCACTCGCTCAAGTTGTAAATTCAATTCACATTTTATGCCCAATCATTTTATATTTCTCCCTGACGATGCTATGTAAATATCCTCATAACAAAACCCACTGACCAACTCTATTTTAGAGCAGCAATGATAAAAGTGTAGATAAGATATCGTACAGGAAAAACAACTCACCTTGAAACACACATATACACACACACACACACACACATATGTATAAAGCTTTGTGCCAATTAATTGAAACATAGATTTTTCAGTGTTTAGTTCTCGTTCGCCATTGTTCTTTCATGTGTCTGTTTTTCAATGGGCTTTCGCTTACATCATCACGTATACGAAATTCCATCATTGTTTTCAATAATTGAGCATGCGCAGTTATTACACCAGCTTGTATAGCATAATATTTTTCTTGGGTGAGACTATTCTTTCAGTCCTTGTTTATTTGTGATGCAACTGTTTTTGCAATGGACATGACACCCTGAATATGCACCTGCATCAGATTGTTACGTGGCACAAACACACAAGGAAAACCTACAGGGGTATAGCAAATGTTGTTGTCAGTCTCACAACAGACAGCCGTGTGATCAAGTCCAAAAAGAGATGATAGGTATATCACGCATAATTGCAAAGAGAAACGTGGTTGGAAGAGGAAGATCACAAGAGACAACGCGTATGCTGTTCAAGAGAGTTGAAACGACCCTCGAAAGTCAAGCAACGCATCAAAACGGGATTTGGGAGAGAAAAGAATTGAAGTCGATTTTCCCACTGCAGATGACTCCTCGGTTGAGAAACTGGATGACCAAAATCCTCACAAAGACAAAGGAAGAAAAACGCTACAAAAGGTGACTGAAAACAAGGACTTGGCAAAAGACTGGAGAAAAGTATGATTCAATGATACAAGTCATGTCTTTGTCCACGGCAAGATAATTCAGCATATTCAGTAGTCACTAGTAGAGGAATCGTGGTTTCTACGTCAACCATTGAGTGAAACACCCTCAAGATATGGTTTGAAGATGCTTCAGCTAATACGGCGTCGAAAGTTTGCATTTGGAAACACGCCAGATTTAAACCCCATTGAGAATTTCTAGTCTATTTGCAAAGTCACCTTCGAGGAATGGACTGTTGTACCAAGGGGAAGGTTATTTAAAACCTACCGATTGAAGAGTATTGCAGGGAACTGAGAATCATCAAAGACTGTTCAAATCTAGTGAACTTGATGCCAAACCGCATCAAAGTGACCCTAAAAAAGCTCAAATCAAATATCAATATGTATACATGGATATGATTCATATTGTAAGTACAAGTGAAATTGAAACTTTCATTTTTTTTCACGTTTTCACAACTTGTTTCAATTAATTTGCATATATACATACATATATATATATATATATATATATATATATATATATATATATATATATATATAGTATCATCCACAGACAGTTTCGATGTATTACATCTCTTCAGTGTGGCTATAGACTTTCCATTATCCCATCCAGTACCACGAGGCCGAATTTAAACCTTCACTCCAGACCCCGAGGCCGATATCCTACCTCTGGACTACGGAACTCGACGGTCAGTAAGGCTGAATTTTAGCAATATATCTATTTACACAGAAATATCTATGTACAAACACCAGTATATACACTCGAAATTGATATTTATTTGAAGAGGCCCCAACGCCAGAACCGAGACAATATCAGATATTAGATGTTAGACATGGATATATCCAGAACAAATTTAAATCTCTTCCATGCATTCAGGCTGATACTGAATTTATTAGCTTACATTTGAAATTCTAACGTTAAGCAGTTCAAAAATTTAACGTATTTTTCGTGCTACTAATCTCATCGATACAACATTTGAAAATCGAAACTATTCTTTCTAAAACTATTTATTTCAGATATTTATTCTGTTGATAATTCTTTTCTTTGCACAGTTATACTACTTAGAGACGGACGGAGAGAGATAAAGAATGGACTTGCATATTTATCAAAGTACAAACTATTACATAGTCTCTCTCCTTTACATATATATATATATATATATATATATATATATATATATATATATATATATATATATATATATATATATATATATATATATATATACATATATATATATATATATATATATACATATATATATATATATATATATATATATATATATATATATATATACGTATCAATGTGTTTGGGAAATGCAAAAATTCAATATAAGTTATATTTAATTTACTTTTCAGTCAACTGATAGGTCACACAGTTCACAAAATGACGGGTGTTCACCGCACAATTTTCTGCATAATTAAAGAATCTGTAATTTAATATTTCGATGAAATTAAAAATTGCTAAGTGATGTATGTATGTACGTATGCATGTAAGTATGCATGTAAGTATGCATGTATGTATGCATGCATCTCTTTCTCCGTGTGCAATTTTCCCATAGGCAGTGGGACTCAATGTTCGAGATCAGGTAAAAGCCAGGTTTTCGAATGTTAATTCTAAACTCCTTACTCCAGTATCGGCTGGTCCTATGTTCAGCTTAGTAAATACACGCCGGGCTTGCACGCACAACACAACACACACACACACACACACACACACACACACACACACACACACACACACACACACACACACACGCACACACACATATGCGTACAATTGAATGGTAGTGAACGCATAAACGAATTTATTTCTACAGAATAAGCTGAACCGTTGAGGTAACTAACCTGACTTAAATTATAAATAGAACATATTTTCGAATAGGCGCCGGCATATTTGTAAATACCAAGCAGAAAATATGTGTTACTTAATAAACAGGTTTGATAACATAACGCCATCGCCTACCAATGCAATGGACCAGGAATCCAGCAAGACGGCCTGTCTACTGTGTAAGCAACCATGCAGACAAGCAGGCAGTCGACCAGCTATTCAACCCAGGATGTCTCTGCCCAAGGTGTTGCTAGGGCCTCTATATTACCACATGCCAAGAATTCAATTATTTTCTGATGGAATATTATAGAACATTTCCAGTTTTTTCTCTCTGATTTTCATATTTCAGATTTTTTGTCATTTTTTACGGGTTTTCTTTGTGGTATTGTATTTTTCGTTTTTGTTCTTTTCAGGAAAAATGTTCATTTGTTACCTTTTTTTTCTTTACAATTACATTTTAAAAAAATTCTTGTTGTTGTATTATCTATGTGCTTTTTTAAAAATATTTCATTTATCTTTTTATGATATTTTTTTGCATTTGCTTGTATGTGTGCGCTGAAAACCATCTTTCATCTTTCATCATCATACAAGACTGGAGGAAATTTTCCAACTGTTTTCATTCTTTACATTGTATTTCCTTTCTCATTTTCATTCATATATTTAGAAAAAGTCTTTTCTTTATTTATTTCTTTTTGTTTGTCCTTACATTGCTTTGTAATTTACTTTTTCGCTATTCCTTCTTTTGACTTCTCCAATTTTCAATACCAATTCTCCTTCGCTCAAATCATGGTTACAATCATGATCAATATTATCAACCTGCTCATTCAAGTTCCTTTTGTCTGTTCCATCATCCTCATCAAGATTATCGATATCATAATCATCAAAGAATTTTCAATATTTTCATGAAGGCCGACATTGAGATTTCCATTGTTATTAGCGCTACCGTCAAATTCAGCACATTCATTGTACATAGTAGTATCGTCATCATTCTGATTATTTGCCGTTAGTTTAAAAAAAATGCGTCCATTCCTTTCTATAAAATACTTTCCGGTCAGCTGTTTGGTCGGTTGGTCCTCAATATGTTAAATATCAATTTTCTCAGACGTATCAGGTCAGATTTATACGAAACTTAGCCCAGGCCTTTGGGTAAACCATCCCCCCTTTATTTTTCTATGACTGCTGCAACAACCACCACTTGTAATGTCAAGTACAAACTGTTTCCGCCACATCATGTTCGATTGATATGAAACTTTGTCCAGGCCTTCGTGTGAACCTTCCTCATCTTCTGCATCGTTTTCCTCCTCCTGCTACAACTACCGAAACTAGTAATGTTAAACATCAATTTTCTCAGTCATAATTTGCTAGATTAATGTTAGAAATAATTCAGATTTTCGGGTGAGCCATCTGCATATTTTTCCCCTTTTTTTCTGCTTCTACCACAACTAATAATACTAGATAGTTTTCTCATCAGTATCAGACTGGATTGGTATGAAAACAGGCGCAGACATTGGGATGAGCCAAAGTAACCGTCTTTTCCCTCCATTCCCCCCTCGTGCTACTACTACCATGGATGGTGAACGCATCGTTGAACTTAGAGTTCTTGTTTCTTTCTTTAACAGCCTTTTTGTCTTTTCTTTTAGTCTTCACTTTGTCTGATGTATTGATTTGTAATTACCCACTTTCTCTCTTTGTATCTGTCTGTATGTTCCTCAATTTTATAATATCTTGAAATTTACTCATTGTTTTTCTTATATCAACTCTTTCATCGGAACAGCCTCTTCATGGTCTTTATCAGTAGTATCCCAATCATTGTTTCCTTTTTTGTTTCTTCCTCCTTCATAATCGTCTTCTCCATCTTTACTCTCTCTATCAGGAAACCTTCTTTTTCTCCTTCCAATACACACTGGACTCTTTCTTCTTTATTTTCATTACGACCAATTTTTTTCTCAACTCATTCCCCTTTTTCATCTATTCATCTTCCCCCCCCCCATTCATTAATTTCAATGATCTCTTTTTCGTCGTTATTATCTTCATTCACATCATTTCCACCTTCTTATCTATCTTTCAATTACCCCTCCTCTCTGTCTCTGTCTGTCTGTCTGTCTGTCTGTCTGTCTGTCTGTCTGTCTGTCTCTCTCTCTCTCTCTCCGTAGTTATCCTGATTATCCTTTCCAAATCTATTCTTTTTCCTTCTTGGTAATTTTCCCAGTTCTTTTGCTTCATTTTGTCTTATGGTTTCTAACGTTTTCTTTTCCTTCCCCTTTTTTCCTTTCTCAATAATAATTCAACCTGATACTGTTTTCCCGTCTTTTTTCCCCAAGTCTTCTATTAATCTCTCTTTAATTTTCACCTTTCCACCATTCTCACACCATTGTGTTCATTCTTCTTTCTTTATGTCTTGTATTGTTTTTTTCATTTCCATTTGTTCATTTCTATAATCAGTTTGCATTATTCTCACCTGGCTCTACCTTCTACGTGTATCTTCGTCAGTCTGGCTATGTCACTTAGGATGATAGTGATGATCATCATCATCCTCGCCCCTCTCATCCTCCTCCTCCTCATCATCATCATCATTTTCATTATCATTATCATTATTATATATCTCTTTCTTCTACGTCTAGTTTCTGCTTCTCCTTTTTTTTTCTTTTTCTCCCTCTGCCTTTTTTCTCTTTTCTTTACCTATCTTTCTCTTTCTTCCTCCCATTCTTTTTCTATTCTTCCTTCTACTAATTATTTTTCTTTCCCCCTTTCCCTTTCCTTCTTTATTTCAACTTTCCAATTCCCTCTCTGAATCCATTTTCCACGATATTTCATCATTTTTACATATTTTTTTTCTTCTCGTTACTTCAATTTCCTAATTTCTTCCTCTTCCTCCTGTCTTCATGTTTACGTCAATCTAAGTCACATCGTCGCATCATATCTGCGGCGTTCATTTGTAGTTCTATTAATTAGAAATAGGCGCTGTCATCTGTTGATGACTTAGTGGCAGCGGGTCCCGAAACAATGTCAAAAACGACGTGGAAGGGTAGGTAAAAGATGGGGTTCTACGAGGCAGAGCTGCTACCAGATGGGAGGCTGATGTTGTAGTCTGTAGAAAAAGAATGACATGTCTTCATTTGGAGCCTTGGCACTTTTTTCTTATTTGATGTCCGTATATTCCTCATTGCAATCAATTTCTTTGCCTTTTTCTTTTATCATTATTTTTTCTCTTAATACTTTCCTTCCCTTCATTGATTTGGCTTTTTTTTCCTTTTTTTCCTCTCTTTTAGAAACTGTCAACTAAAACTGCCAACGTCGGTCTCTTCAGTTTTTAATTTAGTCTTTCTTGCTGGTTCGCTATGTGTCATGCATACAGTTTGCACAAGTGCTGGAGATTTCAGAATTCGCAACTCATTACGGTCAGGAAAAAAATTTTCTTCACCAACCTATCGAACGGGTTTTTACTGGAAGACGTTCAGTTTGCTATGCAAGTTTATGCTAAATCGGTTCGTAGAAAGAAATTCAGACATTTTTGGCGATCACTGTCCAACAAAATGTTAGACAAAAAATTCATTCATTGATCACCCATTTTTCCAACACACCACGCTGCCATTAGACGTTGGTAACGTAACTGTTCCATTGAGTAACCAATCCGACCTGCTTTCATTAAAACTTATAGTTCAAAGAATAAAATCTATGGTTTTATTATATTTATCTCAATCTTATTCATTATTCTGCCATGATACAATATACTAATTCTGGTTGAGTACGGAACAGGATGCAATATAAAAAACATAAATGGGAAGATTATATAGCGTTATTCGCCTAACTAGATGGAGTTGGACACCAATCACTTGCAACAATGGGGAATACACAATTACCTCAACAGTATGGCATGTTTGTTTTTTTCTCCCGTGTTTAGATGCGTAAGCTTCCTTATTTGTTTGCGTATTACGTGGGCACACATCATATACACACGCTTATTTGATGCTCCTCTACAATAACTGCATATATATGCAAAATAGTCAGTAGATATTTCTGTGTGCTTTCACCACATGCACATACACACAAACACACACACATATATATATATATATATATATATATATATATATATAATGACCATTTTTTTTTCAAAAAGTAATTCATAAAAGTACAAAGCTTCTGCAAAATGATGCATGAAAAACGCATTATCTTTATCATACATAGACATCCTGCAGGTTTATGCCTATACATACGATGAACATGAATAAATGTACCTTACTTTACATATATGAGTGAGAGGGGTCCGCGTGTTTGACTATGATGCAGTAAAAAGTTCATAAACATGGGTGAAGCCCATCTAAATTTGACATGTGTACCCAATGAACCTGTGGGGAGGTTTTAAAACAAATTTTTTCAATGGATTTTAGTGGGGGTTCTATTTACAATGTGACAATAATGCCAAAGTAGAACCGTCTTTCCGACCATACGCTCATTTTTTTTATTCTGAATGTTTATAAATCATTCCATAAGGGACGTAAAGTGAAAGGAAACCTTCTCTTTAAGGGGTCAAAAATGAAGAAAACTATGCAGGTTTTGAGAAAATACTATTTTTGAACGTTCTCTGCAAGAGGTTTCTATTAACAGAACCCTTATTTTGAGTTATATATATATATATATATATATATATATATATATATATATATATATATATGCACACGTGCACACACACACACACACACACACACACACACACACATATATATATATATATATATATATATATTTACAAAAATGTATGTACATAATTTCTGTGAGTGTAAAACGTATCCAATAAAACAGTTTATTTAAGCATCGTTCTACAGAATTCCGACCAAAGATTTATAAATGCAAAAATCAAAAGAGTATCAAGACAAAATTGATCATTGAAGAACCAAAATAATCCTCCACAAAATTATGGGTGCAAACCGATGTGCTGTGATTTGAACTCACGATCAACTGATATTTCAGGAGGTTGTCTCACTGACGGACTTATTTCATTCGAATAAATGAACAAACATACCCAAAACATATGAATTTTCATATCTCGTAGATATAATACAAAAGTAGCAGTAATCATCTCCAGTTGGAATAGAAGTTGAAGTGGAGTTTGGCCCTGCAGCAGCTAGGCTTGTAATATTCAAGCTCACTCTACATAATTCATTTCTCTTTTGAAAGATGCGAGTAGTCCGAGATGAATAATTTTATGAATATGTAATGATGGCCATGGTGGCTGTTCCAGAGCAAACAGAGTAGTCAGTTCTATTTTTTACGGCGTCCCTTCGGTTCGAAACCGCGTTGCCCACGGCTTGCGACTCATCACAGAAGCATGGACAGCTTCAGACAAATACCTTCTTGGAGGCTTTCCTTTCATCCTCCTTTGAGATTTGGTCTTTTCTTTTTTGCATTTGTATTTTATGAAAGTAAAACTAAAAAAAAATAAAAAAAAAAAAAATGAAGGAAAAGGGTTTCAGGTAATCTTTATTTTCGTTATCTTTTTTAATATGAACTCATGTGTAGTATCCACTTTCGACTAACATATTAAGCGGCACGAATAAAAGTATCTGGGAATCAATATATATGCATGCACGTTTACATGTATGAGGATTGGTTTTATAGAAAGTGATATGAACTTTTACAGCATACACACACTTACACACATAAAGATTACAAACACACGCACACACGCACACACTCATACACATGCACACATATAGATATAAAGAGAGAGAGAAAGAGAGGGTCGACAGAGGGAAAAAGAGGGGGAGAAATTCATTTCACTCAGCATAGTCTGATAATACTGGATTTTAACGTTGATTTTGTATCTAAGAAATTAATCAAATATCAGTATCAACCAATATGGATATCACATAGTAATATAAATACTTGGTACGTGCGTATCATTTTTGTTTGATGCTCAAACATCTACGCCGATATATATATATATATATATATATATATATATATATATATATATATATATATATGTGTGTGTGTGTGTGTGTGTGTGTGTGTGTATGTGTGTGTGTGTGTGTGTGTTTATACATTGATAAATAGATGGTTATAGCTATGAAGTAATCATACGAGGATCAATTTAGTGGCAGTCAGGATTACTCATCACTCTCTGACTATTTATCCATCTATTTATACAAAATTATTCAATAGTATATCATGTACATACAGGAAGAGAAATATCCATTTGCATAATAGAAGAATAATTAGTTATGTCTTTGCTGAAACAGGCATAATTATAATGCGTTAGTCAATTAATTCTCTATCAACATATCATTATGTTTCTGAATGCCCAGCAAGCTAGAAAAAATTTCATCCGACAAGAGATACAAAAAGTCCCGTGTGATGATAATATTCAAGAAAGATATGCAATACGAAATTTGAATCAAGATAAATACAAACATGACATTCTGTGCTTTTCGCATTAGGTAAGCATTATAGGTTAAAAACACTGATATAAATTTTAAAGGTATTCAGACAAAAATATCATAAAATAATCAATGTATTATATTATATGGATTGATAAGTAACAGTTTACATTTGATGAATGAAAATGATATTTCATTGAAAATATAAAGTGAGATGATCAAGCAATATCTATAATTATTTTTCTCGTATACTGGATAAATGGTGTTTGTACTGCATACTGTGTCTCTAAAGCATGATAAATACGTAAATATTTTGTTGTTCAATATACTTATATTCGATAGAATCCAAAGAAAAGAAAATGTCTTAGATAATCAAGAAGTCTACTTTGGTTTCGCAATTTGAAGAGCTAACATACATTCTGCGACTCAGTGAGAGTTAATTTTGATTATCAAATAAATATCATGTAATAAGAATTCATTGATTATGAGACAATTTATTTAACACGAAATAACTTGCCTGTCTGTGACTGAAACTGAGGTTTAAAATCAGAGGTCCATGTTCGAGTCTAGATAAATAAACAGGATCAAAATGTTGCTATTGGAGGCAAACAGGTCTTCCTTACTGAACAAAATTGGAGTAAAACAATCTTCCAATGAGTTTACTAAAATCCCATTAATCAATTATACCATATAAGTGTTAGTAACTAGATTTGAGAGATGCTCAGTGTTATGGCATCAATACCTATTTTCCATTAATGAGTTCAATGAAAACAACTTTTGCAAGGCCACTATTTGAAGTAGGACTTCATTATCTGACTATTTTAGAATTGATAAATAGAAACATGTTAGGATATTCTGCAAACATATAATAATTACTTATGTTATGATCCCATCCTTTAGTGTGAATCTAGATTGACCATCTACGTATCTAGTCTCTTGACTCTTTACCAAAGTGTTTCATTTTTTAGCTGATATTTTGCTTTATGAATTAAGATTATGTCATATAAAAATGATGAAAATGTATATTCTTTTTATTTTTCTCAATCCCTTTCTTCAAAACCTTTCTCATTTGACTGAAATGAGATAATTACTGCAGCAAAAATAAACAATCCTTACAAATCCCCTAGATACACATGGGGAGCATCCAGAACTTGCCAGACTTCATCCCTGAAGCCAGGATGCAGTTCCATAAAACATGGATGCATATATGTATGTATGTATATATATATATATATATATATATATATATATATATATATATATATATATATATATATATATATATATATATATATATATATGTATAGGTGAGGTAACTCATCCATTGTGAGCTTATGCAATGTTCTTCCATAGGAATAGAGCACTGGTGGGGAGAAAGAAAGAAAAGTGTCAAGAACGACGTTGATCATCGATCCCCCATCGTCAAATAAGTTCTTTTGGGTGAGTTGCGTAAGTACGTGCTGTGCTTCAAAAAAGACTAGATGATGCGTATTATGAAATGACTGCCATGTACAATACATTATGATAATACCCAAGATGAAATAATGAGACGACAATACATTAGATGTATATGAAATATCTGTTTTGCTGTTAAATCTCCGAAACAGTTACATCGTAAACTGCTGATGATTCCAACAAGAGAAAATTTACTCATCGTAGCATAATCAAAGTATACGTCAAACATAGAGAAAAATAAAGAAGAAAATTACATGAATTACATTAACAGATATTGGGGAAATAAATGACTGAGGTGACAAACATTTTTTTATTTTGTAAAAGTTTTTTTAATGTGTTTAGTGTTTAAAGCTGCAAAGCTTTCTAGAATATATATATATATATATATATATATATATATATATATATATATATATATATATACATATACATATATATATTGATAGATAGATAGAGAGAGGAAGAAAGAGAGAGAGAGATACAAACATTCATACAAATATACATATATATTTCCAAATTTTCCAATTTTGTTTGCTGTGATTTGAAAAAGAATTTGAAGTATCAGAGACAAAAAAGAAAAAAAATACTTACCGCCATTGAAATACAAAGAAAAAAACTATTTACAAGGAACGCAACGAGTTTTCTGAAAGTCCTTTTAATTCATGTCATTAATGCTGCAAGATTAATTCGCGTTTTGTTCTCTACTTCGATAATTGCATTTTGCTGATTCTCTTAATCGGCGAGAAAATGGGAAGAATAGGCAATGAAAAGAAATTTAAATTTAAAAGAAAAAAACTCCAGTTAACTTCGTTTCATTTCTTCAATCTCATCCTAAGTGATAGATAAGACAAAATAAATGAGAACTTGAAATGCCAAGTAATTATTTGCGCATCGAATTTTCACTTAGTGCTAGGTTTTCTTGTATTTACCTATCTTCCCTCCCATCAAATATATATTATTATTTGTAACATTACAGTCGAGATATCTTGTGGTATGGGTAAAGTAACTTCAAGTCTTGAAACTGTAATACACTCGCCGTTGAGAGGCGATGAGCAAGCTAGTCTCGCAATCCTTACTACTGCAGTGCAGTGGCGTACCTACGAGGGTTAGACTGTCACAGATTACACTATTTGAGAAGTGACACAATGATGACTGTTTAATTTTGAACAAAAATAATATACTGAATTTGATAAATTAAAATTGACTTAACTTCCTTAACTGTGGACCGATGTACAATAATAAAATAAAATCCTAGAAAAATCTCTATATTTTATGTATAAAATATTTAAAAGAAGACTTCATTTCTTCAATCCGAGGACTAGGAAAGTTTTGTGGTTCGTCAAATTCGTATCCACTCATGATATGAGCTCCAATTGAAGACATACAATACGACGATTTGGTCGAAAAATCACCCGCTCTGTTGAAGACTGCCCTGTGTGGCCGAATTAACCATTCTTCCGCTAGATCTGACTGAATGTTTTTTCTAATTCACCGAATAAGATGAATTTACAATAACCGAAAACTTGGCCAATTTTGAAAATAATTCGTGAGTTTTGTAAAAGTGAACGTTTTATCATCATGATTGTTCAGGAATCTTAGTTATTTTATTTGATGAGTGGATTTTAAGTTGCAATGAGGTTAGATGGAAATTTAAACCTTAGCCTATTTCAGCCATTTTCAGATAGATACAGAGATTTGCACTCATTGCTACCTTTTTGAGCTCTGCTGCACCTCAGCTGCGCTCAATTTATCATTTTATTGCCAAATCTAGGCTGCTATATTTTTTTAGAAGTTGCTTCCCGAGTTGATAAAAGATTTTTTTCCAAAGTAAGAGCAACTAAAAAAAGGTGAGATTAATTTTTCTCATTTTATCCATCTCTATATCTTGGCATCTATGACGCACTATTTTAGCGCTCGTTTAAAATGATTGCAAAAGTTTAATATCTTTTTTGAAAGTTTAGGGCACTACCCTAAACATGACCTTAACTCCCAGTTTTAAACTAAAAACTTTAACATAGTTGCTTTTTAATTGTTTCCTTCATGAGTTTTGCTTTAATCTAGTTATTCTTTCAATTGACACAAAAAAATATATGTTTGTATTTCAACTGATGAATGTTTTTCTTGGATGTTATAAAAACTGAAAAAATAATGATTTAATTATAAATACGACACAAACATTAATCTACTCAAGTACAAAATTCAATAGTTAATGAGTAAAAATAAAACCAAAAAATTAATGAAGACTAATGAAGTAGAATGATTCAGAGGATACTGGACTTTTTTTTTCACATGAGTGAGGTAAATTTAGGAGCTTTCGGAAACAGGAATGCTAAGATATGGTTTTCATTGACGGCAATGAATAAAATTCATAATAACTTTTGTTTTTGTCGGTTGAAAAAATTCCCGAAGAAAACAATTGAAATGTAACCATATGTAATGTTTGAAATTGAAAACTAGAAGTTAACGCCATGTTTTGTCGATGTGAGAAAAATAGATGCTACTCTTTGATCTTGAATGCAGGATCACGAAACTGGCATGATACCAATTTCGATGGTCCGTACATGTTTGCTGCATTTATCAAACTTTGTCATAGCGAGGGTTCATTGTACACATCTTGAAAATATGGGACCTCAAAAGATACAAAGATTCTTATTGCTCTCTAAGTATTTTTTCCAATACTAACATTAAATTCAAATCAGAAAGTTGTTTCCTATTTACGATGTTAAACTCTGTTTGGAAAACCGCTAACAATTGCATTGTTACGGTGTTATATCGAAACGGGGGGGGGTAAAAAAAATTCAACTTGAATAACAATGTGAGTTTCCATGCAAGGCGATTATCAACATAGGTTTTCATTAAAACGGAGTGAGAAAAAAGAAATTCTCATTTAGTATTCATCTCTATCAATGTATTATGTGAAATAAAATACAAAATAGTTCAACAACATCATAGAACCATTAGGTTTTAATAACACTTTCAATCAATGAAATTTCATTCGAAATCTGAAAATCAATCTTCACGGAAGAGAATATGATTACAAAAAAATAGGACCTGTTCCATATGATACAATACTTCTTACTCAAATATAACGGTTAATAACTCCAAAAAAAGGAATCAGAATCTTTAAAGACACTACTAGCCATCGCTAAAATCCATCTTTGTTGCACTCTTTTACAAATCGTCTTGTGAGTAGAAAACATATAAGTGAACAGAGAAGGAGTGATCAGAGCTGATATGCCGCTTTGCATCATTGGCGGTTTATAATACATAACTCATTCAGTTGTATGTTCATAATGACTGAATTGAATTTTTTAAAAAGTTTCCATCCCCACCTATCCACAATGAGGATAAAACTCTGTAGTAAATAATTTCAATTGAAACTATTTCATGATTCCGTAGGGGTAACATGCTCAGTTCTTCATGGTATTTCTTGAAGCAATGACGTTACTTGTCGGATGAATCAGTCTCCCTCCCGTATAACATGACAGGATCTCACTTTGGTACATGGTACCAACAACTGGAAGAAGTCTCTGATCTGACTTATGGAAATTTCTTTTTCAATCGTGATGGTTTGAGATATACAAATGTATTCAAATGCATTTTGAAAAGTTAACATAAATCTGTCGAGATATTTCATCAGGGATCACAATTAAAGAAACGTAAAACTTTCGATCTTTATTGGACGATGATTAGAAAATCGCTCAACTGAAAGTTATGATGAAAAACTATTGGTATGCTTTTTGTAATAATATAAAGATTGTACTCTTTATAGGCATTCGGCAAAATGGAAAGCAAGTATTCACAACACGAAGTAACCTTCTTGGGTTGCAAAAGATATTTCGTGTCGGATTTTTTCATTACGTTACTGTTAAGTCGTATTCAATAGGTTAAAACATACAGGTTAAATGTACATTCAATATTGTATAATTGTAAATAGAGAAATGTATGGAAGGTCAAATGAGTCTGGTTGGAGTTCAATAGAAATACGGGTTAAATTAAGTGAAGTCAAGTCATAACGCACTTGTTCAATGAGTCAATGTGCTGGATCTGTGGAAAGCAATGGAAAATATTCTTTTTTTCCCCAGCCGAACGACTGTCTTTTAGCTCCGAAAAAGAAAAAGACACCATGGGGGTTATTGTCCATCCTTACTAGCGAAACCGGAATAGCTTTGTCGTAAGTAATTGTCCGTTTCACTCAGGGGTCTCTTGAATAATGGAAATTAGTTCACGGACCACCGATGGAACTATTGCAAAACCCCTCAGTGGTCCAGTTACTGCAGTTTGGGAACCGCTATTTTAATGCATTTCCCTGTGACTGCTATGTTATTTAAATGCTAATAAGTTGAAGCTGCCTATGATGCATATAGACGCGTTCTTTCATACATACATACATACATACATACATGTATATATATATATATATATATATATATATATATATATATATATATATATATATATATATATATATATATATATATGCGTGTGTGTATGTTCGTGAAGGTGTGTGTATCCATTTATCCCTTTCTATATGCATGTGTGTACGTGCGTGTTGATGTTGGTTACTTATGTATTGGTCGATTGGTTGGAATGTCGGCAAACAGAGCCTAGTAAACTGTTATTTCACACAGTTTCTAACAGGGAGAATTGAACAGACTTTCCAGTAACGTTTCATTACTATTCATCTTCTGTTACAATGTTATAGGCAAAAAGGAAATGAGAAAGAGGAAATTACCAAACACAAAATTGGAAAAATGGGTGAGCAATGAATAAGTTACTTGCCTTTTGGTGAGCTGTAATGAAAAAGCACTAGAAAAGTGTGAGCACTATTAGGAACAAGCGAAAGGACTAGTTTAGCATAAACATACATCGCAAATTGAACCCCACAAAAAACTATCAATGGCTGACTTTTTTAACGAAAAAAAAAAAATGAATATTTCTTTCGAAACATAATAATTTAACCCTCTAGCTCCATTGAGTTACCTGCCAGCCAGTCTGTCAGCCGGTCGAACATAAAAACTGAAGAAACCCAATTAGATATCGTCTACAATTATGTTCACAGTTCACAGTTTTGGTTGACGATTTCCAATATATATATATATATATATATATATATATATATATATATATATATATATATATATATATATATATATATATATGTGTGTGTGTGTGTGTGTGTGTGTGTGTGTGTTTGTGTGTGTGTGTCAAAATCACTCATTCAGAAAATAAAGAACGTCATTTTCTTTCATATTTTGCCTTATTTGACGAAGCAATTTGGCGCCTCGGTTTCCTGAGATTTGGGTGAGCACTCGCCTTCTTTTTTTCTTTCTCTTTCTCTCTCCCCATATATATATATATATATATATATATATATATATATATATATATATATATATATATATATATATATATATATATATATATATATATATCTGTGTGTGTGTGTGCGTGTGTGTGTGTATGTGGTCAAACAATGGACCACCTTCAAAAACAATGATTTGAAATGGAGTATGGATGTACAAATTCTCCCAGCTATAATTGATATGCTCAAGTCTATGTCCGTAACACCCAATCATCACCTGAATGTAATAATGGTTTAGTCCATCTTCGATCAATGGGTAAAAAACTGAAATTCTTAGTGATTTCATCAAGGGATTTGGGGAACTATATCATTCGGTCCGAGTGGGTGCATCACCTTGAAACTCAGATGAAACCAAAGAAAATCATTTGGATTGGCTGATGTGAAAAAAGGACTGAACAGAATTTTACGAAATGAAAAAGTAACTGCATACTTCCGTACGACGTACAATTCCATACGACTGATGGGAAGTATCGGTACAGTTTAGCATTAGAATTACATTGTAAATTGATAGGTAAATTTCAACCTTTTTTCCTTCTTTTTGATATGTAATATAAATGATTTGAGGCAATAAATGTACAGATTCTTGAGTAAAAACCAGACGCCCCCGGAAATCTACTTTAACATATGTTTCAGCTTATTTGAGTATTGATTTTAGACTATATTTTATACATAATTCTGGCGTCTGTTACTAGTTAAAACTAAATTGCTGAACTGAATTAAATGCACCTTTGCAGGCAAATGTAACAAGACCCTGGGAATATTTTAGGCTACAGAAAAAAACAGGATTTTCCCAATTGCAAATATAACAAGGGTTCAGTTAACTTTGTAAATCGATCCTCCGCTTCGGGCACTCCGCAAAATCTCTCATAGTTCTCTATGAATTTCTGAGAAATTTTTTGTAAGGATGGCAATAGGCTACAGGGTGGAATATATCCTTGATTTTTTTTTCTGTAACCTCCCCCGCATCGTGGCTATATGTACAAAACATTATACCTAACAAAGTTTTCAATGAATTTTGAAATTTTATGGAAGTATGGAAAATGGACCTTCGGAGTAGTTATTGAATTTATTTTCCGCAGTAATCTCCCTTGAATCGTGGCTTTATGGGCACAGCACATAGTCGCCAAAACCTCTCAATGAATTTAAATGAAATTTTATGAAAGAGTGTGCAATATGAAGAAGTTATTAATCATTGGAAGATATCTATATTAAGTCACCTCCCCTGTATCGTAGCTATCTATACAGAACACAATATCTCGAACAATTTTCAATGCATTTCGACGAAATTTTCTCACATCAATGTTTGTTTCTTGATAGAAAGCTAAAATCATATTTTTTTCTTATTTGAAAATGAATATTGTTAAACTAAAGTTATGTATATCAAGATATTTTGTAAATTTGCTGAGCGACGCTTAGGTATGCTGTAGATTGTTCAACAGCACGTCTACTTCATTCTTTTTTTTTCTGTGTGAAACATAGATATTTTGGGACAATGAATATGCATGCTTTCATGTTATATTCAATATTTTTGCTCAGAATCATTTTCTCAAATACAATTGCTAAATATCACATGAACTACTTCCAAGTGCGAAATCATCATCATAATAAGCACTCTTGTATTAACAAAGGATTACTGCCTAAATACACACACACACACACACACACACACACATACTCACGCTCAAGCGAAAGCGCACACGTATGATATAAACAAAAATAGTCAACAACTAAATCTCCAATGCACTAGATGAAAACCGACCAAGGGGAACAAGCCAGCTTCAGTAGAAGCTACTCGAGCATTGACCATCTCCATAAGATGAAACAACTAAAAGAAAGAAGCAGAATATAAAGTGTCACTCGCGACAACATGTTGACTTGAGAACGCTTTCGACTGTGGAAATCCCTGGAGTCATTGACGCATCCATACTAGGCAGAGACTTCGTACCTC
>OY735198.1:27423711-27456211 GCA_963457665.1 Thysanoteuthis rhombus
AGCATGCTGTGTTGGGGTGATCAATTAGAAAAAATGAAAAAAGGGGGTGATCGATGAATAAATTTCTTCTGCCCTTTCTTGTGCAGTGATAATTTTAACAGTTTTCATTTTCAAAAACGAGGAAACTCAAACTAAGGGATCAATTAATTATGAAAGTATATCGCAAACTGAAACCACTTGACAATTTTTTTTTCCTTCCAGGGCAGGAAAATTGTGAAAAAAAAGTAAATAACAAGGAGACATAAGAAGTATATCTTTATATTTCCGGCTCTCTGGTTTCATTGGTGCAATCTGTACAGAGCCAACCAATCAACTAGCCAGTCAGCATGACTAACTTAAAAACTGAATGAAACTATTTTGACTCTTTTGATGGCAGTTAAGGTTGACAGTTTCTAATTCAAAGAAAGGTGGAATAAACGAACATGGGAACAAATGATGACACGCGAAACTTGTTTTTTTTTTTTTTTATTAAAGAAACCAAAGAAACACCAAATCTTTAAATATTTTAAAATATTTTGAAATCTTTCCCACTTTTTTCTCTCGTTCAGCCTCCACGACCTTTCATTCAATCCACTACTCATGTTTCTATTTTTTCCCCTGGAATGTTTCTTGTCGTGACTTGAATAGAACCACACAAGAAACATGCAAAGTAATAAAAAGTGCTCCAATCAAATATTAAATATATTTTAAAAAATTCACAGTAAAACAGGAACGGAAAATCGATACACGAAATGTGTATTGATGAAAGTTTACATACGTATGAGTGTTTTCCCCTTTTGTGTGTGTGTGTGTGTGTGTGTGTGTGCACACACACACACACACACATATATATATATATATATATGTATATATATATATATGTATATATATATATATATATATATTTATATATATATATATATATATATATATATATATATATATACATGTGTGTGCGTGAGTATGCGTATATGTGAAGCAGCGCTTCGCAGAATTATAAAAAGAGATCTAAGGTTACTCCCAACAACTTTATAACTAATATCCTAATCGAAGGTTGAATAAACTTGACTTGGCGATGGGAAAGTCTGTAAAAGTACATTTTTAATCAAAGCCAAAAGTGAAGCGGAAATAAATGCTTCACACATCAAATGAAACACGTGAAGATTTACCAGTAACACATAGACGTATTGAATGGACAATGAAGACATGTGTAAAAAAAATGAAATAGAATCATTGCTTTATCGTTTAATTGTTATTTTTCCGCCATAACGCTTTGCAATTTAATTTTTAAATCCTAAATCTCTGAACACGCGACCAGAAAAGCAAACATATTTTCAACACATTTGTATCACTTCACAAACTCACACACACACGCACGCACACACACATACGCACGCACACACACACACACACACACACACATATATATATATATATATATATATGAAGAGATTGGTATTTCATGTGTGTATATATATACACACATATATACATACATATATATATATGTGTGTGTGTGTGTGTGTGTGTGTGTATGAAATGTACATTCCTATTCAGCCATGTAAATGTAGATTTTAGATATATACATATATCAAATGTCTAGATATTCCTAAATGTATGTGGCATGAAAGTACTATGGCTCTTCTATTGCATACATTGAAAGTTATATTTGCCCTGATTGATCGTCACGTAATCTCAGCAGTTCACCAAGCTATGTCTCCGATCTGCACACGCAACGAATGATACAAACAAACAGACACATATACAAACGGATATATACTCATATACACAGACATACATGTGTACACACACATATCCAAGAACCTGCACACACACAGATAAAAACTCTCTCTCTCACACACACAATTACAGGCATATACTTTCATCTGATTCATTGTAATATCTATCAAAATCATAATTAACCATGTTAAAAAAAAACAACTCAGCATTAAAGCTATCAGAATTAAGAAAATATCCCAAATGTATGTTTGTCAAACCTTGTATCTGATTTTCTCAACGTATATATATATATATATATATATATATATATATATATATATATATATTGCGACAAAGTTTTATTTGGCAGTTGGGTTTGGATCAGAGTTTAAAGTAGGGTTACGTTGTTTTATTTTCTGATTAGGATGAGATTCTTTTAAAAAATACTGCTGTACTGGCATTAGTACTGAGAGGGAGAGAAATACACATCCGAACGTTAGAGTGCAGTTCGACACAATAGCAACATTGTAGATAGAACCCTCTCTCATAAAGCCTTTAAATGTTTTTTTCTCAATCTGTAAAATTTCTGAAAGGTTTGAAGGTGTAAGGGATAGAAAGTGCATGGAATTTAAAGAAGGTATCTTGTTTTTGAACATTGCTGTATAGTTTGAATTATAATTTTTCAGCGGTAAGATTTTTTTTTTGTATGAACGCGAACGCAGACCTAATGAGACTTTTTCCAATGAAATTCGACCCGAAAATGCTGTAATCAAATTGGATCTTGGATATGCCTCTTGTCTTGCCCCTGTGATACGCAATCCCGACCTTTTTACAACCAAGAAACATATGCATTTCAGTACTTGATATGATATAGACACGGCCATAAAGCTATTTTGAAGGTAAGATTATTTAAAAGCATATACAATTAAAAGGTTGTGGGGAAGGCAGCTCTTCCAATTTGAATTTGCTAAGCCAGTTCTATCATCCTATGCTTTAACCACTTGGCTACCTAACTACTACTGTTTTAAGGCTCCAATCCAATGAATAAACTAATAAATGAATGTAGCATTGGCTATTCCGTTAAGTTATTTTTCGTCATTTAGTTTAAAGTGGATCCTCAGAAATCATCTGCGAACCTGGGGCCAACACAAAATATGAGGAGTATGAACAATGTTTTTGTTATAACCAATTTTTTTTTCTCTTCAAAATCCATGAATATTATCTCTTTTTCTTCATAAGAAAAATTGTGGGCAATTTCGCTGGTATTTCTACTTTCTTCTTTACCAGTAAATGAATTTTTGATCATACCAGTAAGCGGTCAGTCTATTTGTCCTTTGTATTTCATCAGCAGTGTGCATTAATTGCTTTTGTCTGTTGAAATATTTTCTTTTGAACAATTCTCTCCGTTTATCAAGTTTGATTGACCTGAATAGTCTGACAAGAGAAATTGGTAATTCACTAGAAATACACTTGTGGTTTATCTTGATTGAAATGTTAACTAATTGTTCACGCCTATTTTAGCGGGAGTTGGAAGCATCTGCATCTCAGGAGGTTATATTAAGCACAAGTTTGATCCCTGAACAAAAAAAAAAAAAAGAAACGTAGGACAGGTAGTCCTTGTAAGGCGATATTTTTGCCTTGTGTTGCATAATATTGTGTTTTTTTTTTCTGTATTTTGCTTATTAACAGTTTTGCCTTCATGTCACATATGCAAGTGTTGAGATGTGTGTTCTTCTACTGATTTTGTGTGGAAATATTTTTCTCATTGATTTTTTGAGTGCTTTGAAAATGAAATAAAATAAGAGGTTTAAGATAAGAGAAACATTTAGCAGAAAATTCTGACTTAGTCAAATGCCTAGCATGTATGAGCAGGGGTAGATCATGCGAAACATAAACATATATAATTCAACCGTTATCATGCAAAGCTGTGATATTGATTGGGAATTACGATCGGAGCCTAAGGATGAAATGGATATATAGAGGCATATTCTTTTTAGATTTAAGGCTTTGGAAAAAAGGGGGGCTAATTTTCTCGAGAAGAATATTGCGTATTTTTCTTTGCAATAACGTGTGTTGTGATGCACGTGTTCACACAGCGAACAAAGGAAAATAAATCATTAGTTTTCATAGGAATTTGTTATAGATCGATGGACCGACCCCGGTTTTCCTTAGAAAGAGTTCTGAATTGCTTAGCAAATCAGTGTATTGCTTAAAAGTTCTCCTTTTGAGTTGATGGTTGTGATATCAGCAAAAAATTGAATCGTAGTGGAGGGATTGGAGAAAGACACAAGAAGTGAACGTATCTCGCGCCAGCCAGCCAGCCAGCCAGACTGGTGAGGCTAAAGCTTTGGAGGGACAGACATGCTTCTCTCTCAACTATCGCATAGTGAGTCAGTGGGAACAGCAAGGGAAGTACCTAGAGTGTTACTGATCCAACTAAGCATGGGTAGGATTTTTGTTGGAGAAAAATTTTGTTCAACTTTTTCTACTCTTTTCTCAATTTGTACTGTTTATGTTTTGCTGTCAATTTCGGTCCGGCTTTTGTTAAAGAATGATATCATCTTCGTGTTCCGGAATCTGTCTTCAATGAGTTCTTTGATTCACAATAATTCTCCTCAATTTTTTGTGTCACATGCAAACACATTTTCTACGAGATTATATAACTCGAATATTTTACAATTTGCTTAAAATCATACGAACAATAGATAAATTTTCAAAGAATGAACTCATTTTCAATCTTTTTTTCTGAAAGTCCCTTCGTGCCTTGAGCTTACCTAACTCTGGGGTAACATTCTGTGTTTAGATATGTATATATATATCTCGAGAAAGGCCAAGAAAATCTTTTCCGTGAGCTGAAAAATACAACTATCAGCAACAAGACTTTCCTCAAAGTTTTCAAATTATTAAATAAAATGGCAAACCGGTAGAGCTTTTCCTTACTTTTCACGTATTGCTTACGTTTATTGGATTTTTTCTGTGGAATACTAATCATCATCATCATCATCATCATCATCATCAGTCTTTTAACGTCCGTCGTTGGACATAGACCTTCCCCAGGATTTGCCACACTTCCCTATCATGGGCGTCACGGAGCCAGTACTTCCTGAACTTGTCTAGCTCGTCTCTCCATCTGACATTTTGCCGGCCTCAGTTGTGCATGTGGTCTCAGGGGATCTATGTTGTGAGTCGCGATGTCCATCGATTGTCTGCCATCCGTGCAACATAGCCAGCCCACTGCCATTTGAGATTTTTAATGGATTCTACGATGTCCCTAATTCTTGTCTTTTCTCGGATGTACTGTGCTGTCTTGTGGTCTCTCCATGTGAGGCCCAGCATTATTCTTTCATGTGCACGTTGCATGGTTCTCAATTTAATGATTATATATATATATATATATATATATATATATATATATATATATATATATATATATATATAAGCAACTTCAATTGATATGAAATTCCTGGATAAAATGTGCCTATTGAGGGAAAAAACTGTTGAATGCATACATAACATCGATTCGGCATAAAAGTCCTGCAGAACGGAATGGTGTATTCTCTATCAAAAAAGTTACTATTTCTTTTCAGATCCATAGTTTTGTTTTTAGACATCATCTTTGATCTTGTCTCTTTACACCTTTTTCATTATCATCACTTTCAATTCTAAAGCATGGTTTTGGGGGATGAATATAACACACACACACACACACATATATATATATATATATATATATATATATATATATATATATATATATATATCAATCATTTATTACAAACTGAATAAATATGCAATAAGAATTATTTAATGATATATGTCGATTAAGAGCCAATGAACGACGTAAGCTTTTGCGAATGACTTGAATATGATAACAGCAACTAAAGATAACAAGAAATATAAATCCTTCCTTATGAACTCAGCGTTTATACTGAACAGAAACGGACAAGAAGATCAAGTCAATAGAGCAATAGGTAAACGCGGCAATATTGAGGTTCTTTCATTATTTAAACAAAAGCAAAGACATTTAGAGATAGGAAGAGACAAAATAAACATTACCTACAAACAGGTATCCACATTTCAAAGCAGTGGAGCATATCAAAATATACATAGCTCAGTGATACATCGACGCACACCTCGTCCAATGTAAATCCGAAAACACTTACACACAATAATAAAAATGTCACTTAAATCTGTAACTTTATAGATATTGGTTTAATGTGGAGGCCCACAAGCGTGTTTGTTGGAAATGACATGTATCTGATATATCTATGTACTCGATGGGATACCCATCTAAACAATGTTAGATATTAAAAGTGTAAAAAAAAGTCCAAGAATTTCAAACTTGTGAAAAAAAATTCCCATCATTTTTACCCCTTGAAGGGTGAAAAAAAGGACTAAAGCTTACATTCTGGTAAAAAGTTGCCTTCACTTTTGATTCCTTAAAAGCGGAAAAATTATCCCATCAGTTTTAACTCCTAAAGGGGGAAATTTTTTCTGATTTTTGACTTCGATCGGGAGAAAGTTTCTCTTTATGTTTTGCTCTGTAAAGGTGGGGATAGGTTTCTTTTTCCTTCTTAACCCCTTGAAGAAAAACCCTTCCCACCGAGTTTCACTCTCTGGAAGGAAAAATTCTGTTTTTGAACTTTTAAACGAGAGAAAAGTTTCTCTTCACTTTTGATCCCTTAAGAAGGATTAGCTTCCCCATCAATATTGACCCTCAAAGGAAAAATGTATCCCTGTCATTTTGACACTTAAATTAATCATATGTGTGGTAGCAATATATACGAAACGATACATTTATATTGAACGGGAAGTAAAGGTCAAGCGTGGATTGCAGTTTCATTGCAAATACAAGTCCCTCTAATATTAACGCTTGAGAATCGTTATTTTGAAATCTCCTTGGTCAATTGAGTATGCATCTCAGATTTGGTTGGGCTGTGTCTATGTTTAGCTTGTTTCTATAGAGGGTGTTTGAGAGAGAGAGAGAGAGACAGAGAGAGAGGGGGGAGAGAGAGAGGGGGCTGCCTCCACTGGATTGATTCTTAACTAAGTGATATTGTGAGTCAATGTTAAGTTTGATCCATAATTGGATCGATGAAATAATGGCCTTCTTTCAAACTGATATTATGAATATCTATCCATCTATCTATCTATATCTATATCTATATCCATCTATCTATCTATATATATATATGTGTGTGTGTGTGTGTCTATGTGTATGTGTGAGGGTGTGAGCTATCTCTATATATATCAAAATGCTCTACTATATGTGTGTGCATGTTTTAGAGTAAGTGTTTACATAATATTCTTATTCCTTTCGCACTTTCTGTTTGTATATTATCTTGCAGTGAAGCCTGTAGATTGGAAATAGAATAAGTAACATTGTGTATGATGTTATTTACATTCATTGCCTCATTCACCGTCGTTTTGGGGTGCGACTGTCGTTGTCAGGCTGAAATAAAGGTGTCACCGAATACAGAAATACCAGGAAAAAAGAGAAGACGGTAGACAAGCATACAGGCGTGGGAATATGTGTTGATATTTGCTCTTTTCTCCCTCATATCACCTTTCCTCTCTCTCTTTCAAATATATATATATATATATATATATATATATATATATATATATATATATATATATATTCAAGGATGTGTGGATGCGTGCCTTATTATGTTCGATACCGTGATATTTTGATAGGCCTACACATTCATATTACGAGAGGTTACCTGAGAGCAAAAAAGGTTTTTAAGTCACACCTTATATCACAAAACTCTTAATGCTTCTTCTGAAATTGAATTGTTAAATATCAATGAAAAAATACTCAATTTGAATAAAATAAAATTGCACTCACCTATGCACAAATGCAATGATTTTCTACGTGGATACGAGAGCACGCATTTCCCATTCTTTTTCTCTTTGTCCCGCTCTCAGTACAACCCTCTCTCCATATATAATTTTCTTTTGCAAAAAAGGTGTTCGTCAAAGGATAAATAACACTTTGCACGCCATGACACCAGATACGGTTAATTTGAATTGAGTCTTTATATAAATAGGCTTTTTTTCCACGAATATATATATATATATATATATATATATATATATATATATATATATATATATATATATATATACACAATAAGAAATGGATGTATATGATCCGACAGAATGATTATAGATTGGGTAATATTTTATGGAGACTCTTATTTGAAATGATCTCCCGTCATTACACGGTCAATGTATCACTCGAAATAGACAACGTTAATTGAATAAACCCATGCAGATATCGAAGCTGCAACTGATGGGGTAGCTGCTTCAAGGTAGTGTTGCTCTTACCATTGAGCTAAAATCTGCTAAAGGCCCAAATACATATATATACACACACACTCGTACTCATGCACACACACACACACACACATACACACACACGTATATATATATATTAGAATAAGCAACCCCCCCCAAATTATCAGTAAGAGTGCTCAATGGCTGAGTTTCAAGACGGATTTTCTCTAAAAACATATGATAAAGAAATAAAAAATCTGTTCTTGGTTTGAGTCATAGAAACAATGTTATTAGCTGGAACGGAATCGGTACAATATTTTCTTTGTGTTTTTCTTCTTTAGTGTATTGTGTTGGTAGTAAAGATCATACAGGGCATACTGCTTTATTAGTGTATTCTGTTGTATGGGTCTCAAGGCTGGTGTCAATGTTACTCTAGTGTGAGGTATACTGTATGTGTATGTTGCTTTGTGATTGTCTCTGATTGTTACTATAATCATTTTTATTTTATATAGATATCTATCAAAAATTCTGTTTATAACAACGGTTAAGAGTTGTTTTTACAACGCAATAAATCCAAATAAACAATGTATTTCTGGTTACATTCTGTATATCGAGTCATTGTTACATTGGCCTTACATTGAGTACTGAGTATTCTTGGAATGAAGAAATTACGGAAAAATACACAGAATTTATTGTATACATCCCCCACACACGTTACTGTAGAGCAAAACACTTGAAAAAATTGTGACTCATTGATCTTGTGACGTTAACCAAGCTAAATTTATAATATTATCCCTGCAGTTCAATTGACCTATGGAGATATGTGTTTTGAAATATTCACCTAATAATCCCAAGTTTCGCAACACATCCATAGATTATTGGTGATGCACTAAAGTGTAGCAACATACGGTTAAGAATGCCTTTTCGGGGAGTAATGTTTAGCAAATTAGACAAGCAGTCCATAACTAAAGTACTGAGTTGATTCTCATTGGCTTATAACAGTCTTTGGCTTGTATAAAACAAAGCTGAGCTTGGTTAATTTCCCTATATCAAATATCGTAAAAACATATGCTCTCTTTGTTTGTAGCAGCGAGAGTTATTACATCCTTGAGCGACGTCCCTTGAACGAATACCAAGTGTTCGTCATTATTTCTACTGCTGCCATTGTGCTGCAATTGTCTACTAAGCAATGAAAGATTCTTGAAAAATTTAATACTACGTACAACAACGGTTAAGAGTTGTTTTTACAACACAATAAATCCAAATAAACAATGTATTTCTGGTTACATTCTGCGTTTATATATCGAGTCATTGTTACATTGGCCTTACATTGAGTACTGAGTATTCTTGGAATGAAGAAATTACGGAACAATTCCTTTATGTTACTTTATCTACTCTATTTGGTGATAACTACGGACACACAGAACTAAACCCCACGTTTGGATAATTTTTTGTTGGCTTATATGCAGCAAAACATTTTAGTTTAACAATGAAATTTCGAGGAAGTTCATCTCTTGTAAGAAACAAACATCTTTTATATGCATATGAAATTAGAAATATACGATATCCGACTATTCAATGTGAAATTGAGGATTTGTTAACAGGAAATTAATTGCAAAAAGAAACATTTTTTAGTTGTTTCTATATATTTATTCCACCGAGGCATGAAGTTGACAATTCTTTTTCTAAATAATTATTCATTGTAAGAACTGATAAACTTATTGTGACTTGACACGATTAAGTTGAAAAGTTCGAAAAGTGATACTTAATGAAGTCAGTTGGGATGTTTGGAACATTCTCTGGAAGAGGGATTGGATGAATTGGCAGAGAAGAACGAATGTTGATCGTTGGCAGATTCACTATTAGGGAAGCTGTTCCTTCAGTGTGAAAACAGATATTATCGTTTTAGACTATGGAACCATTTATATATACCTAACTGGGCGCCGTTTGATTGAGTTTTGAATACTTTATTTCAGGCTGCTCTCTCTCTCTCTCTCTCTCTCTCTCTCTATATATATATATATATATATATGTGTGTGTGTGTGTGTGTGAATAATCTAATCATAATGCATGAAGCTAACTTTGTACCATCAAATAAAACCACTATTGTTACAAAATGTGATGCAAGTGGCGTCTCGATACAAGAATAAAGATCGATACTTTACCGTAGAACATATTTGGTGAAAGTCGTGATCCTATTTTTGCTGTTCGATCTGAAATGATTTGAAATGGTCCTAGTTGTACATTGAAGTTTGCTATGAATTATCTGATGTTGGTTTAATGAGCATTCCCCACAATAGCCTTTTGATATCTGTCATTTGTAGGTATTTTTATCAATTTCATTGCTGGTTTTCTGGACTAAAATCTCTTCTTGCGAATCCGATTGTTCGTTCAGTGACAAATACATACGTTTTATTCCTCGCTGATTAATATCAATTATGGCCTGAATAGAACTCATGCTCATCCCATATATGAAAGTCTATATTAATATACATGTATCATTTTATATGTTTAATACATGTCTGGCTTTTTTTTACACGTTTTAATTGTGCGCAAAAATTCCGACCATTCTTTTTTTGAAAACTACTAAAAGAATACACAATTTAAAACGCAGTTTTCGTAAGAAAATTTTGAACATTACTAATATAGCATGAGTGTCTATGCCTATATCTATGTTCTGTGAGAGTAGAACGTATTTGTATATCTATGCTTAGCGTAATGTATTAGTGTAAATATACCCATGTTATGATTATTGAGTTGTAGTAGTGATTATTTACTAAGTGACTAAAGAGACTATAAAACTAGTTATTACTATATACCATTACAAATCTTACCCCATTCAAAAGTGAATGCAATCATTTATAAATTACTTTCTGTACACTAGCCCAATTGTTAACTGGAAATCGGAAACTCTGAACGAGATATCAGACAGAACGTGATACTTAAATTTGGAGCATAAAGGTAACACTATGCTCACGACGTAGCGAACTGAGTCACATCAGTGCGTCAACTATGTTAATAGGTTACTGTCAACGTCTTCTATTATATGCTTTAATCAAAATTGGGGAGACTGAATGCTAAGAACTGAAATAAATAGTAACCTTTTCTAACAAAAAATATATCATTATGTTTTTGTATTTAGGTCAAAACAAAAGAAAAATCTACAGAAATGATTTTCCTTTTGAACAGATGTACAACGCAAATCATGCTGGTTTAACATAATCATACTGTTTGGTAGTTGAGATATTTAGGTGTTTTCTCATTGCATTGACGTTCGGTGTTCGCGAAGATGAACCGAAATTCTACGTGTTCAAATCAGGAAGGCTTTCCTACTTGAATTTAAAGTACAACATCAAATCCTTCCTTTACAACTGGCATGGTGCCAAACAAAGCTAAACTTCGTACATATCTACATACGTATATGCATTCATATGTTTGGAGCCTGATGAATGGTTTTTTCTTAAAACTAGTACCATGTAACCCATTGCTACTTGTATCATAAAATGAGGGTACCTGCAATAGAGCGACGATTAGCCATCTAATCTTGAACCCGATTGTGTTGTGAGATCAATTTCAATAGAGACACCAGCTACTTTGGAGAAAATGATAATGTTCCAGTTTACATATTTTAGAAATTAGCAGAAAATATCCTTCTCATTTGGTCCTGTGATAAACTCAATTTCGAAAACATCTAATTTTGTGATTCAAATTCAATTAATTCCTTTTCGAATAGAGATGACTGGTATCAGAAGCAAACGCGCTACTTATGTGCCCATAAGAGGCAACTGTTGTGTACAGATGTATAAATGCTTATTAACAATGCATTCTGTATTTTTTTTTCTATTTTCAGTTTCATTCTATTCTTTCTTGCACATCATTGCTCTAATTCAACGTTTCTGTCGGAAAACTTGTCTGAATTCTTTCTCCCTTGCGAATCTCTTTTTATTAACTTTCACACACTTATTTTTATCGCGATGGCAATCTTAACAAACTTTAAACTCGCTTTCGATGTCCTAATCTTCAGACTGCCCCCCCACCCCCGAGTTTATCTGAATCTATTCTTGGAAAGGATAATGTGGGCCGCATCTACACAGACATTAGACATCTTTTATTAACAATAATCATAATAATAACGGGCAAATCTGTCAGCAAGCGGATTTGAAGGCAATCCCAGACGGCCGGCCCAATCATTTCGGTTATGGTCAAAACATGGTGCTGGACAATGTCCAGTTTATTGGCATTTTTATGGACTGACATGGTCATCCGGCCAGAACATAACATTATACAATCTCGCCCGGTAATAGAAAAACGGGACAAATGGCTTTCACACATCGATGATGGTATAGTTTACAAGATGTGCGTAAGAATTAATCAGATATAAACATAGCCACGCGCATTCAGCTAGGCACAATGTATGCTTATATGCGCTTGCATATCTATCTATCTATCTATCTATCTATCTATCTATCTATACATATATGGATATATATTGTTGCATTCATCACATTAAACAAATTCAAAACGTAGTGAGTAAAATAAGCAGTAATTATATGCTTTTAAGTAACTGAAATTTAGTTAACGAATAAGAACGTGCCATAAATTCAGTTGTTGCTGATATTTGAATGAAAGCTTCAAGTGTTCTATTCCGATATATATATATATATATATATATATATATATATATATATATATATATATATATATATATATATATATATACATACATACATACACACACACACATATATATATATACATATATATATATATATATATATATATATAAGTATGTGTGTGTGCGTGTGTGTGTGTGTTGTTTCAACTATGTATATGAGGATAATCTATTTGATAATTTAAAGAAAAAAATTAACTGACTGAAGCATAATGGTATACAACGTGGAAAAATTAACTTTAAGGTTTGTGGGGAAAAAACTGTCAAATCCTTCGATTGAATGTTAGTAGGTTAAGTAGTAAGCAACTCGAAGTTTTCTCTGTTTTTTTTTTCTATGTAATTAGCACTTTTAAAGATGGTATGTTGGTTTGCATGCAGTGTGAGATTTAAACCCGACAAAATGGATTTGATATTCACATAGGCGAACACTCAATAAAAGTAACACGAACAGTAATACACGTCTGTTGTTATACTTTCTGATCCTTCATCGTTACTTTTTGAGTAAAATACGCAGGTAAGCTCTGTTGAAAAATAATGGATGTGTAGTATAAAATAACACCAATATACAGTACATTATGATAATATCCTATGCAAAACAACAAACTATATATATGACATTAGCTATATATCAAAATCACAGCTGAAGGAAGTGTTGTTTGATCATCGCTACTGGGGTGTCATGTTAACATGAGTTTTTTGTTTTCAATATTCCCGAAACTGGTACATGATTTACAGCTTATGACCCCACGAAAAGGAAATATACACATAGTCCTATAATAACAAATTATATGTTTAAAAAAAACATTGGGGACGGTTACATAAATTACATTTACAGATATTCGGAAATAAGTGACTGAAATGACCCAAAAACATTTTCAAAAGGTTTTTTGATGTTTAGTGTTTAAAGCTGTGAAACTTTCTAGTATATGTACATGTATATATATTGCATACATTTTTTTAAAATTTATGCATATATATATGTATATAAATTAGAGAAAACGTATACAATATAATGATAAAATAATTGAAAAGAAGTTAACGACTCAATTGAAAAAGCAGAAAACTTTCATTACGTTCAAGTGGCGAATCTCAGCGGAAGCCACGCATCAATGCAACTAACATAACCAAGTCAAGGTAAACAGTATATGCTATATTTTGAGTATTTGGGCTTTGCGTCATATAAAGTTGACTATTCTAAATTAATGTTTCGATTGGCTCACTATCAATTTTGATTGGTCTAACTGAACTCAGATGATTATTTAGTGGAAAGTTACCCGAACAACATTTTGCAAACTACTTTTGGCCCTTTATATTATTCACATTCGCTTCTAGAGTGCACATATTTTTGCGTTTGAATCGAATTTTACCTTTAACTAAAAGAAAAAGAATGCACCGAAAATGTTGCTTATTTTCTTCCATCTTTAATTCTCGAATCAATAAACAAAATACTTCATTCTTGAAAACTGAGACAATTGAATGCTCACATGCCAGCTGATACAATAAGATCAAAGGCGATCTTATTGATATGAAGTTAGTTTCAAATACCATTTACCGACTTGAACACCTACTTATGTATGCATATATACGTGTATCTTAACATACTAGAGCCAACACTTGCCTCTCTCTGCCTCTCTCTCTCTTTGTTTCTCTCTCTGTCTCTCTATCTCTTATATACATATCTTACTATAGGGGGATGTACGTGCGTGATAATCGTTTTGCCAGCTAAATATACAGAGAGCTCTTGTTGTAAGTCCACTTGCCAGACTTGGCTAAGTTGAAGTAATTCACTTGCTTGAGATCTAACAGATGTTAGATTCATTATCACTTTTACTTGTATTGATTTTCTCCACCAAAGAACAAAACGATCCATTTCAGTCAAATGTTCAATTTAAATTAAAGCGTTAGGTTCATTAAGTTTTCAGTATTTTTTCAACTTCCAACAGGAAGGCTATATATAAATTTATTTTCTTCATTTAACGAAAAATCATTTTATTTGCTTCGTTTTTACTAAAAACCATGTGACGGAACAAATTCTGTTTTTCTATTTTACAGCTGGAACACCTCATAAATTATCGCTTCGCGTCAAGACGCAACTTTAATTAACAATAACACCAGTATTACTTCTTTTCTCTTTTTATTCATCTTTATCACTGAAATATTTCTGACACTATAACTTCAAGCGACCCTACGACTTCAACTGTAACCACAATTCAAACTCTAATACTTGTAGCTTCTTTGCCTATTCCCATTCTTTCCTTTTATTTAGCAGCCATGGTTTATGTGACATTCTTAGCTGCTCCACAACGTGTGAAACAAGTCAAATATTGTTTATAGTCATTATATCTAATTAGTTTGCTGGATCGTATTTACGGTTTTTTTCTTTTTTTTTTTCTTAAATTAGGACTAACACTGATGATGCTTTTAAGATAGAAGTCAATATCTTTATTTTTATTGACACAAAAAATGCCTCTATCATAAATTTAAGACACCACTTTAAAAACTCCAAACTTTTAAAAACAAAACGTTGTTTACTCTTTGCTTCATGTCGAATAACATTCAAACAGGATATTTTACACTTTTTTATGTTACCAGTTGGAGTGCTGGACGCAAAATATTCTCTAATCATATGTTTACCATAAAATTAATGAAAATATTTTTTTTTAAGTAAAAATGGTACTTTTTTATTTATACAAATAAGCATTATTTTTATGAAATAGTGAAAAAGTGTTTCATAAGCATATCATCTATTTGGATTTTTAAGTTAAATACATTGGACATTGTACCAAGTCCATTTTGCACAGATTTTATGAAGAGATCAATACAGAAAAGCTTATGACGACATTATTACTTTTTAAAATTTTGTTTGAGGTGCACCTTTATCTGAACTGAAAATTTTTGGCATCATAGCCAGAGGTTTTGTGACAAATATTAATTCTTTATTGATCATTTTTATTCCAATTTCCTTAAGGTGACGCATCTATCATTAAATTTGACAAAGTCCAGTCGACTGCTGGCAGATGAAGCAAATGCTTTGAGTTTACTTCTCATATTATATCATTTGATGAAAACTACCGACCGAAAACGGTCCTTTCTCTTAAATGAAATGGACCTCAAAAAATAAATTTGAAGAGATTCAATGTAAGCAAAAATACAAAATTAGGAATATAATCAAACATATTAATTCATCTCTAGTTTTTGATGCATGTTTTCAATGGTATGATTTTATGTAGATGTAGCTCGTTTATGTAAATACAAAATAAGGGCATACATAAATAAAATTCAGCTTAGCTTCAAGATTGAAAGCGCCTCATCTTGTGAATGATAGGGTGCATGTATGTCAACGACGTTTCAGTAATTGTCAGTACTTGAAAGCTGGGGGGGGGTTGTGAGTGGGCCGTATTATTGAATAAATCGCCAGTAAATATGTTTCCCTAGAGCAAAGGTCAGCACAACATAGTGCAAGACATTGACTGATGTAAGTACCTTTTTTAGATTGGCAAAAGATTTGTTCAAATGTTTTATAATAATTCATTAGAAAACATCAATCTGGATGTATCGGTTTTATTTTAATGCGGTCGCAGAAAAAGAAAAAAAATACTATCACAGGTACAAACAAACGTGCTTTACTGTGATAAAAGAAACAAAACAGATCAGACAAATTTGATAAAGAAAAAAATTTGAGAAGTGTAATGTGTCTTTTCCATCACTTATGACAATATATACTTCATGTTGTCCCTTAAAAAAGGTCATGGTAACCATTACAGAAGACGAGTGAACACATGCCGAGTTGGGGTGATCAATTAAAAAAATGGAAAGGGGGTTTATAATGTCAAATAAGGGGGGAAAAGACAAGAATGCCAGCAGATGCAAACTGAGGGGCTAATTCAACATAAACTTACACTGTAAATAAACCTCCAACTAAAAAACTATTTTGGAGGGGAATTAAAAAAAACAAACAAACAACGAAAACCTTTTTTCCTAGCCATAATAAGGAGTAAATTTTCTATTTCCAGTCGTCTACCTCTTTTTGGTCCATGCACGTGATACATAACCAGTCAGTATTTATAAACAGGATAAACCTATGATGAGAGTGTTAGCTGTCTTCGTTTAAACGGACCGATGGGTGTATCTGAAAATTGCAGTTATATGTACGTATTGTGTGTTTTGTAGCTATTAACTTGGATTAGCTTTCTTGCATTCTTGGTCAGGGTAACCCAACTAGCTTACTTATTGTAGCTCTAAGATTCACAGAGGGAGTGGGGCTTCGTTATACGTCACCAATAGTAGTGGTGGGAATCTCTGAAAAGTACACAAACGTTTATATATACATATATATATATGTGTGTGTGTGTGTGTGTGTGTGTGTGTGTGTGTGTGTGTATGTGTGTGTGTGAATGATGATTGATAAGCTAGTGTAGTGAGTTCAATCCTCACTATTGTGGTCTTGTGCCAGGTTAAATGGGGTTCAACGAATCAACTGTATAAGGAAGAGAATCTCTATTGCTAAAAGTCATTTACCCATGGTAATATGTGTATCTAACTTCATGTGTGCTGTTTGCTCAAGGTGAGAAATAGGTAAAGAGAGGGGGTACAAAGAAAGAGGAGAGACGGACAAAAATTAAGAGAGAGAAAGCAAGAGAGAGAGTGGATGCGTTGTTGTAATACGCATTAGAAGTGAGCGTAAATATTCCTGTAAGATAATATTGGGCGAATTATACTCGCTTCATTTCTCCCTTAACTCTCTCAGCTTTGGTCTATTCACCTGCCAGCAAAAACTCTTTAATCACGAATCTTTGTTAAATCACACACGGTATTAGAGATTGCTTTCCATTTGACACAAAACAAGACACTGCAAGAAAACGAGACGCCTTTTCTGATTTATCAATACAGATCAGATTCTATTCAAAAGCTGGACGCACATGTATCGTAGGCTTTGACTCATACATACAAAAGTAAACACTAAGAGGGAGAAAACGAAGTATCAACGGCTGAAATTGCAATTAAACTAAAACATTATCTAAAATGAAAAACACCCATGTGAGATGGAATTACTTGTCGAACACATATGAATATTCTCTTTAAAGAATTTAAGAAAAAGGTTTCGAGAGAACAAGAAAATTCGATTTACAAGTTTGACCAGAGAGATGTATCTATCTTGAAAAAAAAAACCCCAGTGGTGAGGTTCTATGCCAACTTAAGTTCTTGTCATCGATTCCATTTAAAGCTTTCTTCTCACTGCTCCTTCAGGTTCATTTCGTGTTGTTAGCACGGGATGCGTCGGGTCAACAATTGCTAGTGGCATCTTGGGCAAATCAAGAAGTTTTGCAGGCTTCATTGGCAGTCAATGGGGCTATGCAAACCTATTAGATGGTATTTAAACAAGAACGAACGCTGCACTAACTACCAACGGCAAACTAAGACTCATGATGCAACGCAAAATATTTTTACTATCATTTCCACTGGTTACAAATGTCTATTGAATGTTATTGCATACGTTTCTCACATTAGTACATGACGGGAATAGCATGTTGTCTAAAGCGTGTTATCAACGTCACTTCCGTTCGTAGTGAAATTTGGTTATATTCAATTTATTAATGGAAGTTATATTTTTGAGTAGTAATTGATATATGTGCTGTTGTATTGTTGTTTTCGAGACATTTTGGCACCATTTTCATAAGATGGATGGATTTCCACCTACTTTAGTTTAGTCTTGATAAATCGATGGAATGCAAGTAGAAAAATTGTATTGCAATTATCTTGTCACTTGCCAACATTTAAAGACAGAAATACAATTGCCATTCACAAAATACTCACAGGAAGCATAACAACCTCTGAAAACGCTCACAATATGGACGAACTTCAGATAATTATTGAAGCAATTCTAACCAAATCCATACGATCCTAAAATAAAATGAAGAAAATCTCTAATGAAATTGATTCCAACATCTTAAAATGCCAATAAACAATAATACCACAGCACATACATCAATAACAACTCACAAATATAACTTTCATCAATAAATTAAACACAGCCATGTTTCACTACATACTAAGTGAAATGAAATAAAGAAATATGGTACACACGAATACAGGTATCCAAATATATTACTCTTATGTACGACGATGAATCAATAAATTCGTTGCCAGAAACAGCTTAATTTTGATCTTAAATGTTCACTGCATCCTTCTTGATTAATTCGTTTGATAGAGACGCCCCATGTTGAATGTATTGACAAAGAACATACATATTTAAAGATAAAGATTTTGGAGACGGAGGAACAGACATGAAAATTAATCGGATTGAACATGCATTATTTTTTGGTAATTAAAAATATCTATTCACCTGTAGTTGCATTCAATTCCTTAAATCACTTTTTATATGTGCTGTCTCATTTGAAGTCACAGAGATATTTAAAAGCAATCATACATATTGAAATATATCTGTGCACACACTCACTTATAAGGGTTGCTATCTAAATGGAATTTGAAGTATTCGCCAATCCATTAAATTGCTCGGTGTTTCCTGAGTCTCGCCCGATATCTTACACTTTTCTTGGAATCATCAGGAGATGATGAAACTCATTTGCTTATGATGCGAGGGAGCTATTTCATGATATACGTTCTTTGAACGTTTGGGTAGTATGTCGTAAATGCACACTTATGTTCATCTTGTAAATTGATTTTTGATAGGGATAGGTTATCCTGACATAGAAAGTTGGTGCAACACAATTTTCATACTCGCATTTCCTCTATTTGTTAAGATTAATCTAAAAATAGTGGATATCTATCTTATGAAATCGTCGCCTAAATGTCTATAAACATGAATACAGCAGCATGTAAATCAATTTCAACTAAATAAACATAACTTTCATTAATAGATTGAGTACAACCATATTCCACTACAAACTAATATCCAAAAATCAAAAAAAAAAAATCACATGGAATTGGGCATGCTTCCCTATCATATTAATTGATCTGCTCGACAGCACATTTTTTAATTCCTATAGTCTGATTTGTTTTAGTGGTCACAATTTTGGATACTGCTTGGAAAAGCGTTTGACACAAAACAATCTGCCATGCGAATTATTCTGTCATACCGAAAGAATATTTATACTTATGCATTACCAAAAAAGGATGTTTCCTCGTGTTTTAATTTATGTGCATACTTGTATCACCCTGGAAATGCGTTTACTACGTATGTGTGTATACAAACACTTCTAAACTAAGGGTTTAAAAGTAAGCTTTTTCTGACTCCTACATGAGATTTCTTAAAGTCTTTATATAATGTTATGTTTCTATTAGTCTAAATCCAGTGAATTTTGAAGCTGCATGTTAAATTGAACTTATTGAAATATATCGGATAAATTTTGCTCGTACTACCCTCACACACACACACACACACACACACACACATATATGTGAGCGTCTGTGTGTATATTTATGCATGCGTGATTGTGTTTTTGTGATGCTGCTGCAAACACTTGTAATCTACATATATGCTGTTCTCTGTTATTTATCCTGATTTTCATTCTTGCATTTTAACTCAGCAGTCTGCAAGAAAGGTCATGATCTGACAGTTTTTTCTTTTCCTTCGTGGTGATTTCATCTGGTCTCCTGGCTAACAATAGTTTGTTATTTCATAATTGGTCTACATGGTCATATCTAAGACATCTGCACCCTCCAGTTGATCATTGTACTTACCTGAATATAACTATTTTTATACATTCTTTTAAGATAACTTTCTTCTCTCAATTTTCGGGTTTGACATTTTCATATGAGTGTCCATAAAAGTGATATCATTTGTTCGGATGCATCTTGTCTATCATAACTTTGATTTAGTTTGCTCTACTACCCTCTTTCTCGTGTCTTATCACTAGAGATTCTGTTTGTTTTGTTTTTTCAGATGCCATTTTTGTAATTATCATTTCCTTTTGTTGGTCTCTTGAAATTTTTTTCTTCTCATTTTGGAGTTTTCTAATCCTACATCGGTCCTATCTTCAGTTCTCTTATAAAAATTGGCTGTCAGCAATAAACTTTCATTACTCTATTTTTTGTTTTTTAATTATTGTCAACTTATATCAGAGTGGACACGGTGCTCAATATCCACAAGACCCTTTCTTTCCTCTTTTTCTATCAAATATAATCAATCAGTATCAACCTATAGATGCAAAGCTTGATGTATTGTCATCAGGTCACTTATTTTGTGATCCAAAATGTTCAGTTCCACTGTTGTCAGGTTTAGAAAGGGCCCCGAATATCTTGAAAATGGACACTGCTCAGATTTTCAATTCTTTGATCATGTTTGTGTTTTTGAGTTTAGTTTCCAACATTTTGTGTTCTTGTTATTTTTTCGATCTAATCTGATTCCAGAAATTTTATTGATATTTGTAATGCTTTTACCTGTTCAGCATTCCGATAATGTCCTGGTCGTAATGGGGGTAGGGATCTCTCTGGAAGACCACTCTCCTTATGTTGACTTTTTAACGTTTAAGGTTTGTCTTCCGACAACTATCCATCTTCCCGATTGTATTTATTTATTTATTTATTCATTTTCAAATTTGTAACGTATTATAAACTATTTTTGAATTTTTCAAAAAACCATGTAGGCATTCTGATACCCAAAATTGTTGGAATATGCAGTTGACAAATTAGTTGTCAAAGTTAGGTTCTTTTTTTCTTTTTTTTTTGGTTTTGGTTTTATTTGATAGATTTTTATTTATGAATAATTGGTCATTGAATCCTGTATTTCTGTCAACATCTCTTCTTCAGATAAGATTCCTCGGTTTTCTAACGTGTAACATATTAACCTAGCTATTTGTCCTGCTAAGATTTTCCACATCATTGGCAGACGCCTCTTAAGCCAATAACTATTTGCAATTTTTTCTCTTTTGATCTGAATCATCCTTTTATTTGTCATACACCCCCGGTATCATGGCTTCAATCATCAATTTCTGTGATTTTCTAGCTATTCCTCCGTAAATAGAAGTAAATCCATGGATTCCATCAGAGCTTTCGGCTTTCCAGTTTGCAATTTTCTCCTTAATATATATATATATATATATATATATATATATATATATATATATATATATATATATATATATATATATATATATATATATATCAATCGTTTGTCTGCCTTCAATTTTACACAATTTATGTTTCATGTAGGTCAAACAATCCATTTTCTGCCGTGTTCTTTCCTACGTCCCAATAACTAGCTGCAAGAATCTTTCACTTCGGTCGCATTTAGCTCTTTTTTTTCTATCGTTATTCTATTTATTGTCTGCAAAATCTGCTTCCTTTCTATTATTCTGACAAGAATTCTCTGAATTCTCTGTCAGTACCTTTTCAGCCTGCTCTATTTCGTACAGATCATCCAATCTAATTATTTGGTTTAAACTTATGATTCATTATCATCACCATTGCCATAATCATCATAATCGGGTCCAAAATCAGCTAAATGTTTAAAGAGGATTTTAGGAAATATTGTTCTGTTTACTTGAATGAGAAGTTTTGTTTGAATATATATTCATACCAAGTGTATCCATCGGTTATATAATTTTGCACGTTCTTTGAAAATGCTCTCGTATAAATAAAAGGGTATGGTTGCAAGGTCCGTTTTTTTCCCTATGCAGGATGTTATATCTATAGATAAAGACACATACTCATTACCTAACGTAGCACTAATTGAATATCCTGGAATACGTGACTTTTCATAATCCACTGGATTGCTTTCAAAGTGAGAACCATGCAACGTGCACAGGAAAGAATCAAGTTCGATATCACATGAAGAGATCACAGGACAGCTCAGTATATTAGAAGAAGAACAAATATAGAATCCATCCGAAAACTCTTGTGGCAATGGGATGGGTGGGTCAAAACAATATCTGAAAACCGCTGGACATCACGACACGCAGAGAGGACCCCAATAGATCATAGGCAAAACCGTCGCCGGCAAAAAAAAGATGGCATGATGAATTAGACAAGTCCAGAAAGAATTCGCTCCGCAACGCCCATCTTCCATTTATGCGCAATTGATCACTGGACTACGCTTTACCATTTATAAATTTACTTCAAAACCAAATAAAACTTTCATTATAGAATAATATTTTCCCCGGCTTTCGTGAATTAAAATTGATACTGATGAGTAAAGCTTTTGGTGATATACGATATGAAAAAAAGAAAACAAAAAAGTGAACTTATAATGACGATAAATGCTGGAACTTTAATAGGATGTTTTAATTATTGAGTTATGAATTTAAGGATGTTTGAAATTCTGTTCAAATACTCGCATCCATACAGTGTGGGACTTCCTCAAGGCAAGGAGATCAAGTAGTGGTGGGAAATAGGACAAACAAGCCTTGCAAGTTGAAACTCTATTCTTACTTTTATTAAACTGAGTATGTTAACAACTTTTGTATTGCACACATGAAAAAATCCTAGACATGTGTGACTTATTCAATTGGCTCAGGCGGTAGGAGGGCCACTTATCAATCAAACTGGTCTTGATATCAAATAATAATTGGGAAATGTTAATTATATAAATATATTTATCTATTACAATGAAATAAGCCTTCACGTATTTCCTATGTGCATTTTTGTAGATATGTAAACCTTGTCAGTTTAGCTCAGTCGAAAAGAATTACCTACCAATCAGTCGGTCGTTGTATCAAATCACGGGAGCAGAATGTTAATTTTACGTTCCAGTTTGGTTTAACATGACGGCACAAACAACCAGAGGAGAATTCACTTCCCTAAATTTGGTGAAGATTGTTCTTGTGATTGTTACGATAAATAGATAAAGTCAACTCCTGACTTGGACTGAAGTTGGACAAAATTATAAATAAGGAAAATGAAATAAGATAGATGCAATTCGTTAACGAGCAGGATTTCTACCTGTACATATTCTTTTTTTTCTTTTTTTTTTTAGATATGGTTTGTTTATTTTGGGTGACTCTCATCTATTCAACACCACCAACCTGTACTTGTCAGAAGTTTTCAGGAGCACAGATTTGGTTTGACATACAAGCGCTTGAAATGGTTGAGTTCTGTGCATTCTCGCTTGCGATCAGCTTGCTGTTTTTTTTTTCTTGCGTTTTTGTGTACTAGGACAGATGGTTGCTTACAGCAGCAAGTACTGTAGGACGTATATTCCAATAAAAATACATATGCACAGGCATAATCTCTCGTCATCGTTCACACAAGTGGGAAATCTCGATGATAGAGTAGGTAAATGCCCCAAAACAAATGGTTGGTATTACAAATTCAAGATTCAGTGCCTAATCATCAAATTGTTTCTAGATCGCTTAAAATACTTAGTTTGTTAAAAGGGAAAATAACTGAACCTTTGCAGAGTTGAATCAGTGAGCAGCGATTAAAAAAAGTTACCAACGGTAATCGCGTTCTAATGCAGTTGACATAAAATGTAACCGTGATTACTGCTTCACTAGTTTCGTTTTGAAAAAAAAAAAAAAATGTCTGCAACCGTGACATATATCAATACACATTGCATTTTATATACCTGAATAATAGAGATTTGCATTGCTGTGAGCTTCGTGATTAGCCTTCTGTTAACCACAAAGGGTGTTCTTTGATATTCATTTTCTTTATTTTTCATATTTAAAAAATTCTTGAAATTCGGCATTTTATTACGCCATCATAACTTCACTTCTATTTGACTCCGCCGGTTGCATCCGTCAATCTGATCGAGCACAAAGATACATCGTTGATTATTATATGTGTGGATGTTTTGTTTTTTTGGGTTTTTTTCAACCAAAAAAGTAAATGACAATTTTGATAACTTTGTTAGAAAAATATCTTTTTTTTTAAATTTTTCACTCATACTTTATCTTATTCATGTTGCTTTTTATCGCAGATCATCATTCAACAATGTCAAGTAAGTAGCGTGGATCGTAGACTGATGATCTGGGAGTTGCAGTGAAAAGCAACAAAAATAAGTAGAAAGGAATACTTGTCAAAATTATTAATAATTGGCCATACTTTATCGAAGAAATCCGGATCCTATTGCAAGCTTGTGTGGTGTAGTTACAAAGAAAAGGCAAGATTATAAAAGAGTTTTAATAAGAGCAGTTGTTGTTTCGAACAAAACAAACGTTTTATGTTGGAAGATAAACATTGTGTTCATACGTTGTACCTCTACCATTTATCCAATATATACAAAATAGATACATGAAAATAATGTTAGATACCGTTCAGGGTTCCTCATAACATCTCAAAGGAACAATAAGCGCAGAGTCACTTACTATGATGCAGAATCCGAACGGCTGGCACATCCAACCTCCACCAGGCAGTGTGCGCGCTAGAGTTGGGAGCCTCTTAGATACGCCCACTTGACCCTAACGTGTGCGTTGATGCCTTAAAATAGCCGCAAGTGATACAGGGGCCCACTTTAGTGGCCATCAGAAAGGGTCGGTTGGAGGTTGGAGGAGAAACACAAGTGCGGTTGCTATAGTTCACTGATTGTGATTTCCCTCTGCTCCTTTCCTGTTTTTCTTTTTCTTCTTTTTGTTTCTCACTGTTTGGAGGAAGAAGAAAAAATGTTTGTCATCATCGCTGCTTTAATAGCATAAACGTGGCACTTGTAAAGGAAAACAGAAAACAACACAAAAAGAAATTTTTATGAACAGTTATCTCTTAACCTCATCTTTCTTGAACGTGTAATTAGGAGTAAGCAGACATTATTATTATTATTATTATTATTATTATTATTATTATTATCATTATTATTATTATTATTATTATTATTATTATTATTATTATTATTGCGTTGTAAGATTCACACCAAATGTCTGGTGGTCATCGTTGATGATTGACAGGGTCCCCTCGAGTGTCCAGTCCTCCTATCTGCATTACTGCAGTCCACATATTATCCTCGTAGCTCATTGAAGAGCTGTGGTTTGCACTATCCCACCCTAAGCCTTTTCTTCTAGCTCATATAATGATCGATAGTGCCAAAGCCATTAGTCTGATGTCCCGTCCCTCAGTATTCTCGCACTGAAATCTGCATAGTCTAATTCATTCCTCCTATCTCTACTCTCTAATTTCCCAGTGAGCCTACTATTACTGATACTACTTTGATGGTCAATACCTTTCTCAGCTCCAGGGTCAGGTCAGGCTACCATACTTTTCCAACTTTTTACTTTTTTACATCGACATTGTGATCTGCAGGTACAGCCACGCCTATGATTTGCAAGGTTCTCTTTTTCTTGTTCTCAACAATCAGATCCGATCTTCTTGTTCCGATGGCTTGGTCGGTTTGACTGTCGACCTCTTGAAGTAATTTATGGCATTCACATCCAAGGACAGTCTCTGATTTATGCTGGAACCATTTGTGTATGTCAACGCAGTCGTTTGATTAGTTCTTAGTGCATGACTACTGCTAACCTGCTATTTCCGTTCTTCCACTCCTGGGTTAGTTTGATACCTTCAGTCGTTACGTCGTTAATCGTCTCATCCCTCTTCCCTACCAAGGTCGAATCTGCATCTAACATATGTTCTCCTGATGCGTTTGTTTTGTGCTGCCATTATGAGAGATAAAGTTTGACTCGTCAGGTGTTCTCTGCGTAGCCATGTTTATGGTCTTTCGTCTGCAATATTTTCTACAGGTTTTCTGAATCCACAATAATAATAATAATAATAATGATAATAATAATAGAGATTCCAAATAATAATAATAATAATAATAATAATAATGATAATAATAATAATAATAATAACAACAACATCCCCGTCAAAATGGAGGTGTTATTTGAGTATCGGTTGACAGTAAAGAGCCAAAAACTGATGTAGTAGGTAAATGTAATTATGAAAAAGAGTTTCATCATCATTTTACTCTTTTTTTCCTCTTATGAATTTTATTCTTATATTAGGGAAGTTGGTGACTATGTTCGCTTTCTCATCCTGGACAGTGGCATTGCAACCGGAGATAATTATTCAAGGTATACCAACGTGCAGAATTAGATCATGAAACAAATCCAGGGGGATTTGTGACTTCTCAGTAAACATGAGAAGCATGCAGCGTGTGCATGAGAGAATCAGGCTCAACCTCACATGGACAGATCAGAAAACAGCACAATATATCAGAAAGAAAACAGAGGTCCGAGACATCATGGAATCCATTAGAAAACTCAAATGGCAATGGGCTGTTCATGTTGCAAGAATGAAAGAAAACTGATGGACATCACGACTCATAACATGGATCTCCAGAGACCATATACAAAACCGAGGCCGACAAAATATACGATGGAGAGATGAACTAGACAAGTTCAGAAAATACTGGTTCTTCGATAAATGTGGCGGATCCCAGGAAAGGTCTATGTCCGACGACGGATGTTGAAACACTGATGATGATGAGTTGTTTTCAAGGGGATCCTAAACGAATATAATGCTCTACTGGACCCCCAGTTTGAGTCTCAATTGGAGAAAGCTGTGATGTCATTTTGGAACTTTTATTAGGTCCCCATTCATTCTTTGAAATACCTTTTTAAGCGACCTAAAGGCCTCAAATTACAAATCTAACTTTCATTTTTAGTCATAGTGTTGTCAAAATCGCAGGATATATTTTTAGTTTTTTTTTTCTATCGAAATCAAGGGAAATATTTTTCATTTGCTTCTTTGAGTCATAAACAAGATGGAATATAAACATATAAATCAACTTCTACAAAATTTGATTCAGTTTTTTTTTTTCAAGAACTTTCATTGTTTTTCCTCGATCAGAAAAAACCCAAACGAAACTAGAAGATATGCAACCTATTGTGCAGACTTCGTTTGTGTTTCAGTTATTTATTTACGTTTCTATCGATCTGCTCAATTGTCAAAGATACGTAAATGTAGTTTTGTGTGCATATTTTAAAGCAGGACCTTAAAATTTTCACTTTCAGGCGTTAGAATATAGAAATTTTATTCATCATTTTTTGGGGTCAAAATTGAAAGGAAGATTTTTTTTTAATCAACGATGAATTTTTTAATTTTATATCGAGAAGGATATTTTTCATGTATTCAGTTAAGGTCTAGGAAAATATTTTTCATTTCTGGGTGTCAAAAAGTAGGAGAATTTTTTTTCTCATTTCTAAGTGTGAAAATTGGAAAGAAATTTTTTTTAAGGTTCGAAATTTTATAGGAACTATTTTTTCAACTTAATATCAAAAAGATCTCATTGTGTCATCTACCGAGATTAATATAGAATGTTTTTTTTTTTCAATTTTTGGGAAAAGTTACTTTTTCATTACGATTAACTCTCGTATTCGTACCTGGATTATTATTGCTGTTCATTTCTGGTGATGTAGATTATTATCGTGATTGATTTCAGATGACCATCGTTGGGGATCAAATGGCAGCAAGTTTCTCCAAATTACCAGCACTTTCTATTGTATTCTTAGTATATTTTGTTTTGAATCGTCATAAACTTTTATCCGATCTCTGATTTTTCCAATTTTTTGCATGTCTTCACGACTGTTCCCTGTACACCGACGATCATGGATATAAACTTAAGCCTCAGATTCCACTGTTGTCATATCTCTCAGGCTGGGTCCACTGTTCCGTTCTCATCTTTCCTTCCATCTCACTTGGTGGTCTACTGGGACGTCTAAAGCTTTCTCATAGACCATTTGTTTTGTTTACAGTAAATAGGTCTAGTCCTCAGAGTAAGACACCGAACAGAGATTGTCATATTAAACAAAGAATAGGAATTGTCAATATTGCTGCTGCTTTTGATGATGGTGATGATGATGACGATGCTAATGATGATGACGTTGCAAATGATGATGATGATGATGATGATGATGATGATGATGATGATGATGGCTTTATTCATCATGAGGTGTTGCTGTTGATGCTGATGGTTTTGATGAATGACATTCTGTTATTAGTACTCTCCATAATACCAAATAAGTTTAAATTGCGAAACTCTGTATTGCACCGAGTGATGGATATTCTATCAGAGTCGTTGTTTGTGTAATTTTACATAATAAATCTTCTATTAAGACTTGAAACTTTTAGATTGGCTTTTTTACGCAACCTTACAAATGAGAAGAAAACAAAAAAAAAAGACGTTTTGCTCTCCTAAAATCGTTGCGAAGGAATAGAAAATAGTAATTTGAATAGTGATAGACAATTAGAAACTAAATAAATGACATAGTTTTATCTATTTCTTTTTGTCTTTTTGTTATCTCTACCAGAAGAGGACTACGTCAAGGGGCGTAATTAACACTCAATATAATGTTCTTGGTTATAAAGTCCATTCTGCCGTAATAATTTTATTTCATTCTCATTATATGTTGAGGGCTAGGACGATGAGAATAAAGAATAGAACGGATATGATGCTAAATTTTTTGGTTTATTTTTCGTACAAGAAAAATATTGTTCATCCTATTCATTTGAGAATATATTTTGTTTCTTGTGTTTTTAGAAACAATTTTCTGACTCGGTACTTAAGGATAATCAGAAATAGAAGTACATGATAAATGACAGAAAACAAAGATAAATCCAATAATAATAATAATAATAATAATAATAATAATAATAATAATAAACAACAGTAGTATTCCTTGCACACCGAATTTTAGCTAGTAACTAAGGGCAGGCAACAATGTTATAACTTTGTAGGGAAATAAGGAAAGGGTCAATACACGAGTCTACACAAGGAACAGTAGTATGTAGTTGAATAAAAGACAATGTATATACATGGGCAGTGCTGTGGCTGTGAGGATAATTTTCTGTACCTCATAGATGCTTGGGTTTTCTAGTACTTATTTACGCTCCTTTGAGAGTGAGATGTGACACAAGGTCGAGTTTAACGTGGGATGGAGCACCTACAAAAATAGCTCCAGCCACTGCAATCGAAGTTGCGAAAGCGTCAGGACGAGCCCGGCCTGTCCTTCTTTGTGCAATGGTACAGTGCTGCTTCATGACGAAGTACTTTCCCACAGCTGGGTCGAATCCAAAGCTTTCCAATGCGCTTAACCATGCACATCCTCAGTTGCCCCTAATTGGCTAGAACATTTCACCTGCACTCTCGGTCTTGAGCATACATGTAAACCTAGTCTTCGGCCCATTTGGATGTCAAGAGTCAGTTTTGGGACCTTGTGCATGGCTGTGGAGCGGATACTATACTTTGATCAGGGCAAAAAAAGGCCACATAAAAGGTTCCCTCATGTCTAAACTATCTCCATGATTCTAAGAGCTCTTATAACAACAGCTACTGTTTCAGTCTCAAGTTTCCACATTTTGTGATCTCAATTTCCAGCTCTTGATCTTTTTATCGCTATCATTATCATTGTTATTATGAGTTTTATTATTATTAGCGGTGGTTTTTTTCTAGTCACTTGACAGAAGATCATTGAGAGTTTGTTCAGTTTGTTGAAGATATGACAAACCGATTACTTTTCTACACACTATTACAAGACTAGAAGACTTACGGTTGTTACAGAAGACCAGTGTTCATTTGATTGACACATGAACTTTAGACCTATGGTTTTCTCTCAAATACACATCCCCGTTCATACATACATGCCCACTGATTACAAGCTGTGCTCACTCTGCATCCAACGTTTTGAGCCCAATGGATTTGTTATTCGAATAAGATAACCAAAAACAGTTGTCAAAAACACCTATCTCAGTGTATTGATTGATACAGTTGATCCCTGTATCATAACAAATATTTTTCATTGAATTTTATGTATGCCGAATCGGAATCGAAAAGCTATCGACGTGCCTCCTTCCTCACACTCATTAGTACACTAACATTATTGTTGGTGTTATAGTAGATGAATTACTGAAAAATAAACTTTGCATAAAATTAAGCTATGTTTGAAGATTACATTTTACTATAATGTTATCTGAAGTTAGAATCTATTTATCATCTGTCTCTCTTTGTATGATTTATCATTTTGGTATCAGCTGTAATTCTGAGTTTTTTTTTTATTATTATTATTATTATTATTATTATTATTATTATTATTATTATTATAATAATAATAATAATAATAATAATAATGATAATAATAATAATAATAATAATAATAATAATAATAATAATAATAATAATATTTTCCTTTTGATGTCTAGTTGTATTCGTTTCACACCGAGGTTCGGTTTGAAACTCAGGGCAGGCAACGGTGTTATGACTTGATAAGCATTGGCATTTTTGCTTTTCCATCATTTATGCAAAATAGATTCAATACAGGAACAATAGGAGGTTGCACCAGAGACAGTCTATAGCTATATAACAAGATCTATTCACAAAGAGAGTTCTTTGCAAAGGATATGGGCAGTACTTGTTCCCTGGAAATCTACCTACATATTTATCGGCACCCTTTTTATGACCAACGGCGTCTTTTTATGACTGTAAGGATTCTTATAACAACGGTTATTGTAACAGTCTTAAGTTATGACCTTTTTGTGATCTCAATTTCCAGATCTTTGTATTTAGACAATTTTTAAAAAAACAACTCTTTTACAGATATGTTTTCTCTGATGGAATGGTCATATCTAATGAAAGCATCTATCTTCCTTTCTACCCTTCATAATTATGTCTACGCGGTTGGCTATGATTGTTCGATCTGTGTGTACTGGGAAATCCTATGATATTGCCACGATTATCATAATTATTATCATTATTATCATTTTTATAACTATCATTATTATTATCATTATTATCATTTTTATAATTATTATCATTATCATTATTATCATTTTTATAATCATTATTATCATTATCATTATTATCATTTTTATTATTATTATTATCATTATCATTTTTATTATTATTATTATTATTATTATCATTATTATCATTTTTATTATTATTATTATTATTATTATCATTATTATCATTATTATTATTGCAATGATAAAGTAATTTTGCAATTGGATTGTAATTATAAAGTATCAAAAACATTATGTTGAGCAGCACTTTCTTGTCTATGTTCAATATTCACCAGACGTCAATGATGACATAAGAGAGACGGACGACAAATGCACATTGTTTTTTTAATGTAGAATATTATCATCAATCATATTGTTGTCGTTATTGCTGTTGTATTACGATTAAACTAACATCAGTAGGCACGATATATCATGAAAAGATTTACGCACTGTCTTAGTTGTAGGCTTTGTATAATAAAGCAAATATCCTGGTTGAAGTTCAATTTTATGGTTGCTTCACAGACATTCTTCTGGCTCAACATTTTATATTTGATGAGCAAATATTTCCAGTTCTTTTTTTTTCTTTATAAAACCTGTGAAGTTATTTAAATGATAAAATCTTTAAAAAAAAGTCTATCTAATCATAAGATCGAGACACGGATTTCTCCAGTCAATCCTCTCTGGGAATTCACTCAATCACATTTTGAACTTATTGACCTCTATACAAATGTATTAATGCTGTTGAAAATGCATAGACTACCGACCAAAAGTCAAAGATTTCAGCACGCAGGAACGCTTACTACAAGTTCGCTTTAAGATACTACAACGCCAGACTTGCAGAGGGGCAGACAAATTGTTATTTCTTATTTCATGTTCCTTTCCAGTTTTTGAAGAAAGCGATGAATGCATACAATTAATTAATTGATAGAATATCGAGCAGGAGAGGCATAACGACGAAAATGGGAGACACTCTCTACACTTTTTCTCTGCCACACAGTTCACTTTCAATCAATTCTTAAGGGATTGTTGATGTACTGCCTTTATAATCTTGTAAAATATCCGATACTCTAATGGTATTGATAAGTACATTGGCTATGATATCATGTAAATGATAACAACAGCATCAAAAAATAACGATGAAAAAAAAATGGAAATTACTAGTATTTATGTCACCACTTGGCC
>OY735198.1:27458711-27511211 GCA_963457665.1 Thysanoteuthis rhombus
GCCGCAGGAATCGAAACTGCAACCGATAGGGTAGCCGCTTCAAAGTAGCGATGCTCTTACTGTCGTGCAAAACTTGCGCTTGTAATGCAAAGTTTCAAATAACTGCTTTCAACCCAAATTTTCATCTCGTTTTGTTTTTCTCTTTCAACGAAACAGTTATGTATAAAGAAATGGACATATATGATCCGACAGAATGATTATGAATTTGTTATATTATATGGAAATATCTATTTGAAATGATCCTGTCGTTATACTTGGCCTAGACAGCGTGAATAGAATAAATGATTAAAGAGAATGGAGCTACTGCAAGAATCGAAACTACGACCGATATGGCAGCTCCAATGTAGCGATGCTCTTACCATTGAGTTAAACAGCCAACGATAATGCAAAGGCTTAGATAACTGTTTTCAAACCAAATTCTCATCTTGTTCATTCTTGGTCTATTCGCTTCTTTCAACGCGACAGTTATGTATTAAGAAATGGACCTTCATGATGCATAATTATATGATTATAAATTGAGTCATATCATATGATCCTGTCATTACAAGATTAATTTATTACATAGTCTACACAGCGTAAATAGAATGAACAAATAGAGAGAAGGGGCTGACTGCAGGAATCAACTGATATAGTCGCTGCTTTAACGTAGTGATGCTCTTACAATTAAGCTAAACAGCCGCCGGTAATGCAAAGGCCTAAATGACTACTTTTAACTCTCAGAGATAGATAGATAGATAGAGGGAGAGAGATGGAATAGTGTAGAGATAGATAGATAGATAGATAGAGAGAGAGAGAGAGAGAGAGAGAGAGAGAGAGCCAATGAGTGATGGGTATTTTGAATTTTGTCAAAATCCATACAAACATAGACATGCAATTAGTGACGTCTGAGCCTATCCAACACTATAACTACGCCATCCGAAGTATCAATCTATATATCTGGAGATGATATGAAGGAGAAAAGTAAGGATGTGAAATGCCAGTGCGATCAGGGGACAACTGTACAATGACCCATTTGCTGAAACAATAGGGGTCTGAAAATATGTGTCATATTAACACAAGTGAGCGGAGCCTGCAAAGTTTGATAGTTCATACAGGATAAAGAAGGAGCGGTAACGATTGAAAACTTTTAAGAAAGAAATGAGTGCAGTTGAAAATGAAATTGGAAATTAGGTTTGACTGAAGCTGTGAGGTGAAACGTGTGTGTGTAACAAAAGAAATCGCGGCATTACTCATCTTTAAGTACGAAGGAAAGTGGTTGAAGAACATAATCATAAATACAACATACAACTGATTTCATGTGAGAATAATGCATTTGTAGTTTTTCACTAGAGCAATAAAATAAAGTTGCATTTGATACCAAGTAACTTCACAGTTGAATTGCTTTGCATAAAGGTAAAACTAAAATGGATATTTTGCTTTCGAAACTAATAGCTAAAGGAAAAAGATAGATATGATAAGTACAACAAGTCAACAGAAAATATGACCTGGAGACACTTCGGAAAGAAATCTCATGTCAAAAGCCTAAAGTTTGAATGTTCCCAAACGAAAATGGATAAAGTGAATGGAGTTTTTGCTCTCGTAATTTAAGGAAAAAAGCATATTACTGATTGCTGATGAGTGCGGTAAGTACGAATTGTTAACATTCACTGGGTAAGTATCCTTGTAATTCTATTCTATATATTAGTAACCCTATTTACTATGTTTGATATTGAGCATTGTGATTAAACATCCACGACGGATAAAACCTGTTTTCTATTTCTCCCTTTTTCTATTTTCATTAGGGGCCAATACTGATATTTTCACACATTGTACCATCCGAAGTGGCCAGAAAAAAATTCGTATTTTTTGTCATTGTATACGTCTCTCATTTATATTTTGCTATAATAACTCTGCGTATTTTGAATGATAGCTATCATAGCTCAATGAGTTATCACTTTGTAAGCAAACCTACCCCGATGTAAAACTAAGAAAGCAGTGAGAGAGCTCATACCTCTGCAGACAGACCTCTACATGGATATTATCCCAAATTGAATCAATCCTTTGACGTATTACCGACCACTCCAAAAAATCGCATTCAAATTTACTGTTCATGTTTTAAGATATTGTATGGACAGCCAGGAGCATATACTTGAATGTATGAAAGAATGTACAAATATCTCTCTCTCAATTGGAAACATAATCCACGATCAACCCAAACATGCAATATATTCTTCCTTACTCAATTTCCCACCATCACACAAAATTTTATTTACATCCATTTGGGAACTTTTGGGGATATCGTATGGAGAGGCAGGGAACTTTTGGAGATATTTTATGGTTGTAAAAAGTTAGCTCCAACGTTGGGGGAATAATTGCACTCCAAAATTTCATATATAATATGAACAGAGAGTCGGTGAATTCAAATATATGTGTGTGTATATATATATATATATATATACATATATATATATATATATATATATATATATATATATATATATATATATATATATATATATATATATATTAGCGTGACGTTGTTAAGTTTGGAAACAATTGCATTAGTAATTATCGAACAACTATCAAATACTGAACCCTCAAAGTAATAATATCGTTGTTCACATGTTTATATGAGAGGGTTTAACCTTGCATAAAGATGCAGATTACTTCACCAAGCACAGAGGAATACGTATACGCTAATGTCTAAAATGCAAGAGCGTGTCTGTTCGTTAATGATATTGTTGAACGTGCATTCAAAAGAGCAATCAATTTGAAAGCATTAGTGAATTTAAGTTATACTTTCATCGAAGAATCTGGTACAACGAGGCTAAATGCACGAAAGTGAATTACAAGTAAACATATAAGATCATCACTTATCATGTACAGACATAGGGCAGTAAAATAGAGACGTAAAAACGGATACATTTTTGTGTATTTATGTAACCTTACATATGTGTATACTACGCGTTTTCAAATGTGTCAATACGTTTACTGAAAGTTAGATGGTTAGCAGAATATATACATTTAATCATTATATATATATATATATATATATATATATATATATATATATATATATCAAATTATATACATACATGCATGCTCACATTAATCACAAATACATAACTGTTATGGATTTATGGTTAATCCGTATCAATATGCGAGTAAAGAGACAATTTTGGGAGACTTTATAAATTAAATGATTTGTCAATCGGACGTTTCGCTCATTCCAAACTTTGTTTAGAAAATAAGTTGCTACGAGAAACTGGTGTTTATATAGTTGGTCAGTGAGGTGTGGTTGTTAAGGAGGGTAGTGTGTGAATAGATAATGTGTTTAGTAGGTTTAGTAGTGATATGCACGTCATTACTATGGGCAGATCACCTGATTTTGGTCGTCAGTGCTGCTGTGGTTATCAAATATCAGATGTTTGTAGTTTCACTGTGAGATTAATTTAGAATTTGATTCATGGATGAGCTTAATTCTTTTAACGCAACGTTGAAGAGCAACTTTCTGCAAACATCTGCATGTTGCACATATTTTCGTACGTTACTATCTTTCATCCCCTTTGTCTCTTCGTCATTTCCAGACAGAGGCAAAGGCAGTAGAACTTGGCACTGAAACACCAAACATGAATGCTAAATTAAAATTGTCAGTCCTTGACAGCAACCAACTTCTGATTAATCTTCATTCATGTTGAAAGTGTATGTTTCATCTGAAACAGATTGGGAGATAAAATTGCAAAACTCCTTCATCACATCAATCCAACTTGTGGCCAAATCTCAAATTTCACATTCTTCAAGTCGAAATGTTCAAAACAATTAAAAATATGACAGTAGAGATTGATGCAGAAATTTCAGTTCAGGAGAGTTAACATAAGCCGTCGAACTGTTTTTGCTGAAAACCTTGAAATCATTATCTGTCTTACAGTTGGAACAACCTTCAATACACATCAGGCCATAACAAGGTTATTTTCTTTTTGTTTTCTTTTTTCTAAAATTCTGTCGCACTTTCCAGTGTTTTAGGTAAGAAGTTTGTAGGCAGATTTATAACTTATAACCTAAAAAATACGCCCAGGGCCATTATTTTAATATTTCTAGTCTATGTTACACCTCATGCCTCTGAAGTCGAGAAAGCTGTCAAATATATCAAATATATGATTAACCCATAAACATAGAAAGAAAATACGGGGGAAACTTTAGGAGGGACAGAGATGTCATATAGATGATGCTGAATTAAAAACAAAGAGAGCATAGATGTTCTTCTTTTCCCTTACCCCTCCCCCGTCTCTCTCACACACACACACACTCTCACAACCTATTTTCGACTTGCGAGTTCAAGCCAGGGTAAGAAGACGTGATTTCGAATAGATTTTCAAAGCAACCTGGCAATACAATCCCACTGCTATATTTCCTCTCATCTGAGCATACCCAAGCTTAGTAAACACCTGCACTCACACACACACACACACACACACACACACATACATACATATATACATACATACATACATACATGAATTTACAGTTGCATTTTGTCTTCTCAAAAAAATATTTTGTTGATACATTTCTTCAAATTGTAACAAAGTAAATTTTTCATAAAAATATTAGGATTTGAAATTGACAAACTGATACATTAAAGTAATTTCAGGTCCAAATTATTTTTCTTTGTATCAGTAACAATAACATTTAGTGTGTTGACTTGTTTTGTTATGTTTTGTTTTTAATGGACAAGAAACTACAATTTTTAGCAAAGAAAATTATGTGATGCTTGTGTATACAAATAGTTTCATGGGAGGAATAACTATATTAGGTAAGAAAGAAGATATGAGATTGAAATGAAGTGTAGAACCTATTTGGATTCGGCCAATACCAGTTTCAGTTATTGAAAAATATATGAATGAAGAAAAATCTAGAAATAATGTGAATTATTGCGACTCATCGATCGTCTTTTTCAATTTTATCAAGGTTGCATTTTTTGATCGTTAAAATCTAAATGGCAACCGGAATAGTGAATCGAATGATCTACATTTTTGAATTATTTCATCATCGTCCCTCAGTGTACGTGTGTGGGTGTCCATATGTGAGTATATATGTATATATATGCGTGTGTGTGTGTGTGTGTGTGTGTGTGTATGTGTGTGTGTGTGTGTGTGTGTGTGTGTGTGTACCTTTGTGTGTTTGCACGCCTGCCTATGTATATATATATATATATATATATATATATATATATATATATATATATATATATATATATATGATTCCCTGAACATCCCCTGGGCCCCCAAAGAAACCACTGCTCACTCACTTTAATAAACATACCTAAGCACACCATAACTAGACTAACTCCTCTGATACGCTTTCTCATACACATTCATTCTACCACCCCTACTATACATACTGACAACCATACCCAAACATAACACAACTTGACCATCGTACACTCTCATAATCACTCCCTTTACCTTTTTCATTAAAGAGAGTTCGAGCAACGCGCTTTTCTTCTCAAAATACTCACCAAGATTTGGAATTGAACAACGTCTATGGAATTTGAATTCAAATCAAAATTAATGTACAAATGACCTGAATTTGCCACCATTCACTGGATATGATCAGTAGCAACAGCCTTTTAATCTCCGTTGTTGGATGCAAACCTCCCCCAAGCTTCGCCAGACCTATCTATCATGGGCGTCACGGAGTCAGTGCCATCTGAATTTGCCTTGCTCGTCACACAATCTTACTTTCTGTCAATCAGTTTCACATAGACAATAACGTCCAGGAATAGATTTCCATTTGCCCATGACGACATATACGGAACTAATTAAGGCTTATTGAAAATTATCACAGTTTAAAACCGTAATTAAAAAGTGTGGCTCTCCTTTTTTCACACACACACGCAAACACACACACACACGTGCACACACACACACACACACACACATATATATATATATATATATATATATATATATATGGAGAGAGAGAGAGAGAGATAGAGAGAGAAATGTTGTTACTAATCCCTTCTGCCAAATAATTGAGTTTTGAAAATTTATGACGTAAAAATTTTCATTGCTTTATTATTTTGTCATAGATTCGATGGGAAAGTTATTTGGAAAAAAAGGTTATAGAATACTTTTACATTAATAAAAACAGGTAAACATCAATTCAGACAGCAATTTACTTATCTTACTCTCTCTAGCACAAGGAAACGTTGGCGTAGTAACTCAAGTGGATCAAATTACTACAGTAGCAATCTGGTCAGTACTGAAACAGTTGACCATTTTGATATGGTAAGGCACGAACACGGACATACAAATACTTTCTCTCGTACAGAGATTTAAAGAGAGATAACATCCAACACGTGTCTCATCGTAGATCCATTTTCAAAGTCTGCAAATCTGGTCGGATTGAAAGTAAACGTAATAAAGAATTTCACCTATTCTCTGTAATAAGATACTCTCTGTGATGACAGTCTGATTTACGCAGAACGTGTCGTAGTTAAAACAGAATTACATAGTGGGATACTTCAACAATTTCACTCCAAATACCCTGGAATATCCCATATGAAATCATCAATTCGAGGATATAACTATTTGCCAGAAATAGATAGAAACATTGAAGTCTCGCCGAAAAGTTGCCAAAAATGCGCAATGGCTGCTATTTAAGCAAGTTCGTAAACAGTTCTGGGGTTTTGGGTTCCAATCACAATTCGTAGTGGAGATTTTTTTCTTGAGGTACGCTATAGGTAAGCCAATGAAACTTGAATTCATGCCGAACTAGGGAAACTTGACTCTGCGTCGTTCTTGTGAACATTCTATCTTGTGTCTAACTCGTGAATACTCGACAAATGTTATAGACAGTATCCTACAGCAGCGGTACACAAGAGACCTTTCATAAGATTAATTTGAACATAGCGCAGCAGTTGATGAGGATCCAGAAAAAGGAAGTTGTAGACTGAAAAGTGGAAGAGATGCAGAGATATGTGAGGAATGTACGTTAGTATTTTGAAGAGACTAAGATGCCATTGTCCTAGATTGAGTAAGATGTACACGTAAGATGAGCGTACGTGTGTGTGCGTATGTGTGTGTATTAACACTTGCACATGTGTGTATATGTATTGACGTCTATTTTTCGATCAAACGGTTTAAATATGACTTCTTTCCTTTTATCGGTAAATATAATGAAAATTGGCTCTTTCATTTTTTTTCTGAACTGAGACTTGAAATTTAAATCTGGTTTGATTTAGAGATCATCCCTTCTTTGCCAGGCAACCTTTACAAAAGTATCAAAGATCCAGATTTTACCTCAAAGCATAATTTACTTTTGGGGAATCACCTTGCAAGATTCTATCCAACTTGAGAATGACGTGGTGTAATTTTGGAGCCCCAAACCTAATATATATTCTCTGCATAGCAACGGCTCTCATATGTTGCCGGAGGAATTATAAAATCATAGCATGTGCGCTAATGCTTCCAATTGAGTTATTTTTCATTGTTCATCTCAATAATTCTAACTTCATTTCTTCAGCGTATGGTGACCAACTTTTCACAACGCATATGATCAGCCATGCCTGATTTCCTAGTTTCTCCTCGGCTCATGTGTTTTTGGTTGATCTGAAACCCTTACCATTTGCAAGCTACAAGTCTTACATTATATTCCGTGCCATGACTGCCTAGAATTGTAAGAAAGATTTTTGTTCATGTTCACCTTCCGATAAGAGCTCGGTTCTGGTGGGTTTTCCCTAGAGAATAGAATTACTAATACTGCCTTGGTCCTATACGTATCGAATATCCTTTTCAAACACCTTTCACGTGAAAGGTAGACAGATCGTTGCAGTTTTTCGACTACCCATCTAATATTTCCCTCCGCAAGTGTATGCCGTTTCAATACTCGCAAAATGATTGTTACATTGAAAGATGTTCTTTATACTGATCATCTATTGTTGCTACTTCGGGTTGTTACTAATCAGCTTTGCTCGATGTTGTTACCGCAGAGAATGCCTTCATTTACGCTGTATGGAGGATGGGAATCGAAGCTCTTTTATTGTTCAGTGAATTAATACAATGCTCTGAACACATTTATTGGTTATTGAGATGAGTATGAAAAGATAATGACAAGAATTAGACTTGAAACATGATTGTTAACAATGAGCTAAAGAGATTCTATGTGTGAACGTAAACTGGGACAGAATGATGCATCTTTGAAAAGAATGTATATATATATATATATATATATATATATATATATATATATATATATATATATATATATATATATATATATATATATGTACATAAAATATGCACATATATATACATATATGCTGTTGAAAATTTGAAAGGCGTAAAACAATTCAATATAGCAGAGAAAGTGTAAGGAAAGTTGGCATATTGATATAAATGAAGTAAATATGATTTAAAAGAAAACATATAATAATCATATTTCGTTATCTATTTGAAATTGTTATGTGAATTAGAATGGAATTTAATACTTATCGTGAAACGATCAAATGTTTTATTTAAACTGATATAAAACTAAACCAAATGAACCAAAATTGAAACAATAATTAATTAGTTGAGCTAATAACAAGCAAAAGAAAAAGGCGCAACATCAAGACTTGTATTTGTAAGGGAGGGGTATCGTAACAAATGAACACTTTACGCTAAAGAAAAGCATGAAGAAAAATATTTTATGATTTATGACTATTAGTTAACTTCACTTGGCTGTCATTCTACGGCTTCAAGCAATGAGTGTGATTGGAAACAGAGAGTTATCAACTGGTGAGAATCGGACACATCGTAATAACGAGAGGAAAGTCGGCTGCTATGATTATTCTAGCGATAAAAATAACTAAAAAAATAGGATGAAGGTAAAAAGTAGTCAAACTTATTAGATATTTGGGTTACAATACATAGTCTAATAGTTTTCTTTTGCAGCATTGGAATTCAAAGAGAAAGGATATATTTTGAAAAGGTTTGATATATTAACGCATATTTTTCTAACGGATAAGAAAAAATGCCATAGTATATCATATCATTTTATATATATGATATAATTTTATACAATATAAAGTGCTGATAATGAAGTTCAATGTTTAAAAATCATAACATTCAACATTTTTCATATTATGTTATAATTTTCTGGTTTATCAGTAGATTTTTCCTACATATATGTCTTCATAGTCTCACAATATTTTTTCTGTTGACATCCGACTTATTTCTGCTATTTCAGTCAGATTTTCTTATGTCCATATGTTATTTCCCGATTTTTCTAACTGGTTAAATATTGAACGTTTAATTATTATATAATCTTGCAGTTTCTTGTTGAATAAGAAAAAAAGTTTTAAAAAGGGACCTTTTCAAATTGTAATATCTAAACCAGAAACAGAAAAAAAAAAAATCCCATTTTGATCATTTATTCCACAAACTGATTGAAATAAGTAAACATGAGGAGCAGACGTAGAATTGTAATCTCTAGAAGAGAAAAAATTAACGGATAAAATCATAGAAAAATGTTGAAGCTGCAAAAAGGGGGATGTAATTATTAATGGGAAATGCTTCGAATGCACTCTGGATGTAAATACAAATGAAATAAAAATTTGAAATCCTCCAAATTATCAGAGAATCCAACTGCCTGCGTATGTGGAAAGAGAGCTATGACAGCTAAAACGTTAACGTCATGAACCAATGTTGATAAATGGTGGTTTCCAGCATGTATTGGCTTAGCTGGGTTGACAAAGCGCATAACATGAACAATAAACAATGGAAATGCCGACTTTGCTTTGAATTTTCAAGAGATATTAATTAGATATAAATTAAAAACGTATTACCTGAACCAACTAATTTTGAGAAGTAAATAAAAAGATGAGCGAGGGAACAGATAGCCGACAATGATAGAGCAGTTCAAAACGATATTTCAGATAAAAAATATAATAGCAAAAGTCAACGAAAACAGCTGGGTAGAGAGGCTGAATAAAAAAAATGATAAAAGATGTGGTGGAAGAAACATCAAAAAATGCTCTGCAATATAGCACCCAATTCATAGACGAAAATAATAACTTGGTCACCAGAACAATTTTGAGGTGACGATCTAAAAGAAGTAGTGATAAAATTCATAAATGGAGTAGTCACAATTTTGGATGCCAAGGCTCAGTCTGTTCACGTGTAAAGAGGGAAAACAGCACTGGAATTAACTAACTACGACTGTAGAAGGAAGTTACTAGAAGGAGTTTGGGCTAACCTGGACTAAACTAAAACTGAATTAGAGACAATGAATAAAAAGAAACAAGAAGGGAGATGGCGATATAGAACCCCTGTCAGAAGTAACAACTACATGCAACAAACATCATTCAAGACTGCTGCCAGAGGCACAGTTAGAGATGATTTACATCTTGATGGCGAAACAAAAGAAAATCTCCAGGGAATGAATCAAGCTTGGGTCAAAACGGCGAAAGTAGGATTAAGCCAGTCTAGTAGCTGCAAAATTAGAACCGTATATAACAACGCAGACAAAACGTTAGTAATGATATGTACCAATGCAAACTCGCTTTCCAAAAACCTGAATGATCTAATTTGTGTATCAGAAAAATATAGTATAATTTGTATCATAGTAACACATTTAAACACAAAATAGGTGACACAGAAAATAATCTAATTTTGAATTATATAGGGAGGATAGAGAAAACAATACTTAGTGTGGATGTTCGGCAGAATCTTTCAGAAGACGAAAATAATTGGCTGATAAGGTAACTAGAAATGTACATTTAACAGTTGGAACAGACATAGTTATGGTCAGAAATGTTAATCTGCCAGATAGGGATTGGGATGAATGAATTGTGAGTTAATCAAAAGATTCAAAGGGCCAGAGATTCATACTACAAAATAGATATTTCAATATTCCATAGGGCTGGGTTTCGTATTGGTATATAGACATCATAAACTGATCGTGTTTGTGTAGAAATATGATAGAAGATTGAGTTAGATTTGGGTTTTATAGACAGTAAAAGGATAAATTTATCAAAAGTTCATGATAACTGTTTCGGAAAAAACAGGTAATTATAGTATGGGTGAAGATACACACGTTGAACAAAGTGCTAAAGCAGTTTTGAAGGTATCAAAGACTGGTGAAGTTCTAAGAAAACTTCTCTGTGATAATTCAAGCTTAGTATATATATATATATATATATATATATATATATATATATATATATATATATATATATATTTATATATATATATGAGAAAACTATGATAGATATACGACAAGCGTATGTATATGTATAAATACATTGAGTATATCTTTGTTCAAGAAAGCGCTTGATACTGTCGGTAGAGCAGTTATAAAATAAGATCAGAATTCACCAATGGTTCATAACAGATTGTACCTTCTCTTTCACCTAAAACATGTTCAAATCAAAAGAGAATGTACAATCTGTGATGAACAATTAGAACATTTTTACTCATCATCATATATATATATATATATATATATATATATATATATATATATATATATATATATTTATATATATATATGTGTGTGTGTATGTGTGTGTGTGTTTGTGTGTGTGCTTGTGTGTTGGGGTGTGTATAAGTACGGGTGAGTATTTTTGTCTGTATTTTTGTGTGTGCGCACGTGTGTGTATGCAGTTTTATTCATGGTATTGTTATGACTGCGAAAATGGGGGCTACTGAAATATAAATAAAGTATGAATAATATATGTTTAAAACAAAATTTTGTTCATCGTTTTTTACCTCACTAACTAATCACGAAGTTTTTCATAAAAATTTTAAAACAAACTTACAAAATAAAAAAATATAACACCTTGGTACGTATTAATTAGCTTAGCTTCACTCGCAGTTATTATGCAAATGAAGGGAGATTCATTTTAAGAGTCATGAGTCTATGTCGTGATATGAGCATATGCAAATGATGACTCACGTGGTGAGGAGCGAGAGTCGTCATCATTTATGGAAACTTCACTTTCAGAATTTCAACGAAAAAGGTTCAAAGATCGGAAGAGCGAATTAAATTTGATCTTGAATTAGATTAAAAATCCAAATAAGGATGCTAAAAATTGAGTTTCGGAATATTCTCTTCTTTGAACAACATATTCCTTGTAATGCTGCATAATTAAAACGACAGGTTGAATTTATGAAGTTATACACTATCTTATCTCTGCATGTGGAGAAACATGCACATATATGAACGTGTACATTATCGCATAAATTATTACGATATTGTGATACACACATACACACACATGAATATATGCATGCGCGTGTACTCAAAATAAATATCACTCAGAAATAATTAACCAGGTACATGATTGATCAGATATACGACACAATTGTAGTAATAGGTGAGTTGTATACAAGGTAATACTTCTTGTATCAAAAAAAGGTTATGCATCCTCATACTTTCACACGTATATACATTATATGTACAAACATTTATAGAGCATGAAAAAAAGAATTCAGTATGATAATCTTAATACATATATTCATACAATTTATATAAAGCAACATATTGATATAAAACAATACATTAAAATATATGATATTGTTTATTTATAAATGCAAAAAGACTTATTGTGTTCCATAATGTGAGTGAGAAACTTATATTACGTTATATATACAATTATTTTTGAGCATATATGTATGTATACATATTTTGACGTGATAAGTAATGGATATTTGAGACTAACAGAGCACATAAACAAAACCGGACAGTGATCGAAGAAGAGGAGGAATGAGTTAAAGGTGTTATTCCGACCTCTGCCTACCGACAATGCCCCGTAGACTCAATCAATGAAAACAATAAAAACTCTGTTTTACTGGTTGATCTAATACCCTGTTTTTTAATAATAATAATAATAATAATGATAATAATAATAATAATAACAATAATAATAATAATAATGAAAAAAATTGTACAATATGACCCCACAGAGCTGGATACTCGAATGCCTCAGAATGTTCAAGATCAGCGAACCGGTGGTTAGATTTATCGAAAACTCTATGAAAAACTGGAAAGTAGACTTGACAGCCACAGGAAAAAAATTAGCAGAGGTAAGGATAAAAAGGGGAATCTTCCATGGAGACTCGCTGTCCCCACTTTTATTTGTTCTCACCATGATACCACTCAACAGAATTCTGAAGAACAGCCAAGGATATCATTTTTCCAAAACAAAAGGAAAAGTCAACCACCTCATGTACATGGATGATATAGAATTGTTCGGAAAAAAACAGGGGAGAGATCGTGATGCTGTTCAACAAAGTAAAAGAATACAGTGATGACATTGGGATGGAGTTTGGAATAGAAAAATGTGCAATCATGGTAATGCTCAAAGGAAGGCTAACAATGGCTCACAATGGCAGAAAGAATCGAACTCCCGGACAACAGGAACATCAGAACACTAACTGCACAAGACCGATACAAATACTTGGGCGTTCTTGAATGTGATACGATAAAACGGGAACAAATGAAGGAGAAAATAAAGAGAGAATACATTAGAAAGATGAGGAAAATATTAGAGACCAAATTAAACAGCAGAAATCTTATAAAAGGAATGAACACTGTGTCAGTAGTGAGATACACAGGACCATTCCCAGGATGGACAAAGGGAGAACTCCAATCAATGGAGAGGCGAACAAGGAAACTTATGACAATGCATAAAGCCTTACACCCTAGAGATGACACAGATAGACTATACGTTAAGAGAAAAGACGGTGGCAGCATGAAGGGCTGTGTCCAGAGAGCTAAAGCAGATCTAGAAAAGTACGTGCAAGCAAACAGTGAAGAAATCATAAAGAGTGCACGGAACAGAGCAACAAACAACTAAGTAGAAAACAACGGAATAGCACAGCAAACAAGAAAAATGGGGAAAGAAAATTGTACGGGGAGTTCAAAAGACAGATACAAGATGTGGCAGACGAGAGATCATGGACATGGTAACAAAAAGGAATCCTGAAGAGAGATACAGAATCGCTCATCATGGCAGCTCAAAACTAAAGCATAAGGACAAACTACATAAAAGCAAAAATCGACAGAACACAGACAAACAGCAAATGCCGCATGTGCGGTGAAAGAGATGAGACAGTAAACCACATAACTAGTGAATGTAGTCAGCTCGCCCAGAAGGAGCAAAGCATAGACACGATAGAGTAGCAACGATGATACACTGGGAACTAAGTAAACAAATGGGATTCAACCATGGGGAAAAGTGGTATCAGCACAAGCCAGAGGCAGTTTTGGAGAATGACAACCACAAACTACTGTGGGACTTTGACATCCAAACTGACCACCTCATCCAGGCAAGAAGACCGGACTTGGTAATCGTAGACAAGAAGAGGAAGACCTGCTAAATAGTTGACGTGACTGTACCTGCAGACCATACAGTTGAGAGGAAAGAGAGTGAAAACCGGAAAAATACAAGGATCTAGCGAGAGAACTGTACAAGATGTAGAACATGAAAGCCAAGTCAGTGCCAGTCATAGTGGGTGCACTAGGAGCTGTCCCAAAGACACTGAGGGTGAGACTGGAGGTGATTGGGATAAAGGGAAGGATTGAGACTGTACAGACTACAGCACTGCTGGGAACTGCACAGATACTGAGGAAAGAGCTAGAAATATAAAGACTGCAACACTAATTGTTAACAGTGACCCAAGAGAGGAAGGGAAATGAAAGCGGAAATGTGAACTACAGCACTGGCATAATGGGCAAAGTGAGAGAAAAGATGTTGGCTGAAGACCAGAGGAGACATTGTCACTCAGCCTTCAGCAATGACCATTGGGCAACTGGTGTAAAACTGTAAACTGTAGTATTACTGTGGCCTATGAGTACTAGGAGAGAAGGGCTAGAGACTTGAGGAGACTTGCTGTCACTCAACCTCCAGCGGTAACCACCAGGCAACTGGTGTGAGATTGCAAATAACAACAACAATAATGATAATAATAATGATAATAATGATAATAATAATAATAATAATACACAGGATCATTCCTTGGATGCACAATGGAAAACTTCAGTCAATAGATCAGTGAACAAGAAAGCTTATGACAATGCACAAGGCCTTACATCCCAGAGATTACTGAATGTGTAAAGAAAGGAAGGCGACAGAGAAGTCATCAGCATAGAAGACCAAAACTGGTCTAGCAAAGTATGTGCAAGCAAACAGTGAAGACATTATAGATGTGCATCGAACAGTAAAAAAGTAGAAAACGACGGGGCAGCACAGCAAACAAGGAAAAGGAAATGGGAAAAAAACCCAACTATACGGAAAATTTAAAAGACAGATACAGGATGTTGCAGACGAAAGATCCTCGACATTGCTAAAAGGGAACCCGATGAAGGAAATAGAATCGTTCAACATGGTAGCCAAAACAAATGCATCGAAGCAAAAATTGACGGATCACAAGCAAACAGCAAATATGGCCTATGTGGGGAAAGGGATGATTGTTGACCATATAACTAGTGAATATTGTAAACTAGCCCAGAATGAGTATGAACAACGACACTATAGAGTAGCAACAGTGGGAAATGAACAATCAGATGTGATTGAACCATGCAGAAGAGTGGCACCAGAACGAACCAGAGATAGCCCTTGAGAATGGAAGTCAACAATTACTCCGGGATTTTGATATCCAAACTGACCACCCTTTCCAAGCAGGAAGGATCTAGTAATCGTGGACAAGAAAAGGAGAACCTGCCGGATAATAGACGTGGCGTACCTGCAGTCCACGGAGTAAATATTGAAGAGAGTAAAAAACTGTGGAAATATCCGGATCAGGCAAGGGAGCTGAAGAAGGTGTGGAACATGAAAGTCAGGGAAGTACCAGTAATAGTGGGTTAACTTGGAATCGTACCAAAGACACTGAAAGCGATATTGGAAGAACTAGGAATAAAAGGAAGGATCGTTACTTTACAGACCACACTACTACTTGGGACTGCATGAATACTAGGGGGAGTACTAGAAATACAAGATCTACGACCCTCAGCTGTTAGCAATGACCTAACAGAGAGAAGAGAAAAGGAAAGGAACAGGAAAAAAACTGGTTTGAAACTGTAAACCACAGCACTACTTTGGACTGTGAGAGTGTGTAGAGGAGGGCTGGACATCGGAAGAGACTTGTTGCCACTCAGTCTCCAGCTGAGACTACCAAGCAATTTGTGTGAATAAAGAACTATTGGAATAGCATATGGGGGCACCCAAAAAGACACAACGTAACACCGCAATGGTTAGGAAACATGAGAAAAGAACTAGAAGATATAGACAAGGGAGAACCAATAGTACTGAATGAAACCACATTGAAACATACTCTTAGGAAAGTAGCCAACTGGAAAGCACCGGGTCCCGACGGGATCCATGGGTATTGGTTCAGAAAATTCACCACGTTATACGGCAGACTCACTCACCTACTCCAAAATTGTCTAAATGAAGGCAAAGCACCAGAATGGATGACTAAAGGCAGAACCACCCTCATCCAAAAAGACCCAGGAAAGGGGAACATAGCAAGCAACAATAGACCAATCACGTGCCTACCACTTATGTGGAAAATCCTGACCGGGCAAATAGCAAAGAGAATATACATGTCAATGGATAGAAGGGGACTACTACCAGAAGAACAGAAAGGGTGTAGGATAGGAACCAAAGGGGCAAACGATTTACTCTACATAGACCAGATGATCTTAAAAGAAGTAAGGAAAAGGAGAAAGAATATCGCAATGGGATGGATAGATTACATAAAGGCATACGATATGATTCCACATAGCTGGATACTCGATTGCCTTAGAATGTTCAAAATTAGCGAACCGGTGGTTAAATTCATTGGTAATTCAATGGAAGACTGGAAAGTAGATTTGACAGCCGCAGGGGACAAACTAGCCGAGGTAGGGATAAAAAGGGGAATCTTCCAAGGAGACTCGTTGTCCCCACTATTATTTGTTCTAACAATGATACCGCTTAACAGAATCCTGAAAAACAGCAAAGGATACCACTTCTCTAAAACAAAAGGAAAGGTCAACCACTTAATGTACATGGACGATATTAAATTGTTTGCAAAAAACAGGAGAGAGCTTGAGACTCTGTTCAACGAAGTAAGGGAATATAGTGAGGACATAGGAATGGAGTTTGGGATAGAAAAATGCGCAATCATGGTGATGCACAAAGGAAGGCTTTCAATGACTGAGGGAATTGAACTTCCAGACAACAACAAGATTAGGGCATTGACTGCACAAGACCGATACAAGTACCTAGGTGTCCTTGAATGTGACACAATAAAACGGGAAGATATGAAGGAGAAAACAAAGAGAGAATACTTCAGAAGGATAAGGAAAATATTAGAAACCAAATTAAACAGCAGAAATCTAATAAAAGGAATGAACACCTGGGCTGTGTCAGTAGTTCGGTATACAGGACCATTCCTAGGATGGACAAGGGAAGAACTCCAATCAATGGAGAGGCGAACAAGGAAACTTATGACAATGCATAAAGCCTTACACCCTAGAGATGACACAGATAGACTATACGTTAAGAGAAAAGACGGTGGCAGCATGAAGGGCTGTGTCCAGAGAGCTAAAGCAGATCTAGAAAAGTACGTGCAAGCAAACAGTGAAGAAATCATAAAGAGTGCACGGAACAGAGCAACAAACAACTAAGTAGAAAACAACGGAATAGCACAGCAAACAAGAAAAATGGGGAAAGAAAATTGTACGGGGAGTTCAAAAGACAGATACAAGATGTGGCAGACGAGAGATCATGGACATGGTAACAAAAAGGAATCCTGAAGAGAGATACAGAATCGCTCATCATGGCAGCTCAAAACTAAAGCATAAGGACAAACTACATAAAAGCAAAAATCGACAGAACACAGACAAACAGCAAATGCCGCATGTGCGGTGAAAGAGATGAGACAGTAAACCACATAACTAGTGAATGTAGTCAGCTCGCCCAGAAGGAGCAAAGCATAGACACGATAGAGTAGCAACGATGATACACTGGGAACTAAGTAAACAAATGGGATTCAACCATGGGGAAAAGTGGTATCAGCACAAGCCAGAGGTAGTTTTGGAGAATGACAACCACAAACTACTGTGGGACTTTGACATCCAAACTGACCACCTCATCCAGGCAAGAAGGCCGGACTTAGTAATAGTAGACAAAAAAAGGAAGGCCTGCCAAATAGTAGACGTTGCTGTGCCTGCAGACCATAGAGTAAAAAAGAAGGAGGGTGAAAAAAGGGAAAAATACCAGGACCTAGCAAGGGAGTTAAAGAAAATGTGGAACATGAAAACCAGGGTAGTACCGGTCATAGTGGGAGCACTAGGAACTGTCCCCAAAACGCTGAGGGAGAGACTGGAGGAGATCGGGATTAGGGGGAGGATAGAGACCGTACAGACCACAGCACCACTTGGAACTGCACGGATACTGAGGAAGGTGCTAGAGATATAAGTACTGCAACGAATAGTAGCTCTGTCATGATATGCGAAAGAGGGAGGAGACGTTAGCTGAAGACCTGAGGAGACTTATTGTCACTCAGCCCTCAGCGATAACCACTGGGCAACCGGTATGAAACTGTAAATCGTAGAATTACTGCGACCTATGAGTACTAGGAGAGGTGGGCTGGAGACTTGAGGAGACTTGCTGTCACTCAAACTCCAGCGGTTACCACCAGGCAACTGGTGTGAGATTCCAAATAATAATAATAATAATAATAATAATAATAATAATAATGATAATAATAATAATAATCTATAAGTATGGTTGCCCTGGAGTAACATACAAGTTGCATACAAAAATAAAGTCAAAACCCAAGACTTTTCATCGGTAAAAGACAGGAAAGGAAAGCCTGCCAAGCCTAATAGTTGATCCACCATTGACTACGAAATGAAGAAAGAAAAATTGTGACGTTCCCAGATGGATTCGATCCCAAGGTCTACACTTCAATGGCTTAACCTACTGAACTAAGGAATCACTGATGGAAAAAAAGGTTAAGTCTACACAGCCCAGACCACGAAAGCAGGAAAGAAAAGAAAACGTGTAGCTCCTGGATGTATTCAATGGTGTCCACATCTCAAATCATGGAGCCACGGAAATACTTGGGAATATTGAAATTTTCGTGATTACACATGATATTATATTGTTTAGATGGTTCTATCAAATTAACTGTTTCACTGACAGCCTTAGTAGCACGATAATTCTCGTTGAAAAGGGAAACAAATGTATATACTTATTATTTGAAACAAAACATTTTAATAACAGAATTTCAATGTTTACAAGAAATAGATCACCTTTTAACTTTAGAAAAAAAAAAATTATTAAAGCCCCCATAAATCACATCCCCTAACTTTCAAACTGAAAAACGATTCACTTATACATCTTATCTCAGTTTAAACAAGTTACAAAATACAAGCAGCACAAAAATTAATCATCCTTTTCTTGGATCTATCAAATTTCTTACTTATATACTAACACGTCATAATTTACTTCAGCTCCTGTGGTTATATACTAATATTCTATTTTAAGAAAGGGAAAAAAATATCAGGTCCAGGGTAGATTCGATCGCAGGATATATTGGTGCTCATTCAAAGAAAAAACTGTTTTTTTTTTTTTGTTGTTTTGTTTTTCGGTATACTGAACGCATATGGAAATATTTGTTTTAAACTTTGACAATGGCACAAGGACCTAATGTATCCATTTTAAAAAAAAGATATGTCAAGGATAATCATCAATATCTACTTATTAAATCGCATTGAATATAGTAAAATTCAAAATTCTGACTTTATTTCAATTCTATTCTATTAATCGTATCGACAAAATCAGACACTGCCATTGTTATTATTGTTGATGTCTGGCATCGATTGCCTAAGCAAACTCGTTATCAGTTTTTGCGTAAAGCTTCGTTTTACATTTATGACTCATCGGTTTTTTGGTGAAGGAATCTTGTTACGATTGGGAAAAGGTCAACTTTAGAGTTTGATAAAGTTTTACGAGGATATCATTAACATTCCTAATGATATTGAATCAAAGAATTATTCCTTTTAGCTGAATATAAAGAATGCTTTATACATGAGAGAATGCGAAATTACTTGTCTCTATATGAATACATATTATGAGAATTCAAACAACTGGATAAAAGAAAAACCCTAAAAATATTGTCATTCAAAATTCCATTAGTTAAGACATTATATTAACCGGTACAAAAACTAGTCTTCAAAAATATGTAGACGTAGGTAGTATTTCTAAAAAAGCATAATAGTTTATTCTGTTTCTTTGATAATTATTTTTTGGGAAATATTCAGACACACGCGAGTATGCACGCACATTCACAAATGAATGAACATACACGCTACCAATACATTCAAGTTAATACATGAATTAGCAAAGATAATTGCACGCACACATGCACGCATATATCCTTTATGTATGGTTATCAGTGACTATTTTTTGTGCACACATTGATCAAAATAAAGCAAAGAGATACTTTAAAGTTTTCGTGATTGTACTTGAATTGCGACTGCCTGCAGGCAGTAAGGCACTTTATCAATTGTCACACGGAAAATTCTCAATATATGCCATCAGATTCCAGTCGTCAGTCGTATGTAGACAGGTATTTTCAAATAACTGAATTTAACAGAAGTATTTCTGCAAAAATTGTTGCTTATGTAAAATAAATGAATGCTAATTAATAATTTAATCAAGATTTTATTAATCTGAATAACAATCAAACTTTTATGCAAAAATGAAATGAAATCAAACTTTTTTGTACAAACCACAAGTATATACATTATTATTTTTGCAAAATTGGTGAATTTGCCGATCCGGAATAACATATATAAGAACAGAACAATAAAATGATAAAAAAGAAAGTATTTACATATATTTATTCATATATATTCAAATCAAATCTAAATTTGTGTTCCACCGTTAAAATAAAATTTAAAAAATGGATCATCTTTTCTTCTTTAAAGAACAAACATATGATTAATGGAATATTAGAAACGGGAGCATCATTGGGTGAAAATATCTTTTTCTCCCAATGAAAGAAAAAAGTTTCTAAATTAAAAGATGTTCACCTGTATGATATTGCTGGAAATGTGCGAGGTACCCTCAACGAAAAATGGCTCATCCATTTTTGTTAAAAAAAATATGGAGCAATCATTCGTTTTTTGAATTAAAAAATATATATATATATTCAAAGTGTTAAAGATATAATTCGCTGTTTTCAACATCGAGGGAATGATAGTGCGGTACCAGTCATACGCACAATTTCAGCCAAGTCACTTCATATTTGCCTTTTTTTGCATCAGAATTATATTTAAAAAATGGTTGAAATTTTTGCTTTCGTAAAACGATTGCCGAATATCATTTGGAATTGGAATACATATTTTTACGAATTTCATATGATTGGGAGCAACTCAAACTTCCGCTTTTAGACATTTTAATAACAGTCACAGGAAAAGCTGCCAGTAAGTCCACCCAGGTTATGTTGAGTTAGAGCATATAAATCAAAGAATATATTTTATATCTTTATTGACAAATGTGCTGTTATTTCTTCGGGCAACACAGGGATTCCTCTTGCGTGCCGACAGCAACTATCTATATAAAAGCACACGCAGATAACGCAGGCATTTATTGGGGAAAACGAACCTTAAATTTGACATTTGTGAGCAAATAACGCCTAACTGAGAGTGTATGGGCCGGCCCTAGTTGTACAAGAACTTATTTGATCTCCAGGCAACGCTGAGAATCTCTGCTAGCTTATATATATATATATATATATAATGAATTGATAGATTTGCTACACATGCATAATTGTGTTCCTACCATTTATATATATATATATATATATATACTTATATATTTGAATATATATGTGCGTGTGTTCGTGTGTGTATCAAACCACAAAATTATGGTAATAATTCCATTAAAGTAATAGGGTTCTATCAAAAATATAACCCCTTTCCAAATATGGAATATAACGAATTGGAAAAAAAGGACCTGGCCAACGAAGGACTTAACAATAACACTTCCTATAAATATTCAAAATGTTTTGTGCCTAAAATCTCATTTAGCTTGATTTGAAGTGGATTGGGATCATATCAAGAGGAACCTTTCTTTTTTTTTTCTGGCGTCTAGTGACCATGTATGAGACTTGAGTCAACTACTTGTAACGAAAGATGAAACATCGTGGATAATAATAAGGCTGAGTCGCTGATTTCTAAAGGAGAGGGGATGACTTTCATTTTTAGGATGCAGAAATACGCTACTGATGAATTACCGGAGGTTCAAACTCACTGCGCTTATCTCTTGAAGCAGCTAAGAGGAAAAAAAATAAGAGAACGTAGCAAACAGATAACATGGTCTTCCTCTTGAACAATGCTCTTCTTCACACATATGCCGTAACTACTGCTGATATCCATGATTTTGGATTCATGCCTTCTCGAATAGCATAATTATGAAATGAACATTAATAGCATCAAGTAGAATTTTAGTTTTTTCTTGTTCAATATTTCTCAGGAAGAATAAAATTAATATGATTAAAGATCAGTCTGGATTTTATTTAGATTTCAGCTGCAAAATACAGTTTTAACAATTATATTTGGTTTGGTATGTGTCATTTCGAACGATCTATATTGTAATTGTAAATGCATTGCCGTGTTATTGTCCGCTTGCTGTGTTTAACAACGATTGCAGTCTCAAGTTTGAATGAATTGTTTTGTTATCAACTCATCAATTACAGTCACTGAAAAATAGCATTGAAATGAAAATAACAGTATTAAAATAATCTACAGCAGACAAAATTCTATCCACAAAATCTTTTACCCAAATAAGGACAACAATTGTGTTTGAAACGCATTTGGGAAATCGCAGTGTCGCCCTAAATGATACGAGTTCGTTCCAAAAGTATTTTTGTGAAGGATTATCCGAAATAGACAAAAAGTTTTGATTTTCTCAGATTGCTCAGCCAATGTCACCGTACAGTCCTCAAAGAGGTCCAAATAAACAACATTCAAGTCTACGCATACACTTTTACATTCAACTAAGGAGGAGTTAGACCACTTCAGAGGTGATTGAACTCTATAGCAGAAATACTGACAGCTCAAAGTGATGATAGTCGCATTGGATATGAAATACGAAACGAAAGAGGTGAAGGTCTTGAAAATTTTGCAAAACGATCAAGTTCAAAATCATGAGCACCTTCTTCAAGAAGGAACCCAATAGAAAATGGCTTTGAGGAGCTCCATTAACAAAACCAAGAACGAAATCGAACACATCTCAGCTACTGCAATCGACATCGTCAACGATATTTAGGTCCTAAATCAAGTCTATGCAGGAAGTGGCCACTGAATGATAGGATGTTAAATTCAAATTAAGACCAGGAAAGAATGGAGGGAAACAGATATGAACTTCTTTAGAAACCAGGAGAGAACTTTACAAGCCAATAACAAAATAACAAGACCAAACTGAAATAATCCATGTGTTTAAGCCAGAGAGCAAGCGAACCATCGGAAAACTCTCAGAAGGAACAACCAACAACGAGAGAAAAGGTCAAAGCAACTAAACTGAACAAAACCTTCCAAAAGAAACGAAGAAAAGATAAAAGAGATACACGACACCAATCATCAAAAACATTCTCAGGAAAGATAGGGCTTTGAAAACAAAACAAAACAAAATAAACCCTCTCCGTACAGAAATAGACAATCAACTAGTGAAAGATAAGACAGACGACCAAAAAACAGATATCGTCCATATTGTTGAGAGCGTCCCAGAATTGTACAAAAACTTCTATCCCCCTGAATAAAGAACACAGAATAATGAACAAAATTTACAAGTCAAGAGTGGCCAGTCCGAAGAGTTTCATGAAATAACTCCATCAAACAAATACAAAAACGGAATGCCGCTCTACCATCAGCCAACGAAAAAAAAGTGAAGTTATCACAAGGAAACTGACCCACGTATTCAACTCACGCCTCAAATAGAGTAAAGTCCGTGGAGATTGGAAAACTACAATATCATTATTAAAAAAGAGAACCCAACTACAAGCCGAAATATTTACTGTAGCAATCACCGACCAAATCACCAAAACAGTTGATGAAAACCAAACACGGGGACAGGTGGGCTTCAGAAGAAGCTACTCGACCATCGACCATCTCTATCCGGTATATCAACTAAATAGAAAGCAACAGAATACAAAATGTCATTTGTTGAAGCATTTGTTGACTTTCACCGATAAGACAGTACTTTTATCAGGCTACATGGAGACTCATTGTCCTCGAGAAAGGGTTAAGGCTACGTTAAACAAGCTCATCCACATTCTTCAAATCAGGATTGAGATGGTCCTCAGTAATCTAGACTAGAAAAATAAACAGAATAGACAGCGAATACTTGGGCAACCTTATTTTTGCTGAGGACCTTTAACTGAATAATGCTAAACGAAGTGAAAGAACAAAGCGGGGAAATTGGTATTCACCTGAATTTCAGTAAAATAGATGTCAGCTTGCTTCGGACAAAAACACAGCAATCTTAATCGGAAACGTGGAACTGAAGAGAGCAGACATCTATTCGGGTAAAGGAATCTTCATGAAATCTCACAAAAGGAATCAGACAGAGAATTACTCTATGTTTGCAAGCTTTCGAAAAAGCTAGCTCAGCCTTCAAAAACGATCCCATAAGTTCTAAAAAGAAAGATATACAACCAATGGATTCTACCGATAGTCACATATGGAGCTGAAACATTAAACCTAACCAAAACTCCAACCCTCAAACTGTGAACATGCATGCACATGAGAAATCATGCCCAACATCGCATGTTGAGATCACATAGTATATAACAAAAACAAAAAAAAAACAAAAAAAAAAACAGGAGTCAGAGATATCATAGAATCCATTAGAATCCTCAAATAGCAATTGGAATTACCGACAGCTGCTTAGCTCAATGGTAAAGTGATTAATATATTAACCGTGTAAAGATGGGATATAATTTCAAATGTTTTTATATAATAAAATGCAATTTATGATTCACATACACTTATATACACATATCTACATATACATACGTATATACATACTAATATATATGTGCATGTGTGTGAATGTGTGTGCATATATGCGTGTATTTTTTCATTCTATCGTATACGCACAACAGAATAACAATTCATATAGGTGTTATATCTTATTACTAAACGGAATGGGTATTTATGTTCTTCCTTATTTCAATTTTTGGTTCACTACATCTAAACGGGGCACATACGGTGAAAATGATTCGATGGTGAGTGATAAAAAAAAACTACATGTGACATTTGAATGCAAATGAACATTAATTGTGTTTGGAATCCAAATGAATTTCATCCGAAAAAGCAAGCCAGCAAAAGTCCGGTTACAGCTTTTCTACAATGTTTTCCAGAATTATTGAAGCTATTACGCCACAAGTTCTTGCCGGTGACTTCAATGAAGGTTACATTTCCACCTGCGAAATTTCAAAAGTTCTCATATCTTCAGCAAGAAGAAAATTGCAGAAAATGTGCTATCATATAATGTAATCATAACGTAATTATAACATTGAATTACAGGATGACAATCGAAATCAGTTTAACCAACCTCAATGAACAAAGCGACAATATATCCATCAACTCCCAGTATACATAGATCACATTATTCTTGGATATTTACTCGTTCTTAATAATTGTTGGGGCATATATATATCTCAAGCGTTACATCTGATTCAATGCTGGACTTGTACATTCAGAAGTCATCAGTTCATAAACACTAAGAATCTCTCAATATACATATGTAGATATATATCTTTTGGTAACTTCTACATTGAATTCTTTTACAGCTATATGAGTTAGCGGAGCCAGATTATGAGCAGTTACTTCTGTACCAGGATCACTTAAGGATGATGAATAACTATCGTCTTAATCTATGTCATCACTGAAAATATATTCCTTGCAATATTCTCGTAGGCAGAGAGAAACTTTATATAGACAGAACATGGAAATTCGACAGTTAAGAAACTGGAAAGTATTTATTTCTGTTACATGATCAAGAAACTGTTTTCTCGCGTTGTCAAACAACGAGGTTTGAATAGGAGGAGGAGATGACACGTGATGGTTATACAAATGTGTGTGTGTGTGTATATTGCAGGTATGCTGTGGAGAGAGAATATGTCTGCATCGATATTAGCTGAGAGAATAAATGTATGGGTGATCCAAGATTTTACAAGAGTGTACGTAGAGTATTTTTGTATTAAAAAACTGGAGATGTGTTAGTTTTATAGAATGACTTTTGTACTTAGCTGTCGGAGAGGTTTATGACTCTGTATTGGTATTTGCTGTATGAATAAATGAGTGGGTAATCCAAAATTTCAGAAAAGTATACGATACTGATTATATATATATATATATATATATATATATATATATATATATATATATATATATATCAATTTTTATTCATTTATTTTTCCTTGTAATTCATCTGTGTCTACTGGATGGTTTGTGTAATTGTTGGTGTATGCAAAAAGATTTTTGTATCAATATTTTCCTTGTGATGTGGTTAGCTTAATTGTAGAAACCGGGACGTTGTTTTATAATATTGTTTGTTGTAATAAGTGCTGCTCTTATGATCTGGTGTGTTGTTTTTGATGGACATATTCTTTGATAATACTTGAACACTGACCCCACAAAGTTTCTCCTTTTTTCGCCTGTATGTGATGAGAATTCAGAATAACAATAACTACGATGCATCATCTCTCTACCTCTCCTTCAAACCTTGTTGTTTGCAAATAATTCCATTTATCATATTGGTGGTTTGACAACGACAGAAAGCAGGCTCCCGAAAACTGTAACGGAAATAGATACAAACTAGTTTCCTAATTTTTGCGTTTCCATACTGTCGAGCTAATCATCATTATATTGGCAGAATCTCGCCCATTCTCTACATCACATTATATTTGATTATGCATTAAAAATGTATGTATATAAAGAGAGACAGAAATCAACGGATAGACAAAAATGTATAAATATTGATATCATTATATATACGTATACACACACACACACACACACACACACATATATATATATATATATATATATATATATATATATATATATATATATATATATGCAACATTTATATTTGTACATAAGTAAATCGTTTTTCGATGAACATTAGAATTGTGAAAACATATTTGAGATATGAAGGTATACTTTCTGCGCTAACCTAAAAAGAAAACGTGAAAATGATATATATATATATATATATATATATATATATATATATATATATATATATATATGGAGAGAGAGAGACAGAAAGACAGAGAGAGAGACAGAGAGAGAAAGGGAGAAAGAGATTTACTAATAATTGGGTAGATGAAAACATGGGTATTTGCATGAATTGTAATTACACAGACACATATATATATATACATAAATATAAATATTAAAAAATGTGTGAATGAATGGTGTCAAGATAATGTTTAGTTTACTCTGATGCATGAATAAAGATAGATAAAATAGAGTCTAAAATTCAAGCAAATGATTCAGAGAATAAATATTTATATTCTATTTTTATAGAATTTTCGCGTTAACATTTTCTCATTATGACAAATATTATGAGAATTTGTCATTATTATTTATGAGTATATATATATATCGATAGATTATACAAGTATTATGCATGTATAATGTGTGTCTGTACGTTGACAGGTATGTAAGTGAATGTATGTATTTTTGTAAGTGTTTGTGAGTTATTACATACACATCAACCAATTAATACCTAGCTAGATAGAAAGCTAGCTTGGGAGATAGATAGTCAGATATATAAAATGTATCTGCAATTATTTTTTCCTTTAAATACAGAACATTAAATTAATTTTCCGAACATATGTACATGATTAAAACATCCTGTGAACACGACAAATTTAAGAATGGAAATGTTTGTTTTCAGTTCATAAAGCACTCCCTCTATCACTCTCACCCAAAAAGACATGCGCAAACAGAAATTTACATATAACGTACAATTTTTTTTTTTTGTAAATATACATACAATATCCAATTATATTAATTTTCCTGCTCCTGTGTTGGAATAAATACTTGAGCAGGGTTGAATTAATTTGATTTATATTAATATATGTACAAGAAAACAGATGGATATGAAAAGCATGATACTCTCTGAAGGAAACTACTTTCATAACACGGCGATGCACGCTATGGGGTGTATAACCTATAAATTGCAATTAAATCCTATTATCCTTTCACAACCTTATTAACTGCACACAAATACTCGCATATTTATTACACAATCCTTTGTAGCTTTGGGCTTTTGTATGCTGGTCTTTTTCTCAATATATTTTGATAAATGTGTCAAATTCGTGAAAGAGTTTAACAATTTAATATATTTTTGTTGAATATATCGGTCATATGAGCAACATTATTCTTCATATAAGCTTGAAATTGATCTAGAAATTAAAGATGTGTTTGGTTGCTTGTCAGTTTCATGCTCAAGTATATTTGTGTTAGAATGCTTGAATCTCAATGGTATATTTATGGCAGGTGAAGTTACTTAGCGATGCCCATCCCCTCTCCGCTTTACAGGTCATGTTTAGGTACAAAATCATATGTGAAGAGTGGAAAAATAAAATGAGATGCCTACACAAACATTTTGGGAAATCTTTAACGCTGATTATTACATTTTGATTGCTGCATATGCATAAAATCATTATGATATTCTTGTTATAAATGTATGAATCTTCATTTCATGAAACGTCGATCTAAACAATAAAGACGTGAAAATACACATGTTTTCTATAAAGAATCTTTTCTATCAAAAGAAACAAATCTTGCCATCCTGAGGAGCAAATAATCAAATAGTGAATGCGTTATTTTTTGTAAATGCATTCATACAACGATATATATATATATATTGCATTTTCATTTAAAAAATCAGGATCTTTTTACTTTCCTTATTTTGCTAATTTATATTTTTCCAACATTTTTTTCTGAAAACTTACCTTTTTTTCCCCTAATGAACGAAAAAATACGACCACCTGACTTGGTCCTTCATGTGCCTGCATGGCAGCACTTACCAACTACAATACATTTCGAGTTTTCCCGTTGGAAATCTTAACAGCGGGTCCTTTAAGCATCGCAAATTGCGTGTAGTATGTTCTGGAGGGCAAATCCTTTGGTCCAACACACCCTATAAGTGGTTGGGATTTATTTAGTTTGTTAGTCCGTGAAGTATTCTTCATTTTCTCTGAATTCTCCTCAAATAACTCATGTGGTTTGGCAGGGCGCATTGTCCTGATAAAAGACACTACAGCCATAGGAGACTGTTGCAAAGTACCTTCCATATCTATGTTAGAGCCCAGTGATTTTTCCAGAAGAACGTTGCTCAACCTAACTCGCTGGCTTCACCTACTTGTTATTCTGTGCCAGTGTATCCTGGTGCCATCCAATCTTCCGGATGACGATACACACTAACCCTGCTGTCTATCTCATCCAAGAGAAAGAGTGACTCTTCAGACCGGACGATATTCTTCACGGTTGCGTCTCTCAACAGTATGTTGCAGATGCTCTTAGCGATGGACATTGGTTAGCGTGGGTACTCTGACTTTTAGCTACATAGGTCAACACATATCAAAAATCGACGTGATGTGTATCGGGATGCAATCCTTCCTTGAAATTGTTTAAAGCAATGTGCAATTGATGCAGCAGAAACCTATCCGTTGGCTAAGACTTTGCAGGATGGTCTCTATTCATTGATTTCATTGATAAGACTCAACTGCTCAACGACTTGTCGGCTGTTGCAGATTTTTCCCCTTTTCTGATCATTGCATATAAGTAGAAACAACAACTAAACGATGTCGTTTTGGCAATGTTCGGGCCTAGTCTTCTCGCCGAAACAATCTGGCTTCTATCAAAGTCGTTCAAATCTTACCACATGTCACTGGTCATAATATTTCCCTTCATCTGTTCGTACCCCTGGAAGAATTAGATGCTGTAACTAGCATCGACCCCGAAAAAGGAATCTGTGAATTCCGTTTGAGACTGTTGCATCATTTTTGCACAGATGCCCACTGGGAGAGGATCACATGCTGTACTTCCTGCGCTCTTTTCGATCGTTAGTTATCATAACTGTGGAAGAATAGAGAAGAATAGATAATCAATTTTCCTATAATTACTTGACATGCCCTAATAGCCGGGGGAACCACATATCCATCCCTGTAATCGACGGGTGGGAGTCATTCATCTGAGGTAGACTTAACGACAACAACAACATCATCATCAACAGCAACAAAAACAACAACTATAATAATACTACTACTACTACTACTAATAATAATAATAATAATAAATACTGTATCAACATGAACATGTACGTGAGAGTTTAGAAGAACCCAGTGAAGAAATTGAAGGAATTAAGAATCTAAAGAAGTGCCGAGGATATCAAAACAACGCCACCACTGAAATTGTGCTAATGAGATACCTGGAGCACTGGTTATACCTAGATACCCAATAAAGGTCACTCTCACTTTGTATCGTGAAAGCTCAACGATAGATATTTTATATACATGCACAAACGCTTATATATATATATATATATATATATATATATATATATATATATATATATATATATATAATGCTCTTCCACAAGAATAGAGCACTCTGGTGGATGAGGAGTTTCTGCATAAATGAATATATCGCTTATATTCAGCCTTACTGACCACCCAGTTCCGTAGTCCAGAGGTAGGATATCGGCCTCTGGATGACACAATAATATATATATATATATATATATATATATATATATATATATATATATATATATATATATATATATATATATATATATATATATATATATATATATATATATATAAATATATATATATATATATATATATGTATATATGCATGCACAAATACCTCTCTATATGTATACATGTGTGTGCGTGTGTGTGTGTTTACATGTATTTATGCATATATGTACATATATATTTTCATAAATCCATGTATATGTGCACTAATGTAAACACATATATATATATGGATGATCACACTTAAATAGCATCTATATATCTATATACATATATGCACATATAAAGCTCAAGTACATACACACACATATACATGTATACATATATTTGCTTAAATGCCTCTCTCTCTTTCTCCCTCTTTCTCCCTCTTTCTCTCTCTATATAGAGATATGCATGAATGCTTCTGTCCCTCTCCCCCTCTCTCTCTCTGTATATATATATATATATATATATATATATATATATATATATATATATATATATATATATATATAATCAGTCAAATTTACTTACTCAATAGTCTTGTAGCTCAAACGTTCATTATGTTGCTTAATTATGACATTTTGTTTTGTTAGGCATTCCTCTACTTTGCCGATGACAGCTTCGTTCCAAGAAGGTAAAATAATAACGACAGCAATGAAGCCATACTATAAGTAAGTATTGCTGGAATATTTCCAATGTTTCTATGCAGGTACAAAAAAGTTATTGACCAAAATTTCTTCGAAATATTCTTTTTTCGTGAAGTTTTGATATTCTTTAACTATTTGTTCGACCGTTACTTTCGTTAATATTTCATTCTGCATTGCATCTCTAGAAGTTTGTTTTTTTTCTTAGTAATTGTCCATTTTAATACATCACCAGTGTAAATTACAGTAAATAGGAAGCATGTCGGAAGTATATCATCTGAATGTTTTGCAGGTGTTCAAATACTTGTTTCTTCTCATTGTATGTTGACAGTTTCAGTAGCAGTTCTTACTTCGAAAGAAAAACAAAAAACCTGATGCATATCGGTGAGGTTCTCGTCATGAAATTACCTTAGTGCACCATACATGCATACATACATACATACATACATACATACATATATACATACATACATATTAACGCAAGACTATGGGTAAATGGTAAGAAACGACGTCTGAAATTTGTTCTTCATCCTTTCCATTCGGTAGTTTGTCGTTTATAATGTATAGTAAAGTTTAACCCCTTTGAGGATAGAGACTTTGAAGAGCCAGATATTCGCCATAGCTTACTGCACGAATTTCAACAGGGCAGTACTTTTTCGTAGGTAATGAGAAATATTTGTGAAGTGTATCCTAATGCAGTGAAAGCTTGTAGACTCCAGATGGGTTTGAAAAGTTCAAAATCTCCGATTGTGATTTACAAATAGGTAATTACTTCTCAATCATGAAAATACATCATTACTTTTTGAACACTCTAAAATCTGTATGCAAAAATATTTCCAATTTGTTTCTTAGATATACTATACATATACTATTAATTAATGAATGACAATATATAAATTGATTCTCACTAAGATATCTTTTGGTTTGGTGGCATGAGCTCCTGAAGAAATACACACGCATTCATATATACATGAATACGTAGGCATAATCGTAAATGCACGAAGGTACACTTACATATATGTATGCATCTACATATCATCATCATCATCAGTCTGTTAACGTTCGTCGTTTGATATCGACATTTTCCAAGATTTGTTAGACCTCTCTATCATGGGTATCACCGCGCCAGTACTTTCTAAATATATCTAGATTGTCACGCTAACCCACTTTCAGTCGGCCACAACCTTGCACCTGTTCTCAGTGACGTCCAGCAGTTATCTGACATTCTTGCAACATGTTTAGACCATTGCCATTTGAGTTTTTTTTATGATGTTCACGACTCCTGTTTTTTCTCTAATATACTGTGCCGTCTTATGATCTATCCATGAGAAGCCGAGCATGATTCAAGATTCATGGTTCTCAGTTTGAGAGTTAATCTTTTGGTTAGGTTTCATCTTTCAACTCCATGTGTGACCATCGGTAGGATACATTGGTTGTATACCCTTCCTTTGCCAATCTAGTGTGATTCTTCGCTTGATTCCATCGTGAAATCCTGCAGACTCACTGTCCTAAGTATATTGAGTGGTCTACTTTCTCCAGCTCTGCGTTTTTGATTTCAATCGTGGTGTCTTTGTCCCAAACATGTTTCTTGTATTCAACATTTGTTCTGCTGACGTTCGTATTGAGGCTTACTTTCATGCTTGCTACATTCAGTTTGTTTGATATTATTTGGAGATCGTGAAGATATATACATATATCTATATGTGAAGAACAGAAAACTGTAAATGTAAATATGTGCACATATCGACAAGGGCTATGTAAATATACATATGTATATTTCAAAACATGTTTTTGTCCATGAATACGCACATGCACATACACACGCATGCACACACGCGCGCGTGCGCACACACACACACACACACACACACACACACACACACACACACACACACACACACACATATATATATATATATATATATACATATGACAGGGTAGGTAGTTTGATAGATATTCTAAAGTAATACGCCCCACAAACTCTTATTTACCTGTTGAAGTATCAAAATAATTTCAGCCAGGTATATCATAGAACCAGAAAGATAGTAAAAGAGAGAGTTTGAATATTTCAACATACGAGCGTATTCCTCTGGCTCAAATGCAGTATGACAGTATGAATAAACATAAATGTTGGTATGTTTATGTTCAAGTTGAGCAAAACTTTTCAAAGTATCAAGATCGCAAACTTACACCTTGAAATTACTTTTACTATTAAATGCAATATTTGCAGTATTTTATCCCTGTTTGCCAACATTTTCATATATACCAGGAACATTTATTTTATATCCACTTATACGTATAAATATATGTATATATATATATATATATATATATATATATATATATATATATATATATATATATGTAGTGCAACGCTTCTATAATTTATGTCCTGATAAATATAGGTATCGTAAGTCTTCCTAATCAGACCCGGAGTTATATGACAGTATGGTCGTAAACCTGAGGTAGGATATCGTTTGGGAAAAAATAAGATAGTTAAGAAGTAGAACTGCGTATATATTAGAAAGTGCGATAAAGAAAATCTGCAAGTAAACGGGACAAACTTCAAGAAAAAAAAAATGATGAAAAATACCAAGATTAAAATGTAAGAATACAGAAAAATACCCCAAACAAATAAAGGGGAAAAAGACGGAGAAAGATGGAGGAGTCCCGAACGGAAGTCGGGAAGTTAGTGTAATACCGAACGGAATGGGGCGGCGAGTGCTGATTGACGGAGATTGTGAAAAGTAAATAAATAAACCGATAAATAAGGAAGAAAATTACAATAAAATACGTAAATAAAATACAACAAGAAAAATAGAGATGCCGGAAAAAATGATGTAGAAGAAAAAAAAATTGATAGAAAAATAGAAGTGCAGAAACTTAGAAATGAAGGATTTGTTTGTTGTGAGTAAAGCCGAGTGGAGGTTTGTGAGAGGGAAGAGAGGAGACGAGGGGGATCTATTAGCGAAACTATTAACTGGGATCACATGCGGGCAAATTAAAGTTGAAATGAAGCAAGATGGAAACGAGGCAAAACAGTCGACAAGCCTCGGAATGAAGTGAGAAAATTAGTCGACTCCCCACGCCGACCATCACCACACAAACAATTACGTAGTCTGTTACGCGCATGTGTATACGTAAATTGTGAAGGTGACACTGTTACAACATATACGAGGAGCGATGTATACATACGCATACAGCAAAATACTTATAGTCTTACTTCCTCTCTCGATTATGCATGCAAACACACACGAACACAAACAATCTGATGGATGATAAAAACGGATAAATTGTCCTGCTGTACAGTATTTAGCTCATAGGAGTGAAAAAAGCTAAATTATACATTGATTATACGTACACATGCAAACACACTCATATGTGTGAGTTTATAATAATATGTCTATGTGAGTGTCTCGACGTAAGTAAAAGTAAGGGTTTAACGAAAGTAATTGTTTTAAAAAAAAGAGAAAGAAAAGTTACACAAATTGTAGAAATTGAAACTTTATCATGAGTGTAGTTATACATACATATGCATAAACGTTTGATATAAGAAAAATCCAAATTCACAAACACACTCACGCAAACGACAACAACGAGTATGCTACTCTCTACCATGTCTTACCGTAAATTATTCTATTTCATCCTTCCATCATGTATGTGGTCTTTTCCTACTGTAGCTTTGGCCCATCGACACTGATTGCCTTCAGCCCCATCTCTTCTTGCTAAGTCAGGCTGGTCTCCATTTTAGCTGCCTTATTATTCGTGTAATATCCTTCACAATAGTCCCTCAGATCCATATTGATCTGTTCATTTTCAACCCTACTTTTAAAATTTCCCTATTTAGATCAATGAACGTAAATCTCCCGGTGCCTCTGACGTCATTGAAACGTCATCAGCGTCGTCTCAAATGATTCAACGATTCCCATTCCCTCTTATTCAGGCTTGCAGTAAATTCTGAAGGTATATTGTATCCCCTTGTCTCACTCCCTATCATATCTTTATTTAGTCTGATTATTGCTGTGACATTTTTGTATATGTTCTAAAATACTTCCATGTGATTCTCGTTGACCCTATGTTCTTGCGTTTGGTTGAAGACAGGCGTCTGTTCTACTGAGTCAAATCTACAAAGGTCAGACGGTGGTCTGATGTATTCTAATGACTTTTCGATTAGTTGATTTCTTTTGGGGGATGGTTTATGGTTGAATAACAATATCTGAAGCCAGTTCGTTAACGTGGTTGATTTCCATCATGATTACGTGTAGATGATAGAGTATTACTGTCACTATTTTAGACTGATGTTTTGTCCTTTTCTTTCTTGCATGCACTGTGTGAATAGCAGTGCTAGTCCTTTGTGGGAAACCTCTCCTACATTTTCTAGAAGGTCTGCGTAATGACATCTTTGTCTTGGGATTTTCCGAGTTTGATACTTCGTAGCGAAAATATTACTTCGTCTTTTGTTGTGTCTCAGTTATCACCAGTATTTTTCACTGTTTCTATTTTGAAGCATGCGATTTGTTTTCAATTTGTATCTTATTAGGACATATTTCTTCTGCGGAATCAATTAATTCCTTTCAGTTTTGAAGTAAAGTTTCATGCTTGGATTGTGTGGTAGCATCTTATATCTACTTTGTTTATGACAATAATGTCTTTAAAGGTGATCATCTTATCAGCTATTATGATGTCAATTACGTTTCTTAGTTAATCATTTCAGCTTTTCTACGCTCATTAATTACCTATTCATTTTTAAAAGAAAGTATTCGTTATCTTCTCTGTGATTTATTGACTAGTATACAACTTCTTGCGTTTCTCTGGCCTATTTCATATTTTTGGATTTGAACTTTCCTTAACCTGTCAGACATGTAATATTTTTCTCTTCTCTCGATCTGTTACCTTGTCGATGTTGTCGCAATATTCTTCAATCTCCTGGTCAGAGTTCTTCAAAGTTGGTGCATATACTTGAATCATATTTAGTGAGCATAATGTTCTTAACCTGACTACTATCCAGGCTATTATGCAGATATGCTGCCAGAATTTAAAGTATTGCTTGCAATGTGATTATGGACTGAAATTCCCATGCCACAAAACGCTATTCTCTGTACCCTTTTAATAGAATAAATAATATCTGACGGTCAGCTGGAAAATATTTTCTCCCTGTCTTTGAGTTTCACTATAAGACGAGTGTTGCACTCGAGTTCTATCAGCATCTGGTCCAATATGTAATTTTCATTGATGCTGCCTCCATTGTATGTATAAAATTCTAGCAACTATATTTTGATTTATTCACGAACTTTATAGAAAGCACCAACATTATAATTAACAATAATTTTTCAAAACTATCTATTACATAGAGGTCGTATATTCAGTACCACTACATAGACATATTTCTGGTTGTCAGACTATAGCTTTTTCCAAATTCACAAAGTGTATGGTTGATGACAAGAATGATTTGAATTATGGACTGTTTAAAAAATATATCATTTTCAGGTTATTCAATTTATTGTGCTATTTCTTTTATTGACGCGTGATTTTTAAATCAAAACACTCATTAAAATTTCCACTGTCAATTATGGCATGGTGATGCATATAACCAGAAAGCAAGAACTATGCTTCAGAGGGGAAGGAAAACAATGTATTGAGACGTTTTGATTGTAGCGATTCAGTCTGCCCGGGAACATTCAATAATACCTGATTATATACATTTCTTATATGAGTTGATGTCCAAAAGGACTGAAGCACAAACTATTGACTACATCAGATTTCATTGTTGATATCATGGACACTGCCACTACTAATGTGTTGTTTTTTTTACAAAAATATGATATATTTTCGGTACAGTCCATAATTCAAATCGGAGTAATACATTCTACTAAATCCCCCTTTTTTCACTAACCATGAATTTTATTAATCACAAAAGGCTCTGGTCGGACAATTAGATAAAATAACTAGGTAATAGTGCTGAATTTGCAACCACCATATAATAAATTGTTTTAAAAAATCAAAGTTAAATATAATGTTGCTGACTTCTATAATATATATGATATAATTTTGAATCAATATATATATATATATATATATATATATATATATATATATATATATATATATATACATATATATACACCCTGTTCGCACTCATACTTACACAGTACGCATGCGTATATTTACCAGCTTTTACGTGCTGAGGCATTTGGTATCAATCTGTGTTTTAAAATCACGTAGCAAAATTGCTCCAAACTATTAGTACAAACTTGCATTACGCATCATTACATTCTGCTGTATCTGTCATTACAAGAGAGGCATTCTAGCGATATTTCTTAGCTAGAAACCAGACAAATAACAACAATCGGATGCAGGGTTTCTGTCGAGTCTAATTTAGAAACTGAAACTTGGACACATGGATGAATACGCGAGGTCGGAAATGGCTCGAAGAAACAGACAGAGTCGATATCATTAATTCTAATGTAATTTAGAAGGAAAATATCTGGTTTGTAATAACTAACAAGAAATTTTCACTGATGATTTTAAATCTAAAGTCTAAACGAATTTGTGCTCTAGTATTTAACCGTGTTTGCAGTCGAATTAGTAACAGGGGAACAAACGGTTAATAGAAATTGCGTCCCTCTAGCAAAGTCGAATGTGAGAAAATATGTAAAAATGGTCATCAAATGACTTAAAATAAACATATTAATGGAAACAAATATCAATTTTGTGCCTACATATATACATACATATACGTATATATATACATATATATATATATATATATATATATATATATATATATATAGAGAGAGAGAGAGAGAGAGAGAGAGAGAAAGACAGACAGAGAGAGGAGAGATAGATAGATAAGTGCGTGTGTAATCCGTTAAAATTTATTAATATGTATGAATGTATGCCATTTGTTGTAGCAGAGTTGTTTACAAATAAGAGTCATAACAGGTAATGTAAAAGTATCAAAAGTACCTTACGTAAACCTGGTAAAATGTGCTTGTATGCGTACACCTGTATGGGCTTACGCAGCTCTTCCTACTGCTACGTAATTGTGAACACACACGGATGAACGAACATACACTCGCATATATGCGTAAATAACACACAGCCCTATTCCTGTCGCGATAAGAAGCAAGCTCTCACCAATTTGCGAGGGTAGTAACTTATTTACACATGCAGAAACATAAGTATTTATATAATGCCTATGTATCTTTTTACATATGTGTAATTTGTTGGCAGATATATACACATAGATATACATATGCATATTCATAAATGCATGTGCATGTATATCGATGTAAGTATCTTTCTTTTAATCTCTCTCTCCCCCTCTCCCCCTCTCTCTCTCTTTCTCTCTCTCTCCCTCTCTCTCTCTCTCTATATATATATATATATATATACATATATATATATATATATATAAGGAGGGGAGTGCAAAAAACCCTCAGATATATTGAGGGATACAAGAAGAGTGAGGTAGATCTATAAAGAACGAAGAGTCGAGTTAACTGATGATTGAATATACTATCACAGAATGACAGAAATATAATTGAAAAAAGAAGAAAATGCAAAGCACAGAGAAGTCGATCGCTTGATCGAAATATGTAAAAATCGAGAAATGAGGTTGTAATTATTTACAAAGCAGGGTCTGAAGTGAGGAATAGTCATGGGTATACAGAAGAATAAAGAACAGAAATGGAATGGAAAAGGCGGGGGGACTGAATGAGAGAGGAAGGAAGGAAGAAATAAAAGAATGAATTTGGAGAAAAAAAAGCGAAGTAGGGTATTTAAAAGAGGTGAAGCAAGAGGGAAGATTGTACTTGAACAGTGATGAATACGAAGACAAATATAATGGGAAAAAGTTCATATTAAGTGTAGAAGAAAGTGAAAGCTATTTGATGCTTGAGATTAATAGGGGAGATGAAAGAGTAACCAAGGAAGCAAAGGAAGACCATAAGAAATAAATATGCACCAGAGAAAGGTTTACTCGTTTTGGTTACTCTGGGGTTGACTGGGGTAGCACGATTGTACGGGTGATCAGGAGAAAACTGGTTAGATGGCGAAAATTACCTTCACAAAAAGCTTTTTTCCGTTAAATTAAAGCCGTTATTTGTTAAAGATCTAACATTGTCATCAGCTGGTTAACATAAAAAAAAAAAAATAAAACTGAGGACACGTCTATTTATGCGAAAAAGGATGACACATACGAGTGCGAATATGCCTCGAGTTGTCTTATCATATAAAGTTCTATTTGTGTGCGTGTATATTTACGTGTCAGAAATCTTAGGTATTTATTATCTTTATTGTGTGTTCTTGAATGTTAGAATATATGAAATAGAATCGTATTTTGATTTAAATATGATCAGTGAATATGAACATAAGAATATACACTTATATACTGCATTTTTCGTAATGGTGGTTATCAATGAAAGCTATAAATGGTGATTTTTTTTTTCCTGATTATGGCTCTGTACCAAAGTTTGCTATGCCCAGCACATATCTGAATGTAAGCATTATACTGCCTATATGTTTCTTCATCTCAACACCAACATGTTAACTTGAGCATGTATATAGACTTAATTAAATTAGTGAAAATTTATTCGGGAGAATCCGTGATAATGTATTCAGAAGACACCATCAATTTTAGAAGGATTTCATAGTGTCAAAAATCAGGTTACCATTGATGGCAATTAATTGCTTGAGTGCATCATATGGTCTGCCAAACGATTGCACCCTTGGAGTTGAAGAGTAAAATGTAAGAGTAAGTTTAATTGAGGAGGATCATGGGAGAGGTGGTGCCCAAAGTCACTAAAAATCGCTACATATCAATTTTTGGCCAAACTGCAAAAAGGGGGGATCTTTTTACGTTGGCATGAACTGGACGCATTGGCAAGTTTTTCGCAGAGCAAGCTAAACTTCCAAGAACAAAAAATCCAATTATGCCAAGAAAAAAGGTACAAAACCAATGCATCTGCCTGATAGTCACCTATGGAGCTGGAACAAGGAACTTAAAGATTGATCCTCAAACTGAGAACTGTGCAACGTGCATATGAGGAAATCGATGGTCAACAAATGATGGAATTTGCATTTTAAAATGTTATTGATTAAAAAGAGTTCACACACAATGATTATGTTAATTAGTACATGAGAAAATGTATACATAGCTATTTGACTTATTATACAATAGCTTTTTAATAAATTTTCAACTGATGATTAATCATATTAGTTTTAACGAAATAATCTTGCAGATGCTATCCTCGAAGGGAATCTGACTATTATTTTATTTCAATCTCATGCTTTTAAGAACAATGAAAACTTGCGCAGAAAGAACGGTGCTACGTTGGTTCCACAAATCTCCTTCTGTAGATATGAGCCCAGACAATGTCTCATGAGGACGCCCAAAAACAGTTGTAATTGACGAAAATTCAAGGGAAACTGATCCAAAAACGATTGTGAGAGCTCTCGCTCAAAATGTACTAATCCCTAAGCAAGTAAAAAGATGTCACAGCATCAAGACAAGATTAGTAAAAAAAAAAAAAATTTAACCTTAATCACTCATATATAAGGGGTACTTTAAAGGGAAAAAGTAAATTGATTGAAGCCATATAGTATACAACATGGAACAATTAAGTTTAGGGTTAGTGGAAAAGTCAAGTTCTCTGGTTGGATCTGTTAGTAGATAATCAACTCAAAGAAATTTTTATGGGTAATTAGTACTTTTAAAGATGATATCATAAGTTGGTTTGCATGCATTCCGGAGTTGAAGCCAATAAGATTAGTTAAAGAAAAACATAATATAAAACGAAGCTCCTTGTCGGTCATTTTCAATGGAAGGTGTATCAACAAATACATATGAGAATATATTTGTTATTACGTGGTATAAATGAAACAGATAATTACAAATGACTAATCACGTTCGGTCTTCGATATTCTTGTTAAAATGTAGTTTCATTAAAACTGCGCTCCTAATTCCATCGTCCATAATTCAATATTCACTGCTAATTAGAATTTAAACCAATTTCATAATTACTAATGCACGTGTTTAGCTGTATGATAAGCAATTGAGACAAAACAGTCTTTCATCACTGGTATTTTCTTTGATACAGAGGTACTTGAAAGTGAGTAAAAGTCAGATTTTAAATATCAGATTCTGTGACCAGCTAGTCAGTAAACATTTGCTGTAGGATAGTGCTTAACAATATTTCATTGCTTGTTCAACTATCTAGATATAAACTTTTATTATCTCGTCGATTAACGATTTGCCACCAATAAATAATTTAGTGCCTGGTTCTAATCTAAGGGAGGCTAACCAAAAAGATTGTTTATAAAACTTTGTTTTATTATCATCATCATCATTAGCAGCAGCAGCAGCAATCTTTTAACGTTTCTCGTTAGACCCCTCTATCATTTCCTGAACTTTTTTAGCTCATCACGCCATCTTATTTCTTTTCACATAAGCGCATAGACCTCAAACCACTAACAACAACATTAAAAAAGATTGAATGAACAAAACTGGACAAAACAATCCAAAAGAAACGAAGAAAAGATAAAAAAGATACAAGACAGCAGTTATTGAAAGTTTTCTCGAAAAAAGTGAGGTCTCCATAGCTAATGGAAAATCTCTCTGTAAAGAAAATAACTCTAGAAAAATTAACAGGAAACACAAGCCGAGAGTTAACAATTCGAGTATTTTGCAGAGGTTACTCCATAGGAAGTGAAGCAAGCCATCAAACAAACTAACAAACAAACAAACAAACACACAAACAAAAGGTCCTTTGACACAACATCACCATCGACCTATTCAAAAAATCTCGAAGAGTCATCACGAGGAAATTAGCCATTCTTTTCAACTAATGCCACAAACTAAGTAATGTCCCAGAAGATTGGAACACCGAAATCTTGATGCAGTTATACAAAGAGGAAACCCGAAAGACTAAAAAAACTACTGGCCAATACACGTACTCAACAGCATGTACAAACACTTTACCGAAATGATCACCAGCCGAATCAACAAAACGCATAGTGATTAACAACCAAGGGAATAACCTGGTTTCAGAAAAAGCTACTCAACCATCAATCACCATCATTCAGTAAATCAACTAAAAGAGAAGGCAGCTGAATAAATGATGCTACTAGCTCTAACATTGACTTTGAAAAGGGCTTCAATTCAGTAGGAACCCCCGATATTATGGAAGCAGTAGTGCAACAAGACGTAAACCTGGTATATGCCAGAGTTCTGCAACGTATCTACTGACATAGCAGTTCTGTCATCAGGTTATAGACTCTGAGTCATTGAAACTAGAAAGAGTGAGACAAGGTGATACTAGTTCACCCAAACTTTTCGCAGCCTGTCTTGAGATGATCATCCAGAACTAAGAATGGGAATACAAGGGAACCAGGATAGACGGCAAATACCTGACTAACCTCAAAACTTCATAATCTCCCAAAACGGTAGATGAACTATACGAAGAAAGTTAGAATATTGGCCACAAATAAGCTAAACGAATGTTATATACAACAAACGTGTTGAGGAAAAAGACTCAGAAATCAAAATCAAGAATGCAGAGCTAATAGAAGTAGACCTCTGCAACAACTTTGGACAAAAAATCTCCATGAAATCCTCAAAAGAAGAGGGAATCAAGCGAAGAATGACAAAATTTTGGTAGAGAGTAAGCTCGGCTTTCAAGAGCAAAAAAATCCCACTCGTCCTAAAAAATGGATCCTCTCGATAATTATACATGGAGCTGAAAGATGGAACCGAACCAAAAATTTGACCCTCGAGCTGAGAACCATGCAACGAGCACATGAAAGATTCATGCTCAACATCACGTTGATATATCAAAAGACAGCACAGTATATCAGAGAAAAAACATGTCTGAGACATCATAGAAACAAAGGGCAATGGGTTGGACATTTTGCAAGATAACCGGTGGACATCAGAACTCATAACACGGATCTCCAGAGTTCATATGCAGCATTGTGGCCGACACAAAGTAAGATGGCGTGACAAGCTAGACAATTTTTGGAAGTACTGGCTCTGCGACACCAACGATAGAGAGATCTCGCAAACTTTTTGGAAAATCTATATTCAACGACAGACCCTGAAAAGCTGCTACTGCTGCTTCTGTTTATGATTATGCTGCTGATTTCTGGGCATCCACATTGAGGTTCGTGATATCCAACGGTTATCTGACATTCTTGCAATATGACCAGTCCGTTGCCATTTGAGTTTTATAATGATAGGAATGATGCTTTCTTTTTATCAAGAGAAACCTTGTTTGGTGATAGACATTAAACCAAACGGTGACGATATTTTTGGAAATTCCGTTTATATATAAGTATGACTGGTTAGAGGTAGCGTCAGTTGGTAAGGGGGGGTATTTTGAACGTTGGTAATTCCTCTACACCACACAACACAACAATAGGCAAGCTATTCAACATCCCGTAAGGTTCTTAATATTAAACATTACTCCTACGCAGGTCTGATACCATACAAAGAGTATTAAAAACGAGATCTAACTTTAAACAATTTTGAAAGTAATTGAGAAATGCAGAGCCACCAAGGAGATCTCGTGTATTTAATGGCTTCTTTTTTGTGCTTGGATTCTTTTGCAGACTTGCTAATGGATGGTAGAACTTCCTTGCTGATGTCTTTGAAGTTGACATTTGTAATATCTGAAAAGCTTTGGATAGAATTTTCTTGCAAGATTGATCCCCTCATCAAATATTTTCAACGCGGATTCTTTGATTTAATTTATTGGATTCTACTCATCTATTACAAAGAAAATTGATGCTGCTTCTGTGATATAGAAAAGAAACCGGACCAATCATCTATGGTCGATCCCTCGTAGATTAATCATGTCTTTTACGCATAATGTTGTGGGGTTTACCAGTCGCACCCAGTAATTCACCTTCCAAAGTCCTCTTTGAACCCACGTTTACTTCCCTAATTTCCATTAGAAACAAATAATACTCGCATCCAGTAAGTCACTGTGGATTTAAACTGAAAAATTCTATCTATAACGAGTTTTATAGAAATTACATGAAGTGAATCTTATAGTGCCTATGAATATGTCAAGCAAATGCATAGATGAAGACTATAAAAACATATTTGTTCCATTAGTCATAGAGCTTTATATGCTATTTCAACGAAGATATCTAAATAAAATATAAATAGATTATCTTGATACAAATCACTAGATCTACCTTTTTCTCCATAAGCCTATCTATTTTTTATACATGTATATATCTAATACTATAAAAAGGAGTGTTTGCTTATTTCCTTTTTTTAAAATCTATATTTTACGTCTGCACCCTGAAAAAAATTGTCTACGTAGGTAACTTGACAACATGGATGAACATAGGATTGGTAGCAATGACCTCTAGTGACTCATAAAGTCAATTTGGGGTCAAGTAAATTTGCCATTTTCGTAACTAACAGAAACGACTGCACCCTAAGGGCTCCCTGGTCGAAGTAATCGATGTTGGTAGTTCAGGCAGTAAATTCTGACATGGACGCTCTCAGTAGTAGAAGTAGAAATTGCAACCCTGTAAGTTTATGCTAAGCATCTAAATTTGTGTCTAGCAATCACGTTTGTTTTTCGAGAAGTGGAAGAACACATCCCCCCACACACACACGTATATTGTTACATATCAACGGACTTAATCATTGGATAAGCAAATGTGCGTCCTGTATATTTCATGATGTTGACACAAGCTATGAGCAAGCGCCCTAGTCCTTCATTATCTGACCCTTTTTTTGAATCAACTGTCGATTAGGAAATTATTTTTGTCTCCATACCTAAATTCAGGAACTATTTTGGAGCGTATGACTATTAATGAATTGCGCTGATCATGCAATACGCATTGATGATAAGTAATTTAAGTACATTTTTATAGGAAAAAAGCTCAAAAACAGAGGGAAATGAGGCAAAAGATGATGGAGCGTAACTTCATGTGAAGAAGTGTCATGCCTATAATAACCTCATTATGTAGTTTTTCTAGTAGAAAAATTTACAAATAATGTAGATATGATTTATTATAACATATTCAGTAATATGGCATGACCCAAAAGGGCTATGTCTGACGCGTCAAAAAGACAATTATCTCATATTTACTGAAATCACGTGATCAAAAGATAGCAAGGCACGTGAACTTACATATCAGAATATGGATTTGACCATTGAAAGAATATATAAAGTGACCGGTAGGTGTTCTGGAAAATCAATTTCTGTGAAGAATTTTCCTTACATTTTTAATTGCCCAGCACTAATAAGCAGAGATTACAGAATTGCTAAGACGATTTTGATAAGAAATTTAGTTCTTTGGTGACTTGAAATCATGAAGCCGAATCTCTGTTCCGGCACCTATTTCTTTCTTTATTCTATGTTCAACATCCTGAATAAAGCGAAGACTATCAACCAGTTGACAAAGCGAGTTGCGTTGTGGTTTTCTCTCAATACCACTTTGACAGAAGATTACTGTCCGTTTCTACAAACCGTGTTATTATTACATTTGACACATTTGTTGTTATTTTCATAGTACATTTTTAAAATAATTCATAATCTTACTTTCATTGTACGACTTCATCAAATCACTTTCGATAAATAATACTAGTATATATCGCCTTTGTGGAGGATGTAACAAATAAGCCAAAAACATTGCCAGAGAATAAAACAAAAAAGTGAATGAAAAAAAAAAAACTTGAATTATATCTGACTTGGAAATTCAAACGTATAAGTCTTCACAGACATGGAGACCAGATTTAGTCACTGAGAAAAAAAAAAGAGATGAAAATTTGGTATGTCGTGGATGTTTCTGGCCCAGCAAACTAGTGAGTGAAAATGAATGAAAGTGAGGAACCTACAAAATATCTTGACCTTGGCAGGGAATTTTCGGAGGGTAATAATTTGTGCCCATCATCAACAGCGTACTTGGAATAGTCCCAAAGGGCCTTGGGAAGAGTTTAGAGGAATTCAAAATTGAAAATATCTTATACCATCTGCATCAGCATTGCTAAAATCAGCAAGGATATTGAAAACAGAAAGGCAGTATTGGATGCACTTGCAGTCTCTCAATTTCCAATAAAAGCTGCCACAGACACTACTGTGGAAACAGTGTCTAGAGTCTTGTAATGCTAAAGAGACTCGCTGTCACTTGGTCTCCATTGAAAGCCGTTAGTCACCGGTGACGTGAAAATTATTCTTTGCAGGTAACAAATCTCTTGGCCTGATAATGCCACACCACATCATCCATGGCAATGAAGTCAAGTCTCGAATGTCAGATGAGCGTCATATCCGACAGGTGTTCCCTTGATGGCTAATAGGTGCGACCCAGTCATACGAGGGTACAAACGTCTGAAAGAAGCAATCAACTCTGATTGGAAGTCTGAAAGAAGAACTCCCCGACGTAGAAAATCCCCCCCAAAAGAACAAATACCACAGACAGACACCAAAGAACAAACACTACAGATTGATAGTATGTCAATGTATAACGTGGAAAATCTAAACTGCAGATAGTTGATAGTTGATGACTATAAAAAAGGGAGTCTTTCCTGAGCACCAAAAAGGATACCAAGTAAGAACCATTTGTTATTTATTGAAAAGAAGATATTAAAGTGAAAGTAAAAAGTGAAGTGGAAGTGAGGAAAGACAACCAACTCATATCATGGATAGACTGCAAGAAGGCTTACACCATGATCCCACAATTCTGTATGATAGAATACGTGAGAATTCTGAGCATATCGAAACAAATAGAATAATTAATTCTAAGAGCAAAGGAGAACGGTGAGGTGGAACTAACCACTGATAGAAATCACTTACCTGAAGTAAAAATAAGAATAGATCTTCCAAGGGAACTCCACTACTTTCTGTCATAGAATGATACCAAAATATATAGCAAAAATGTAACAGAGGGTACACGAATTCTCATATTCGAAGGGAAGACTTCATACACATCGATGATTAGATAAACAGAAAAGAACTGGAGACCCGAATACACACAGCCAGGATCTATAATCAGGACATTAGAAGGGAGTTTGGCTTTGAGAAATGCCCAATAGAAGAAATGCACAAAAGGGAATCAAGATAGGAAACAATGGAAAGAATTGAATGCCCAAACGAAAAAGGTTGCTATACACACCTAATCATCTTGGAAGCCTATACAATCGAACAGAAGGAAATAAGCAGATAATGCATCAGAAAATCAAGGAAATTACTAGAAACTATGCAATAGGAAAATAATCAAAGGAATGGGCAGTTTCCATCATGAGATATTCTGGGCCCTTTTCAAACTGGACAAGAGAGAAACAAGAGACAAGAATTAAAAAATTGATTGCAATGCATAAAGTCTTGCACTGAGATGTAAAAAGAAATAAGGAAAGGAAGGGATTGTATGGCTCAATTAAGGGACTTGGCGATTATACTAGGAAGAATAAGATAATATTACAGCAGCACCGGAAGTAGAAGGCGGACCGGAGAGAGACAGAATCTCCATCAAAGGAGCACAGAGCAAATGCATCAGAGACCAGGGAGAACAGCAAATACCGCCAACGTAGTGAAAGGAATGAGACTGTGATCCACATAACCAGTTAATGTAGTGAATTAAGTCAGAATGAATACAAAAACAAGCCTGATAGGGTAGTATCTGTTTTATGATGGGAACTATGCAAATGACAGAGATTCAACCATGAATACAAATGATATTAGAACAAACCTGATAAATAGAAGCAACAAACTACACTAGGAATTTGATATCAAAAGCGACCACTCCATCCAAGCAAGAACACCAGACATAGTAGTATTCAAACATAGTATTCAAACAAAGGGAAAACAGAAGCAGGAAAACCCCAGATACAAACTCTTAAGAAATGATACAAGAAGAGACGATGACACTGCCACCTCTGATTGGCATGGACTGGAAAACACTGAAAGAGTCAACTGGACATGTCAGCTATCTCCCACAGCTAACTGAAATTCACGACGTAACCTAATAAATTTTGCTGGCGCAAAAATGGTAATGGACCTCTTTACAGTAAAAGTAGAAACCACAGATTACAGGAACAATACACTCAGGAAACAAGATTAGAAAAACAAATAAAAATATGCCACTGGATATTCAAGATTAGAGAACCAGTCATGAGATCCATGTACAATTCTATGAAAAACTGGAAATAAAACTTGACAGTTACAGGTGTAAAGCTACTAGGGTTAATTATGAACTGGGAAATCATCTAAGGAGACTCTCTGTCCCCACTACTATTTATTCTATCTATGATACCACTCGACAAAATCCAGCTAACGATACCAATTGTTCAAAAACAAAGGGAAAAGTTAACCATCTGTGGTACATGGACGATATAAAACTCTTTGCAAATAATTTGGAAGAGATCAAAACGTTATTCAACGAGGTGAATGGATACATAAATGTTCACATAAAGGTAGACTCAAAGCATCAGGGGAGACTCGAATTACCGCACAGCAACAAAGTCAGAACATTGACAACACAGGACCGATATAAATACCTCGAATGTGACACGAGACAACGAGAAGAAATGAAAGAGGAGATAAGATGAGAATACCTTACGAGGATAATGAAAATATTAAAGATAAAATTAGATCACAGGAATCTGATAAAAGAATGAATACATTGGCAGCATCGGTAGTAAGATATACAGGGCCATTCCTTGGATGGATAAAAGAAGAAGCCTAATCAATGGAGTGATGAACAAGAAAACTTATGACAATGCACAAGGCCTTACATCCCAGAGATGACACAATTAGACTGTATGTTGAGAGGAAAGAATGCTCTACAGGAATTGTCAGCGTACAAGTATGTGTAAAAGAGGCCAGAACATGATTAGAAAAGTATGTGTAAGCAAATAGTGAACACCTAATGAAAAGTACCGAAGCAATGCATCGAACAACAAAAAAGTTTCTAACGAAGGAGCAGGAGCAAAAAAAACTAAACAAACAAACAAAACAAAAAAAAATATCAGGAAAGAAAACAAAGGAATAAGAAGAAAATTTTACGGGAAATTCAAAAGACGATTAAGAAAAGTTCCAGCTGAGAGATCATGAACATGGCTACGGAAAGGAAACCTGAAGAAACAGAATCACTCATTAATTGAGCCCAAAACAGATGCATCAGGAAGATCTATATCAAGGCGAAAATTGACAGCAAATGCCACCTATGTGGGGATGAAAGTGATGAAACCGTAAACCACATATCTAGTGAATGCATTCAACCAGCCCAGAGTACAAAAATAAACACAGCAGGGTAGCATCAGCGATACACCGGGAACAGAGCAAACAAATGGGATTCAAACATGTGAACAAATTGTATTAGCAGAAACCAGAGACAACCCTGAGAAAGAGAAACCATAAAAGAAGAGAAGGTGTGGAACATGAAAGTCAGGGTAGCACCAGTAATAGTAGGAACACTAGGATCGTAGCAAAAACACTGTGAGCGAAATTGGAGGAACTGGGGATGAGGAAGAGATTGGGACTATGCAGACCACAGCACTAAGAGAATACAGGAAATATGAGACCTACAACCCCTGCCTTGGAGCAATAGCCTAACAGCAAAAAGAAAAGTCATATGGAGGCTGTAGAAACCGCAGCACCACTGTGATAGGTGACAATATGAGAGGAGGGCTAGAAATCAGAGGAAACTTACTGTAACTGCCTCCAATGATAATCACGAGGCAACCGGTGTGAAAGTGTAAACCGCAGTATTACTGTGGCCTATGAGAACTTGGAGAGAAGGGCTGGAGACTTGAGGAGACTTGCTGTCACTCAAACTCCAGCGGTTACCACCAGGCAACTGGTGTGAGATTGCAATAATAATAATAATAATAATAATAATAATAATAATAATAATAATAATAATAATAATAATAATAATAATAATAATGATGATGATGATGATGATGATGATGATGATGGATTTTACGATATGATGATACAATTCAAAACTATCAAACGCATTAAGATTTTTCAATAGAATAGAGATGATATCGTAGAAAAAATGTGCGTAAAAATGACACGGATTTAGAATTTGTGCACGCTCTGTTTGATATAATAAGCTATAACTATGAAGCAATAATGGAAATACAGATTTAAAAGATTGACCAGAAGAAAGTGTTCGCCCAATAATTTCATAATATAAACAGTTGTGTGTATTTTGCGATTCTATATTCGTGAGTGTGTATATATTTGTTTCTACGTGTCTCCGAATAAAGATGCATTCTTTTGTATGTGAAAGTATGTTTTGTTTATACTCATACTTATTGATAAGCGTGTAAGGATGTGGGTAAATATTTGCATTTTCCAGGAAGTTCATGACTGTATGAATTTCAGTTTATTTGCAATGCGCGTATCTCTTCGGCCATGTCCGTACTTCACTCTAGGCACGACGAGAAAATAGCCAGAAAAAAGTGAGAAAAAAACCCCATTGAGATGGATTGAATCGGACCGTGATGAGTGTTTCTCGGTCGGTGACTTGTCCGTCTGTCGGGGATATGTTGTTGCAGACTTGTATCAACAGAATTAAACTGTCCCTGTTGTTCTAAACTGTAGAAGAGCAATCGGAGCAAGAGAAAACAAACTGTTAATTTTCGCTTCTCGTTCTCCACTCGTTGTTATTTCCCTGTCCCCAACCAATTTTATCCACGTCCTGTAATCATTTCCGTCTCTACCCACAATCACAGAGCCAGGCTTTCCATCTGTCCTTTCTCGTCTTGGCCTTTATTTTTTCCGATGTTCAATCCCAACCATGGCAGATGACGCCGGGGGCTCATAAGCAGAGGCCTGAGGCTAACATAGCCCTAGGTTATGCTACAGAGACTAGAGAAACAGTATGTAGCTGCAGGCATTAATAACTTCAGGCTATCGAAACTATTTCTCAGAGGCCAACTGAATTATACAATGTCTTGTACCTCCTTCTTTCCCTTCCACTCTTTCTCGGCTTCTCTTCCTGGTTACTTCTTTTTGTCATCAGTGTCTTCATATTACTATATATGCATGACAAATTTCAAAACAGATTCTAATTTTCACGCTGTACATTGTTGGGAATGCTGCTATTTTTATTTCGGCCGTTCATTGAAAAAATTATCGATCGTCAGCAGTATTTGCCATTTTAATTCAAAATTAACTCTTTGATAAACGAAAAGTTGAATAGAAAGGAATTAGTTAATATCAATGATAAATGTTAGAATCTCCAAAGTTACCTGTTTATAATGTGTATGGCTAGTTGTGCACTCATCAGAAGCGTATGTGAAGAGGTTTCCCAAGATCATCGTATAGTGCATGCCGTAATTTCCAGTTTATCTGTCAGTGTTATGGTTATCTACTAACAAAGTAATTTGTGTGCCTATTCATTCATATGAATTCATTAATAACAACAAAAAATACTTTTAGGGGAAAAAGAAAAAAAAGTCCTGGTCTCAAAACACATTACAATTTTTTGTGCATTGATACTTTTTGTCAAAAAAAAAAATGTTGAAACACACCGATCATATAATCTTTCACAAATATCCACGAAGTTATTATACATGAAACACAAAGCATGAGCTATTAATATAACTTAACATAAATTACCTGTTTCAGTATTTTGACATGAAAAAATTAGCAAGTGTTTTGGAATTGATTTCATCCAATTGCAATGGATATTACGAAGTAGTAAGTTCTCAGAAATCTCAAGTGGTGCCATGACTTGGTGATTATTATTTCGTATATACATAAAATGCCACTTTTTTTTTTGAGGTGGGGGAGATGTCAGCAATATGATATAATGTAGTTTGTTGTTTAGAATTCCACCAAGCGTACATAATATCAGAACAAAACGTAAACAAGAAAATATACATAATTGAATAATTTTTCAGTAAAATCTAACAAAAAAAAAAAAAAAAAAAAACCCTTAGGATTTCATTGTGATATTCAAGTTGGATATTTTATATTATATTTAAACAAATACGATTTCTGTCGAAATACTTCCTAGGGCAACAATATTCGCTTTTCTTCACACAGTTCCAGTTCAACGGAGTTGATTGTTTATTCTCAGAAATGAAACTTAGT
>OY735198.1:27516211-27518711 GCA_963457665.1 Thysanoteuthis rhombus
TATGAATTTTTGTACCTGCAGAATCTGATGGCCATCAATGGGATTAGGTGACATCAACTTTCATCAGTACTTGTGCGCTCTGCTTAGTATTATTGCCGATTTTAACAGTGCTGTAGTCTGAACACTTTAATTTTAACCATTTTTTGCAACAGCTATCAGAAAGTTCAAATTGTAGTAGCCGCTGTTGTTATCATCAATTTTACTTATTTGGTTTCAACATCTGTAGTAATAGTTGGTTTCGAAATTTGATCAAGTGACAGCAAATCGCCTCAATATATTATTATTATTATTATTATTATTATTATTATTATTATTATTATTATTATTATTATTGGTTATAAAAGCATAAAAATCATGAGAATAACTTGATAAATGTTAAAATGCTCATTCCTACGCACAAATATAATAAGAATAATGAGAGAAAGAAAAAAGAAAAGTAGCAAAGTAAATCATTTTTATTGGCCAAGTACATTGACCTAAGTTCGAACAACTGATAAAAAGGCACCACAATTATTTCTTTATTCCATGAAATTAGGTGATTTGATAAAATTTATGCGGGTTTGCATATATATATATATATATATATATATATATATATATATATATATATATATATATGTATATGCGTGTGAGGGAGACAAACATAAATCTTAACTAGACTCTGCCCTTGATATGAATTAGTTGAGATTTTACTCAAATTGACAGCCTTAATTTTGTAATAACTTTCGTGAAACTTGATCAATTTTAATAGAATTTATGTTATATTGCAAGGAGCTTTTTCGTGAGTAACTTTTTTGATTACACCAACACACGAAAATTGCTCTAATAACTACCACATACAAATCTTCAGGGAATTTTTAATTCAAATTTCATAAAACGCCATTTACGTCTGAATAGTAGAAGTGAATTACGTCAAACTTTCCATATACACTTAATTTCACCAAGCAATTTTTTTTTCTTAAAGAAAAAAAAGATTCTTCAATTCGTAAACATAAAACAATAATTTTAGTGAAAGAAATCTGAAATAGTCAGGTACAAGTGATTTCTATAAGAAATAAATTATTTTCAGTTTATGTTTATCCATGGTGCAGTTTGTTTGCGCATCCATTTTATAATTGAGATATTGGTAGTTCGAATCCACCCTGTAATTTATATAAAATTATCTATGGTTGAGGATGTGTAAAAACTTGAACAATAAGAATTTAACAAAGCTGTGGATAAATTAGATGATCTTATTTTATATAGTCAAGTTAAAGGAGGTTACATGCTACAATAATTGGCTAGTTTGTGCCACTGCATTGATATTTTTCGTTTATGTTATCTTAAGATATTATTGTTCAGTATTTTTCAAGTTCTTACAATTATATTAACGGATTTTGCAGGCATGCATTTTCTTAACTGGTAGGAAAATCAATTAAATGACAAAAAAATGAAATCGACATTTTAAACGGGTTTCAATTTAACAGATTCATCGATACAGATATACAATATAAATTTTTGCATATGAATGAACATCTATCTAGATATGAATATATACTTTTATTATTGACAAATACGTGTGCTTTCCCCTCTCCCATTATCTATCTATCTATCTATCTATCTATCTATCTATCTATCAATCAATCACTCTATCTATCTATCTATCTATCAATCTATCTATCTATCTATCTATCTATCTATCTATCTATCTATCTATCTATCAATGTGTGTAAATGTGTGTGTATATTTTCATTTTGTATATTTCGCCATAGATGTAGGGACAGAAATACGCACACTTCATATTTCTTGATATAGTTGGTGTTTGTGTTTGTGTATATCTGTGTGTGTATGCGTTGTGTATGTGTGTGAAATCGTTTGCACAGGTAAATAAGAATGACTGGATAAGCGTGAATCAAACATCGAAATGCTATAGCAGTCAATGTAAAAATGTTAATTATTCACAAAGCATTCAGTCATTTTGAAGTTCATGTAGGATATTTGATATTTAACTATTGATCCAGTCAATGTAAAATAAATATCATCCATTTCATCCTTATTAGAATACGACTTCTAGATAGGTAGATAATTAGATGTTGTAATATAAACTTATGATTTCCGATTTTCAAGCGCTGAATTGATTGTAAAAAAGAAATCTGCCGTAAATATAACAGAATATAACAATAAAACTTTCATAGAAAATGAATTAAGGAATTTGCTCTGTCATTTTTCTCTTTTTTTTTTTTTTTACCTTTTTGTCTTCTTTGTTCATCGAATTTACCAATTATGCATTAGGCTTTATACATACGTTTAAGCGAATACAATCCGACACGTTCAAAACTATGACAATATTAAGTTGTAATATTATTTTCATGAAAAATATTTGTCTCAGATTTATTAGGAAAGACATTGAAACTTTAAAAAGTTTAAATTTCATTTGAAAAGAAAAATTGGGAATGTAAGACACAAAAAAACGATTATATTTTCAAAACACTACGATCACGAAAAACACCTTGAGATTTTT
>OY735198.1:27526211-27533711 GCA_963457665.1 Thysanoteuthis rhombus
TATATATATACCTTTTTTTGGGGTTTTTTTTAGTACGTAGGTTTTGGGTGAGGGTTCAATTTGCGCTTCATGTTTATGCTATATGGATCACTAATTAATGTCCAGCAGCATTCACCCATATTTTTTTTTTTGGAAAATTCAGACTTTTTAGATGATAACTCTCTACATGAGGTGAGAGAAGTAAATTATTCAGTGATCATCCCTTTTTTCAAATATTTTAATCGATCGCCCACAACACGGCATGTTTCCAAAATTAGTTGATCGCATTACAGTTTCTATTAGATGACTAACCAGACCTATTTTAAAGGTTTCATTTCTCGATGTAACCATTGTCGTTACTTTCCCTTTCTAAATGAGACTTTAAAAAAAACACACACACACACATACACACATGAACCTTGTTGAATATTCCTATGTCCTTGCTTATCCAACAAATATAAATAATGATAAACATATTTATTCTTTTAAATAAATGAAAATGACTTATTCGCAAAAAATGGAACTATAGATTTATCTATTACTTTTCAATTATTATTTGATATATACGTATTGTTTCCCTGCACTGAACCCAATCAAACTCTTGGTTTTAGGATATAAAAGCAGCAGGGATATTAAATTTATGGCCAATATTTATTTCATACCGCAAATATTCGTTTTTCAACATAATGTCCTTTCTTGTCATTGCACTCTACCCAGTCGACATTATACTGCAGATATATACATAATTACAAGTTCAACTTAAAACGATGGCAGGTCACGGACTTATTGATCTACCTCCATAAAGATAAAATATACAGTAATATTATTAGGCTGATACTGCGTACCAATTGATTAGTATCTTCAGATCGAACGTAACATGTGTAAGAACTACAGGGGGCAATTTTAATTTGAGAACATCTTGGTTAGTAATAATAATAACTATAGAGTATTGTATGAGGGAGTTGTATAAATATACCTTTAAGTAAAGATTAGTAAATTAATAAGCAGGTGCATATATTTCACTAGTTATTTAAAATGTTTAAAATTCCTTCAAAATACATTCATTATCATATCATTTGTAAATATGCAAGTGAATATGACCATTTTAACTAATATATATTATGATACTGTTACGAAATCTGTAATTGCTCAAGACATTTACGTAAAATTCATGATGTAAATGATCGATATTGTAGATTAAGAGTAGGAACTCAGTACTTCATAAACTTCATCCGCGGCAAATTTGAGTAAAAGTGTTTATCCATTATATGGAACATTGTTTAGTGACAAATGTTTGATTGATAACTCTTAGTAACTATTTGGTGATATCCTTGCTTTTTGATAATGTACACTGATATGTATGCATATACTTCAGTAGTTGGGTGAGTTCATCAGGACACTTATACACATATATATATATATATGCACTATTAAGCACATAATTCTATGATAATGTATATGCTTATACGTGGAAAAATACATGTATAAATGTATGTAAGTATGCAGTTTATATATATATATATATATATATATATATATATATATATATATATATGTATATATATATGTATATATATATATATATATATATATATATATATATATATATATATATATGTATATGTTTGTGTGCGCTTATATGTCTATTTTGATACGTCTAAGTGTATGTTTGTTTGATTATAACTGATCAAACTCATTAATTATTCTATTTTTTTTTCTAATTTGTTCAAATTCTAAATTACTGGCTTGCTGCAGGCACACACACACACACACACACACACACATATATATATATATATATATATATATATATATATGTATATATATTTATATGTACATATATATGTATATGTGTATGTGTATATATATATATATATATATGTATATATATATATATATACATATATATATACATATATATATATATATATATATATATATATACATATATATATATATATATATATATATATGTATATATATATATGTATGTATGTATATATATTCCTTAACACTATATAAATGTGAGATTATATTCATGTGCTCTGGCACACACACACACAGACACACACACATATATATATATATATATATATATATATGTGTGTGTGCGTGTGCGTGTGTGCATGTGTGTGTGTATATTCACCATATATATAGAGAGAGAGGGAGAGAGAGAGAGAGAAGAGGAAAGATAGATATCCATAGGGGCATCAATGATCAGCAGCTCCCTGATAGAAAAAGTTAGTATGCACACACACATATATACGTATTGATCCATTCATTTATGAAGCATATGATACGACAATGAACCAAACCCTTTGAATATAAAGAAGTATCAAATAAATCATTCATTATGAAAATCAAAAACTGCAAATCTTTTAAAGAGAAACCACCCCTCTCGACAAAAATCTCCCAATAGTCAGACCAGCGTCATTGATTAGTTCACCTGTCGCCTGGTGCACATTGTCCCCTATAAAAAAAATCCCTAAATGTCTACGTTGGACACGATAAAAGCACATTATTTTTACGCCCAACTTGCCACGTGTCGGACCAGAGTGACATGACACCACATGAACACAATTGCACCTTAAGAAGTCCTTATACGTAAAATACACACCAATAACATTTGCATCCTAAACATAATGAACTCCAGAAAAACCTTACGATTCTTGAAGCTTTAATCATAAAAAAGAACCCAACATTGATCGAAATCTCTTCCAGGGTGTTTTGAATGTATTCTTCAGAGAAAACCCCTCACATCTAAGAATTCAGTTTGTTCCCCACTCAAGTCCTGGCAGCAACTCAGCAATGGCTTAACTGAATATGACGTGGGTAATATATAAAATGGTGGAAAAGTTTTAACACCTTAGTTTTTTTTTACCAACCTTGAAAATACCCAGTTGTCTAGCCGAAAGCGCTCAGTATAACTTTTCTTGCCAATTTGTATTTTAAGCACGAAAAGTTTTTACAAGAAAAACGTTTGTTTTTGTTTTTTTCATTCTGGTGAGTAGCTTTTCACCTTGACAAACAATTACCTAGTTCACGCAGTATTGTGGGGCTGATGATAGCGTAGTTTATGCTTATGAGAAGCGTCAATGAACAGAATATGTCCTACATTTCAAGCAGCTCCGTCAGAACTTACACTTAGAATTGAATGTAAAGAAAACCATGTATTTAAGGTCGTAGGAATCACTGCTTGTGGGGCTACGTGGTACGCTGTAATTGTATGCAATTGTGGCAGATGAAAAAGATCTGCAAAATAAAATCAACTTCAAACAAGTCATTGATACTGTCATTCATTTCTAATAATTTCTTTCCCTATCTTCGGAATCAAATCAATGCATCAATGAGCTCTTATATGATTCCGCTTTTCCCTACCATATAGTCATTATGTTCCTGAAATCTATTTCAATATGTTTTTTTTTTCTGAAATACATTCTTCTGTCTGGTTTCGAAATTCATAATCCTCAGTTATATCACTACAATTATTACATCTGTACCTTCTAGCCAGAGAACTAACTTGCCCGATCACATTGAAGCAATTATCCCTCCTGGTGATGTAGGTTGGCGAACCTTTCACGCATGATTAAATGATGATATAATAAACTTGACAAATGTTTTAGATTTAAACGACCCATCCAAATAAAGCCATTTTCCCTGGTAAATTAGGTCATACATGGGTTTTGATGAAATGATTTCACAGTAAGTCACAGCCATCCAACTGAAAAATGTACCAACTACCTCCAATCTCCGTATATATCTCGGTGTAATAACGGGAGATCACTTCAAATAAGAGTATTAATGTGATATAACGCAATTTATAGTCATTATATATATGTATATGTATATATATATATATGTATATATATATATATATATATATGTATATATATATATATATAAATATATACATATATATACATATATGTGTGTGTGTGTGTGTGTGTGTGCGTGTGCGTGTGTGTGGGCGTAGTTCTTGTTATTTTGCCGTGACTCTTCTTTGGCAGAGAAAGAACTTTGACATCTTTGATTTTTGCGTACTCATTTCTGATATTTTTCAGCTTGAAAATAATCTCATGGAAAAGTGTACGCATATTACAATTATGTTAAAAAGGTGAAAGCAGATTTCCTTAACACTATATAAATATGAGAGTATATTCATTTGCTTTTGCATATAGATATGCACACACACACACACACACACACACTCACGCGCCATATACATATATGTGTGTGTGTGTGTGTGTGTGTGTGTGTATTGATACATATGTATTCAACTAATATCTATTCAATCTTAGTTCTACACATGGTTGAAACGCATATATTATTGTTGCAAAAAAAGTTTTCTGAAATGCATATACAACACATTTTTGGTGACGTAAATAAATAATCAAATAGTAAAGTATTTTCAGTCTGTGTACCTCCTTTATCTTCTATCTATTTCTTCGCTGTCAACATTTGTAAAATCTGATTTGAAACATTGTCCAACAGAGTCGTCGAACTACACCACTGTTTCAGCTTCAATATCATAAAGTGAGAAGTAAACTAACTTGGTGGCTTCACATTAATCCGATTAAAATTGTACTGGAGTATTTGATGTTTTCCATAACAAAGAAAATTAACACTCTTTGATTTATCCACAGCACCCTAAGGTTGAAATCTTTAAGATCTAATATTAAATTCAAACTAGATAATATCCATTCAATGTATGACTTTCTAAACTTTTTATCACTAGTCTGTGAATCCTGAAGAAAATGCCTTTGAATAAGTCGGTATCCATCTTGTCCAGATATCATGAATCTGTTTACCACCGTCAAATTCGGATATTACTCCTTTAGAACTCTGTAGAATCAATCGGCCGAAATGTCGTACCACACCACAAACAACAAGGAGTTCAGTCGTCAGAAAAAACTGTTTGAAAAATAACTTCTGTCCATTACGTCCATTGCTTTTTAGCTGAAATTTAAAAAAAAAATGTAAATGTGGCCTATGTTGCAATTTTTTTTTCGATAATTTATCTCATTCGTATGAATAGTGTTGGTCTGAGCTCAAGTTTCTAAGTGGAAATATAGACTTTCAACCATTTTCAAAGAGATCGAAACGTCATTTCAACATAAACAACAAGAAGCAATGCAATCGAACGAAAAACTCTTTGAATATTAATGATCCTTCTGGAAACTATATACAGAAGATATTTCTTTTCTTCAAGTTATTAGTTTACGAACAACACTGTTTCGATGACAACAGATTTTTGAAAATGAATTCTATGAACATATTTTCATACGTAGTCGTAAGACAAGAAGAAAACTAATGCATCAAAAATATCAAATTGCTATTAGCATTTATATATCAATCTCGTGTTAAGCAAATATAGTTGATCCATGATATTATGCTGATCTGGCAAGAAATTATGTCTCTCGAGAATTTTTCAATTTGATTATAATCGTTGAAAATAGAATGTATGAAATTACTCCTCATCTCCAAATTCCCTCATGCTGAGATAAATGCAAGAGAAATATTAGAAATACCGAAACCCACAAACACACATTTTCTTTGAGTTATAATGCTTATGTAAATATGACAACATGAGTACACGTTTATATTAGGAAGACACGTATATAATTCCAGAACGTTCTTATTTCTCTTATTATGAAGAAATCTCTGAAAACATGAATATTTTCTTCAAGCTGTAGTAATGTGTGTAAGTCATAACGTAATCAGGAATGGTGTCTCACCGTAGAGTAACAGTCTGCTCGATAGTATTAGAGATAATGGATGCGACTTTTGTGGTCCTGCGCCTGACTAAGCTAAGTTTAACTAATAGCTATTCGATAGTCAAGAAATAAAGCGTTGATGTGGAACATGCGCAGTGGTCTTCATGTCTTAGAGAGTTTCTAATGGAGTATTCATGATTGTATGATTCGATCCAGATTTTATACAATCGGAATAGTGTATGAATAAAGGCTTTTGAGAAATTATCGTTTACAAAAAAAAGATTGAATGCAAAAAAAAAAAAAAAGAAAAAGAAGCTACCCATAAATCGGGGGAGGCCTGCATAATTCTAAAATAAAGAAAAACGTGCCTGCTTTCAAAATAGATAAAAGCGCTGGTAGTGTATATTGAGGTATACAACACAATATATTAGAGCGAAAAGAGGAGTCAGAGATAACATTGAATTTATTAGGAAAGTCTTATGACAATGGGCTGGTCAGGTAGCAAGAATGGCAGGCAACCGCTGGATAACAGAACTCACAACATGGTTCTCCAGAGATCAAATGCGAAGCTGGTCGGCAGAAATTAAGATGGCGTGATTAACTAGATTAATTCAGAAAGTAATGGCTCCGTGACGCCCATGATAGATATGTGTGGCGAATCTTTGGGGAAGGTCTACGTCTCACAACGGTTGCTAAAAACCTGTTACTGTTGTTGCTGCTGTTGTTGCTGCTGATGATGATGATGCTGATGATGCAGATTAAAATATCAAGTCTTTACTCTACATCGATAGAATGTTTGATAATGTGCTTCTCTCATAAATGTGCTTCTGTTATTGGTAGGATAGTCAATATAATGCAATATCCATTTCTGTTCTAGACATCTATTTTGCATGGTATCTATCAGATCGTTCCTATATTGATATTGACTAAAATTAGCTTAGTATACAACAAGAGTCCCAACTAATAGAAACCAAGTGAGGATCGAACTTTGTTGGTTAGACACAAGACCATAGTAGATCATCCAATTCGGATGGAACCAACAAAACGAGCAAATGGTTCTGTGATACACACCTGCAAATCATCATGCTATGGTAGGCGCCCATAATTGTCCATTACTGATTCCACAACAAGGAATTTGTGTTCGATAGTCTTTCGTCAAATTCAGGATAATTTTGTAGAGTAAAAAAATGACAATTCATATTTATCTCACCCGAACAACGACGACAACAACAACAACAATAGAAATTCATCATATTGATTTATTTGCTTTAGGGGCTTTTCCAATGTTCAAATAGGTTAGCATGAGGCAAAGTTTAGAGAGATAAAATGGACAAGCAACTGCTGAGAAAAATTCTTGAAAAGGTTGCTAACATCAGCAAAGCTAAAAATGGAATATTATTGATCTGATGTTTAGCTTGATAAAATAAAATTTTTTTAAAATCTGCTCGTTCAAACGAGAATTAAATGAGTGAAGAGTAAATAAACATTTGATTTATTTTTGACTCTAATGAAATGCCAAAATATTTACTCGATCTTTTTGTTGACACTATTCTCAGTGTATATTTACACTTGGCAGTGCTTTGTTCAACGTGATGTTCATGAAAACTTTCATGCTGAATTTATCGTCTGTGCATTTTGCTTGCTTCTACAAATATAGTGTTTGCTTAACTGTATATATTTACAAAATGGCGAAGACTCAGAGAAGACAGTTCATTAAGAATAATGAATAAAGGAAGAAAAAAACACTCAAAGGTGCAAAAATATTGATTATAGGGGTTGTAATATGTTTGAATTCAAAGACTTGTTA
>OY735198.1:27538711-27541827 GCA_963457665.1 Thysanoteuthis rhombus
CATACGTATACAAATATTCCTTCATTCACAAACGCTCTCTCCCTCCCTCCCTTTCTCTCTCTTTCTCTCTCTCTCACACATACACACACATATATGAGCATGGTCAGGTGCGTATGCGTGCTTGTGTGTTTTGTGTGCTTATGCATACGCTTATACACGTATCAAAAGTGGACCTAAATGCCTGTGTTCAAAATTGAAGGATATATAACTAATGCGAAATGATTAAAAAAAAAAAGAGTGTTACAGCTGGGCACAACCAACATTTGCTCACCAACGTTTAGCACTTCGGAGGATTTTCATTACATATAATGCATTTATATCTATCCGTTTATCTATCTAGCTATCGATGTGTAAGCTGCTGAATAAACAAAATAATACAAAAAACACACACACACACACAGGCAAGATGCAAGAATTATAAGGTTTGAATATATGTGGACACACATACACACACACACATATACTCTCACAGAAACACACATACATACACATGCGTGCACGCACACACACACACATATATATGCATATAATACTCATTAACTTTGCACGTTTGGCTGGGATGGAATTTTTGATATTTCCTTTTTTTTTTTAAACGGCCCTTTAAATCGTCCTATGATGTCATGTCAAGCAAGGCTTTTACTTTCTGATTGCTATTTGTATTGTCAGATACGTTCTGTTCTACAAAGAATATCAAATTTTATAACTGTTATTTAGATTTTATCTAAATTTCAATTCCGATGTTTTACGTTGAATGATATTTTGGGGATCACCATTTACCACAAAAATAAGATTTCTGTATATACACACGATTATATAAGCGAAATAAGCTGAGATGTATTTCACAATCTTTTACTAAACATTTTTTTCAACATATATATATATATATATATATATATATATATATATATATATATATGTATGTATATATATATATATATATATATATATATATATATATATATATACGAAACATGGTGCTTGAATAATATCCATGCATGTGCAGTCAAAGACACATTTCACTTGTAAAATCATGAAAGCATATTAAGACATATATGTTTTGATGTATACATTATAACATAAATAAATAAATTCAATGATTGGATGATATTTGAGGAAAAGCTTACCCATACCTATACTTATATATTCATATGAATAATCATTTATCGAGATCAAATTTACGGTTTCTAAAAGATACATATGAAGAGTGAGGTTCCAAAACACGATAAGCATCGTTTAAATGATTAATACGTTTATTTCAATAAAAACTCTAATTCTTATACAACCATTTTATATATATGCAGTCTATAATGATATGAAAAGTTAAAATGAATATTGGATTTTTAATTTAATTGCACACGTTTTTTAAACGGCGCTAATCATATATTAGAACCACACTCATTATATACATATATGTATGTATACATATATGTATGTATACATATATAAACTCAGTTATATTGTAAATAGTTAAAATATACATTTAGATTGTATAAGCAGTTAAATCAACACACACACACACACACACACACACACACACACACACACACACACACACACACATATATATATATATATATATATATATATATATATATATATATATATATATATATATATATATATATACTCATAAATGTGTCCATAGTCATTGTCAACATATGTTTACACACAGGGATGATTTTTGGTGTTTATGTTTATAAAATTAATCTACTTGCAGCAATCGTCATATCATTTGTGTGCTTACGTAATCACAAACCTTAAGCATCGGGGAAAAAGAATTAAATGTATGTAAATAAAATCTGATGTATACAGATGAACTTAATATACAAAAAAAAGCAAAATACACACACACACACACACACATATATATATATATATATGTGTGTGTGTGTGTGTGCGTGTGTGTGTGAGTGTGTGTGCTTGTGTGTGTGCATTCCTTGACCATTTAAACATACAATTTATTTCTCATGTGAAATCTTTATACATACATGTATTCTATAGTTAATGTATATATATATATATATATGTATATATATATATATATATGTATATATATGTGTTTATATATGTGTGTGTGTGTGTGTATGTATGTGTGTGCATGTGCATATGTAATTAAGAATGTATATATACATATATAAATATATATTTATATATGTGTGTGTGCATGTATATATGTAATTAGGAATGTGTATATATATATATATGTATATATATATATTTATATATATATATATATATATATATATATATATATATATATATATATATATATATATATATATATAAATATGTGTGTGTGTATGTGTGTGCATACACCAAATTTTTTTTTACAGTATCAGTGGATAGTTGATAAGATTTGATACTGTATTGTTTAAGGTTCAGAATGTGTTACCTTGTTCACGAAAGAAGAATTTAAAATGATGCAAATAAAGGATGGAACAAGTATATTAATGTTGCTTCCACTACAAAAATATTCTGGACACAAAGACAACCGAAAAATTATACTTGCTGACATTTGCAGACAATCTTTTTCCTACACAAATCAGATAAAAACGATATCATACATAAAGCTTCCATAAACATGTGAACACACGCTATCCTCAAAGAGAATAATTTAAATCGAATATAATTCGTTCTTTGACGAAAATACTGCACTTTTTTACAACACACATTTTAGCCTATTTGTACGAATATAATCATCCTTCCTTGAATAAATATACACATCCGACAATTTTAGAAGGACAGACATGTTGATTTTCAGACTCAAAGATAGGTTTTATTGATATATTTTTTACATACATATATTAATTTAAACACATATATATTAATTTATATCCATCTATCTTTCTAGACGTATATATATATATATATATATATATATATATATATATATATATATATATATATATGTATATGTATATATATATATATATATATGTATATGTATATATATATATATATATATATGTATGTATATATATGTATGTGTGTGTGTGTACATATGTAGGTATATATAGATGTGTATGTATATATATATATATATATATATAAGCACATATATATGTATATATTTATGTACATATAAGTGTGTAGGTATATATACATGTATAGTATAT
>OY735198.1:27542027-27567027 GCA_963457665.1 Thysanoteuthis rhombus
CCTGAAAAGAAGAAGAAGTCAAGCGAAGAATTACTCCTGGATGGCAAACCTTTGACAGAACAAGCTAAAACTTCAAAATCAATAAGATCCCATTAATCCTCAAATGTAGGGTATACAAAGATTGCACCCTCCCGATAGTCACTCATGGAGCTGAATCATGGGACGTAACCAAGAGACAGACTTGCAAACTGAGATCCACGCAATGTGCATGGAAGAATTTTGTTCAGCCTCACACGGAGAGACCAAATATGGCTCAATATATCCGAGGAGATACAGGAATCCGAGACATCATAGAATCTATTAGGATTTCAGATGGCAATGGGCTGGTCATGTTGCAAGAATGGCAGACATCACAAGTGAAAACATGGATCCCCTAAGATCACATTTGCAACCGAGACCGGCAGAGTACAACAGGGGTAGACGAAGTTGACAAATTCTGGAAGAACTGGGTCTGCGACGCCCATGCTAGAAAAATGTGGCGAATTTTGGGGAAGGTGTGTGCCTAACCACAGACGTTAAGAGACTGATGATGGCGGTGATAATGATGATACTTGATATATATATATATATATATATATATATATATATATATATATATATATATATATATATATATATATATATATATATATATATATATATACAACTATTTATCATAATCAATTTTCAAGTTTCCACACAAATGCATGTACAGGTAAAAATTTCAGGATGTGAATTTATGATCTTTTGTACATAAACACTCATCCATCTGCATACATATATAAACACATTCACGTATGCCTATATAGGGTATATTTGCTTGCAACATAAGTTTTACATTTGAATTAGAAAACAACGAAGCTACCGCTATCATTCAACAAGAATCGTCACTTGACATACGTTTTTAGCAGCATGCTGAGTTGGAGTGATCAATTAAAAAAATGGAAGAAAATATGTAAGTGTAATCGATGTATAGGTTACTTTAAAAAAAAATAATCGTGAATGCTGCCGGACACCAACTAAGATGTCAGTCTTGAATAACCATACATTGCAAATTGAACAACCTCCTAAAAATCTAATTCAGGGGAGGGATTGCGAAAAGTTTTTTTTCTTGGCATCATAAAGAGTAAACGTTGAAACTTTTAGCCCTCTAGACCCAGCTCTCTCTAGCTCTCTAGTGTGGCCAGTTCACGCGATACATGCATAGCCAGCCAGACTAACTTGAAAACTGGAGAAATCTATGTCAACCGTTTTGGTAGAACGTTTCTGATTATCACCGTATTCTGGAAAAGCGAACACTTGAGTTCAACGTCATTTCTCGGTCAGAAAAGTAACTGCACGTTTATGCAAAGGAAACCTTTAAAGATGACAATAACTTCCATACAAAAGATTACTCATTTTTTCTTCAAACATTCATCAATCCTTTTCGACGTATATTTGTGCATTAATCTGTACTCAGATATCATCCATACATATTAATATGGTAGCATTTACTTTTAACTCTGTATCACTATATTTGGCTTAGTATGTATACGCATGCGTGCAGATCCATATGCAGAAAAACATCCGCAAACTTGCACTTGTACAATGCCAGCGCATCAACCATTCAGAGAACGACCACGGCTTGCCCTCATCTCCCTGCCCCAAAACAGCTGGTGGCAATGGCGCATCTTCCCGCATCATATCCGAAGGACCTTATTTTGTTTAAATAATTGCTCGAAATGAAACTGAAATAAATATCTAGCTTCCATTTATTTTCGCGCCGCTTTCTCATTCGCCTGTCTAATCAGCCTATGATTGCCCGACTGTTTTCAATGTTTACTTCATCTTTTTTTTTCTCTCTCTCGTTCTCACTTCGTCTTTTGTCTTCTCTGTCCGACCAAGAATTCACTTAGTGCGCACCCTTGCACCCTACCACTAGAGCCAAACCACAACTGCCAGGCATGGCCTGTCGTTCACCCATTCTTGCGTGCGCCAAATAGCTTGCTTGTTCTTTCGGGAGGTTGGTCTGTCGGTTGATCTGTCGGTCCTCTCGTCTGCCCGCCCAACAGAAAGTAGTATTGTTGATACCTCTTTTCCTTATCTGAAGCTTTCTGCTTCCACCGTTGATGGAGAAAGACAGTAAAGGGAAGACAAACAGAAGAATTTAGGTTGAAAAGAATGGGATAAGAATGAAGAAGTTAAGGAGTAAGTAGAGGAGTAAAGACACGATAAAGAAGAACTATATAGATAAGAATTAAATATTCAAAGAGCACACCAACAGAGGAGGAACAGCAAGTAAAATAAACAGATCTGCTTAGTCACCCAACAGAAACTGTTCTGTGACTTCCATCTTCTGGTGGCATGCCGTGTGGGGGTGATTGTTTATAAAACTGGAAAAATTGGTGATCAATAAATAAGTTATTCCCCTCGCATTTTGTTCGGCAGTTGTCTCTAAAGAGAGTTCGAATTAAAAAAAAAAAAAAGAAAAAAAAGAAAAAAGAAGCGTGAATACTGCTGGATATCAATTTAGCATAACCTCACTTTGCTAGTTGAATCGGCTACTAAAAACTTATTTGGGGTGGAATTTTCAAAGAGCAAAAAAAGTTTTTCTAGACACAAAAATCAGTAAAAGTTTTAATTTTCAGCCCTTTAGCTCAATCATTACGGCCTGTAAACGTGATAGATATATTCGTGGCCATCAGAGAGCCTACTAGAGAGCTGGCCTAACTTGAAAACTATCCTGACATTTTTAGTGACAGTTTTAGTTGACGGGTTCTAATAGAAACAACAAAAAGTATATTGGTGAAAGAAGAAGAAGAAGAAGAAGAAGAAGAAGAAGAAGAAGAAGGAGGAGGAGGAGAAGAAGAAGAAGAAGAAGAAGAAGAAACACCACAGCAACAACAGCAAGCGAAGAAGAGAGAGGGATAAAAGAAATAGGTTTTTAGTCGTGTTTTTAACGCTTTGCGACCATTGTTGTGTCCTCGGGCAGTTACTGTTGTGTTTCTGTGGTGTTTTCTTGTGTATCTTTGTATTTTGTTGTGTCAGGCCGATTTTCTCTTCACGTGGATTGGCAGCTATAGGGGCTGATGCAGACGTGTAAGAGAGGGGAGAGAATTAATTTTAAATTAAACGACAAAACCTGGAAAGCGATTGGTTTTTCTTTGAGGCAAAGAACTTACAGGAGAGTCAATAGAAGAATTGGAAAGAGAGAGACAGAGACAAAACGAGAGAGAGGGGTGATATATAGAGAGATGCAGGAGATAGAGGGGAGAGAAAGATGCAGGAGAGAGAGAGGGAGAGAGAGACGTAGAGAGAGGGGAGAGAGAGATGGAAAAGTCGAAAGACGGTTGGAAATTGCTGGAAAGCTATAGAGGCTAAACGATAAGATGATGGAATGAAAGTATATGAAGAATATGAACGTTTACACGATATAGAGACATTAAGCAGCAAAACGGAGAATGGAAAATAAGAAAGGAAGGAAGAAACGAAGGAAAGAAAGAAAGGAAGAAAAAATGAAGAACAGAATGCGAAGATACGGAAATGAAAAACAGTTACAGAGTGGGAAGTAAGAAAGAAAGAATGAGAGAAAAGAAAGGTGAAAGGAAGGAAGAAAGAAATAAGAAAGAAGTAAGAGAAAAAGGAAAATGAAAAATGAATCTGCAAAGATAGAGAGATAGATAGCATCCAAGTAGAGATTGAAAAGAAAGAGAGAAAGAAAGAATGAAACGGAAAAATCAAGAATCAACTCAGTGAAAACATGGAGATAGAAAGCAGTCTGATAGAGACTAGGATGTAAGAAGGAGAAAAAAAAAGAAAGGAAGAGAGAAAGAAACGAATGAACCCTGAAGATAAAGAAAAAAAGAGATAAACTTGAAAAAAAAAAGTATTTGTGCAGGCATACGTGTGTGTTCTGAATTTAAGTACTTTTTATCATCTAAGTACGGTGGCAGGATAGTTGCTTATATTTCACCGGTACCACTGAAAGAGGTTCCAGGTCAGGAAAGAAACCAGTATTTCAAACGTAGATCTGTTCATAGAAGACCAGTGCAAACAATTTCTTTATCCCTTTTTCTGCCTGTTTCCTTTTAGCTTGGTGCAGTGCGAAGTTGAGCAGCGTAAATATTTATAGGATGACAGGAAAAGTTTCTTAAGTTTATTTGATGACTATTTTTTCGGCATTATTTTGATTGAAAAACATAACTCATTGTTTGATTATCTTTTACTATTTATCAAGGAATTTCATAATTCCATACTCCTACATGTCTTTGTCTCTTTCTCAACAAAGGACTTTCTTCGTGTATGACACAATTCTTGAATAATTATCAATCTGGATTCAAAGGTGAAACATAGATTTGAAATTGTTGCTTCTTGCATAACGCGGGTACATAATTTGACACTACAGTTCGGCAGTCACACATGTTTTTTGGTGACCAGTCAAAAGGCATCAGTTAGGAATGCAGCAATTTAGTACGGGGTACTGCAAGTTAAAATTGCTGACATTACAAAAGTATGATCTCGTTTTGAATCAGGATATTAGTTATTCTAATCTTTCTGTGACATAAAGTGCAAAATGAAAAAATAAAATCAAAATAGGGCATTTAATCATTTAAATTCATAGAAAAATACTAAATTGAATTTCTCAATTAGTACAAATTCAGTTAAGATATCCGTACTATAGTTTTGTCATTTCCTAAAGCCCCTTGATCAGATTCGATTGTGATTTGCTGTAGTCCATAATACACCGTCATTTTTTTTGTTTTGATTTTTTAACTGAAGCCTTTTGTCTTGATGCCTTATGATTTGTTTTTTTTTTCTTTTCAGATTTTTGTGCTGTAATACTGCAATTGTACGATAAGTGTCCACTATTTCTATATTGTGCACTGATAGAATTGCAATTATTTCATTTTTTCAAATAAAGTGACATAAGAAAAAAACATACCTACTTGAGGAGAAAAGCTCAAATCAGTGAAAAAAAAAGTTTTATTCACTGACCGTTGGAATGTTTTTGTCCGATTCATTTTTTTACAGTTTGTTAGCCTTTTAATTCAAATATATTTCACAATAAGGGTGACAGGGAGGGGGGAGTCAAAAGGCTCAATTCAAATTACGAATGAACATTTTTCTACGTATATTTGAGTATATTAGGACCCCACCCGACTTTCATGAAGACACTTTTATGTGTTTTTAATCTTTCATTTACATACTTAAAAAGAAAAAAAGACCGGAATAGACATTGCCATGTCCCTTGAATACAACTGATCAGTAAAAGCCTCCCTACCAAGCTATAAGTTAGTTTCCTCGCTCACCAGAGAAGCGCTGCGATCTAGTGGTATCCCGATGAAATACTAAATCCTTCAACTGATTCTGGAAATTTTCGTCGATTGCAGCCTTCGTTTGAGAGAAGTATTCGTTAAAATCAATCGTTTGGTTCTCCGTGCTCATAATAGCAGACTCCCTCCCAATCCTTTCGTAAACACAAGGGCATAAGAGACACGGATTTCGAGACTGGCTTTTGGGAGTGAAGATTTATTCCACTTACCCGTATACGCCCTGTTTCGTTCCGTGCAGATATAAAATAACCACATTTTATCGCCTGTCAAAATTTCTTTAAAATGGCAAATTTAAGTAGTTTTTTTGGGGTTTTTTTTTTGCTTGGTTTATGTTGAAATTGCTCAGTGATTAATATAACAAGGCTGATGCAAACGATTTTGAACGCATTTTTTACTGAGCATTTTGGCTATCTGCTGTGATTATATTCATATAATAAAACGCCATCATCCAGTCGGTGAATGTCTGCTTCATGGGTCCAACACAGGCTCTACAAAATATCCCTTAATTTTTATATCCAAAACATATTCCATGCTATATGACACAAAATACAGTGTTAAACCATGTTTGCTTAGATGTTTGTTGCTTTGCTCTTTCATAGGTTCACTAGTTTATATTGTTCCTTACATTTGATCCAAATTTGTTCTTATATTCCTCTAAGAATCACGGGATATGTTCCAGTGCTCTAATCTATTGGTACTTATTAGTACTTTTGCTTTTCACTTCCACATGAATAATGTCAAGCCCGCCGTTAAGGTAGTCGTCGTCGTCGTCGTCGTCGTCGTCGTCGTCGTTATTATTATTATTATCATCATCATCATCATCATCATCATCATTATTATTATTATTATTATTATTATTATTATTATTATTATTATTATTATTATTATTATTATCTTTTTCACACAAGCTAACTTGTGGTCACAACTGGAGATTGAGTGACTGCAAGTCTCCTCACGTTTCCAGCCCTCCTCTTCATACTCTCACAGTCCACAATAGTGCTGTGGTTTACAGTTATCGCTGAAGGCCAAGTGACAGTAAGTCTCCTTGGGTTTTCTGTCCTCCTCTCATTTTATATCCACCTCACTTATAACAGCGCTGTGGTTTGTACCCCCACCACCATTTGTGGTACGTGATTTTTTTTACTCCTCTTCTCCCTGTTAGGCCACTGCTAACAACTTGGGATCATAGATCTCATATTTCTAGCACTTTCCTCAGCATTAGTACGATCCCTTGCAGTGCTATGATCTGTATAGTTTCGATCCTTCCTTTTATCCTTAGTTCTTCCGATCTCGCTTTCAATACATTTGCTATTGTTCCGAGTGCACCTACTATAACTGGTACTACCCCAACTGTCATGTTTCACTCTTTCTTCAGCTCTCTTGTTAGGTCCTGGTATTTTTCCAGCTTTCCACTCTCTTTCCTATCAACTCTGTTGTCTTCTGGCACAGTCACGTCTTTTATTTGGCAAGTTCTCGTCTTGTCCACGATTGCTAGGTCAGGTCTTCTCGCTTCGATTTGGTGGTCAGTTACGATTTTCATGTCCAAGAGTAATTCGTGACTTCCATTCTCCAGGGCTGCCTTCGATTAGTGCTGGTACCACTTTTTCGCATGGTTAAATCCCATTCCCAGTGTATCACTGTAGCTATTCTATCGTGTCCCTGTTTGTATCCTTTCTGGGCTAATTGACTATATTCACTAGTTGTGTAGTTTACCGTCTCATCTCTTTTTCCATACAGGCAGCATTTGCTGTTTGTCTGAGTTCAGTCGAGTTTTGATATAGTTTGTTCTGATCCATTTGTTTTGTGCTGCCATGACGAGCAACTCTGTTTCTCTCTTAAGGTTTCCTTTTCGTAGCCATGTCCATGATCTCTCGTTTGCACCATTTCTTACAAGTCTGTTGAATTCTCAGTATAGTTTTTTTCTCTCCCGATTCGTTCTGTTGCTCCTCCGTTAGCCACTTCTTGTTGTTCGTTGCGCTGTTTCGGAAACCCCTTCTTTTGAGATTTAATATTTGCGGCAAGAGAGTTTGCCTTATGAAGTTTGGAGATTATAGTTTTTTTCAGAGGTGACTTTAGTCTTCTCCAGCTTACACGGATGTGAAACAAATCTCAATACATCTTGACGTGAACGTTATCTTACACTCGTGGAAGCAACGTGGAAGCAAGGATTATCTCATTTTTAGTTATGGAGTAAATAAAGATTTTCTGAGCATGGTTTCTGGGCATTTCTACGGAATGTTGACAGCCCATTATAAAAATGCATTCAAAATATAAAGAATTTGCTCTTTCCTTATGAAATCAAAATATTTGTCTATTTCAAAGGAAAACAAATTCAACGTAGAATCCAGCTGTTAAAGTCAACTTTCGCCAAAAATTACTTTAAAAAAGTATTTTTTTCTCCGATTTAGGAAAATAAATCGTCGCATCGTTACTGGACAAAACGGTGCCAAAATTCACGACATTTTTCGTGAAGAAACAACGACTAATATCTTTTTTAAGTGATGGGAGGTAACCAGTGATCGGCCTGTCATCACTCTGTCCACGAACTGTGTAATAAATCCATCAAAAAAGCAGCAGGTGTAATGACAGGTGGCATGTAGGGAAGGCAGTACTTGTCACAATTTTAAACATCTTTAGCCATCTTTTTTTATTTTTCAATTTCTGTATGTTTTTGTTTCTTTTGAGGATTATATTTTTTCGATGTATCTAAATTGAGGCACCCTGGAATCATCATCATGAAAACCACTATTTTCACAATTGTTTTAAACTTTTATACCACCAAATATGGTTTACTTGTGAGGTTACACCAGCAAAGCAGTACAAACATGGCGCTCTTGTACAATTATGGTCTTCCGTAAATAAACTTCAGTCAATGCAACAAAAACAATTCTACAAAATACTTTCAGTAATTTTGTGATGATTTGATTCATCACTTTTGTTACATTATTCGAATTTGATGAATTAAAAAAATGTTACCAGTGAGAGCAATACTTTCACTTTATTTTCCAGTTGTTCGAAATCCTAAATTACATTTTTACAGAAACAATTGAGCTCCTTTTTCCATGAAGCTAAACAGAATTTATATTTAATTGGACTTGGTTTTCACATTTGCAAGAATAATTCGTGGCCTCTGACCGGAAATGTATTGAATCATCGAATGATGAGGGGGTGTATATTCACAAAGGAAAAATGTCTTTTCTGAAATTGGGAAAATAAATCTTCTAAAAATAAATTTCGTTTTTTATCAGATGAATACTGAAAGAGATTTTAAAATCCAATAAGTAGTTAATTATAAGTTGATTATAAGTGATTTTTTTCAAGTATAGGTGCTTTCGCGAGTCAAAACTTTTTCCGTATGCTAATTGCTACTGCAAGCATTTTGATTACATTGTCACGACATTTACGCTATTTTCTTTCAAATATATATCCGGTCCTATGAGGAGCACTCAAATACCTCATATTTTTCTCCGGTCTTTCTTCCTGTTAATGATAAACTAATTTCATATGGTTTTGATGTTGTTTTCAGCAAAAGCTTCATGCGAATTCCGAAGAAATGCCCAATGTTTTCGCTACATTCGGTGATAAGCAAGGCTTGGTCGCCAATTTGTGATCCAAGTAGCAGATAACGTGGCTTTTGAAAGGTGTAACCTATTTCTTTTTTTAATCAATAAAACTATAACTTGAAAATATATAAGATGTAAGGTGTCACTTTTTAAAAAATTTCTTATTTCAAAGAGAAAAAATACAATTTCAATCAAGCTCGAGGTGAAGTTTGAATTGACTTTGTTTTGAGGAACACTTTTGTTTATCACATCAAGTTAAACCAGACCAATACATACTAAAAAAAAGTGATTGTTTGGAGGCTCTTTAACCAACTAGGACAAACTCAATGATCTTACTTATGAACATTTGTCACCAGTTCTAGTTGGGATAGAAGTAGGAGTGAAATTTGTCTGCAGCAACCAGGCTTGTTGCATTTATATTGATATGATAGTAGTTATATTATAAATATATTTACACAAAAGACGAAAAGGGAGAAAAATATCGAGACATTTGCTTTGTGTTGGATTCTATCCGAATAAAATCCTCTAAATCCTAAACTACACTCGAAAAAAATTATTATTATTATTATTATTATTATCATTATTATTGTTGTTGTTGTTGTTGTTGTTGTTGTTGTTGTAAAATTTGACACCTAAGAAGAGAAAGAGTGGGAAAAGTGTCCCCTAAATTGTGATACCTAAGAATGATTAAGATTACCTCTCGATTTTGCCCTTTTGATCCCTAAAATTGGTAAAAACTTCCCGTACATTCTGACCCCTACCTGTGCAAAAAACATTTCAACAGATCTTAACCCTTAACTATGAAAACATTTCAAGATTTCAAACACTAAAATTGAAAAAAAGTGTTGCTTTAATATTTTGACTCTCAAAAGTAAAAAAATGAAAGTTTCTCGTCGATTTCAACCTAGAAGAATAAAAAAAGTCCCCTTTCAATTTTGACCCCTAAAAGTGAAAATCAAAACTTAAAGGAAAATGAATTTATAAAATAAGATATTATTTGATATAATTGGTTTTTAAAAATATGATTTAATGCCACTCTTCCCGATGTTATAAAAAGGGAGACTAATGTTGAAAATGGGTTGATATTAGAAATGGATCATTGCAGAGCTAAAGTTAAGAAAAAAGGTGGGGTGGCATCAATGGTAGAAGGCAGGGCTAATGTAAAAAAGAAGGGTCTTAAAGTTAAAAAAGCAACAGGTTTAAAAGGAGAGGTACAGTTCTTTGAAAAAAAAAAGGAGGGACTTAATGTCAAGAAAAAGTGGACTACTGTTAAATGTTAAAAAGGGATATTGTTGAAAGAGACGTCCGAAAGAGGTTAATGTTAAGAAAAGTGGGAATTATGTCGAAAGTGGGGGAGAGTAATGTAAAAACAAAGAAAGTTTCACCCCTAAATGTGAGAGAAAAATTATTTTTCGATTTTGAACAACAAAGAGAATTCCCCCTTCCTATTTTGATCCCAAAATGTGGAAAAACGTCCTCCCAATTTTGAACCCAGGGAAAACAGAAGTCTTCACTCGATTTTAACCGTCTAGAATGGTTAATGATTACCTCAGTTTCGATGTGTAAAAGTGAAAAAAATCTTCTAGATTATGTCTCCAGGAAATGAAAAAAAAAATACCCCTCATTTTTTACCCCTAAACGCAAAAGAAATTTCTCTTCAATTTTGAACCCCAAAATTGAGAAAAATCTTTCTCTTGACATTGATATTGACCCCAGAAAAAGTTTTACCCTCAACTTTGATCCTCAAAATGAAAAGAAAAAGCTCTGACTTTGATGACTTAAATCAACTAATAGAAGTCTACTTCAATTTTTCCCTTAAAATAGAAAAAACAAAAACAAATTCCTATTGATTTTAACCCCTAAAAGTGAAAGAGAATCTTCCACCTGAGAGTGGAACAGGTGTGAAGATTAACCCCGACATTTTGACCTTTAAAAGTGGAATAAATTACCCCTTTTGACCCCTAAAAGTGAAAAAGACTAATTCCTTCTCCCTGTACAACCTGTACAACCAATAAACATCATGATATGAGGTATCCTCCTAAATATCATAACTTCTTCTTTGATAATGGACACGTCCTCCGAGAATTAATTGAAAAAACGAAATGCAAATTAAAAGTTTTCAGAAGGGCAGAAATTACATGTTTAGACCAGATTTGAAAAGGTTAACAGCGTTTGTAAGTATTTCAAGAGAGATAGACATCTTTTCTAACCAAGAAAGAAAGCTGTTATCTTGATAAAATGGAAGATAACAAGGGAGAAAAAGACAAACTTTTTTTTCTCTTTGAAACAGATTTTTAAATGTATTCTGAATACTTTTATTCTGGGAACGAATGTTGCAAAATGCCGCCAAATCGTATATACAACGTTCCAGGTTTTGAACAAAGTCTTTTTTTTTTTTTTCGTCGTAATACGTCGTTGAAAAAGTATCAGTTGCCCAAAGAGTTACAAAACTTTACTGAAAATCACATCCCGCCTCACAGGAATGATAATGTGTATATTTGTTTTTGCAACGGCCAGATTGATTTTGGTAAATTATCATTATTACTAGCTGAACATCCGTCCCATAGACGGGATATTAGGCTAATATATATATATATATATATATATAAAAGAAAGTAAGCGTCCTTTTTCAAATATCTGCTTCCAAAACTTCATCTCTTGATTTAATTCTAATTTAGGATGAATGGTCCTTCACTTTTGACCCTTTGAATGCAGGAAAACATCTCTTATTCACTTTACACACCTTAAACCGAATGGAAGTTCCTGTTCCCTTTCGTTACATTAAAAGGGAAATGTGCACCGTTACTTTCGACCCTTTACACAATGGGTGAGTCACTCTCTTGTTTGACCCTTCCAAGGAAAGGGGAGAATTTCTCTTTATTTTTGATCCCTTCAAAGATGGGTTTTTCCTCACATACACCCAATAAAAAATTATATATAAGCAGGCAGAATTAATGAATATGGACGTAAAGTAGATTCCACTTCGGCATATTTAATTTTAAATAGAACCTTCCTTTAAAACCATTTAAAACATATTTTTCTCAAAACTTGTTTTTTTCAAAAGTTTCTTTCAGAAAGTTCATATTATAAACATCGAATGTTGATTTTTTTTCTTCCCTGTATTTTCTATTTCCCTATCCCGAATATTGATACAAAAAGAAATGATATGACGTAGTGTGACGTTTTCTTTGCACGCTCTTTGTATTGTATCTATCATTTTTCTGAACCCTTGGTCTCTTTTATTATTCCCCTCCTATTGAGATAATATCTTTCTTTCGTTGTTGAAAACGCTACTTACATTTCTGTAACGACTCTATCCGTGGTCCACTTGATTCCTTACCAACGCTGTTAACTTATTTGAATGTGTCTTGGCAAAAAACAAAACAAAAAAAAACAACTTACGTAGCAGTAAGGAGGGAACAACCGATTAGTCTTCTTTTGTCATAATCCGTCATTAAAAAGTAAAAGATCAGTTCAACAAAGAGTCACATTGTAAATCAATCCCTAACCTCCCCAAAAACATATCTTGAGAAATGATTTTCAAAGATTAATTTGCCAAAAACATAACCCTGGACCACATCCGTACCCATAGAAATTTCATGGGCTTATGTCGAGTAGCCTCAGCGGTTGGTGAAATACCTTACGACAGGTCCTTTGATGACAATTATTATTATTATTATTATCATTATTATTAATGTTGTTGTTGTTGTTGTTGTTGTTGTTGTTGTTGTTATTAAGTTTCTAGTCTTTATATAGTTGGCCCCTATGACGTCAATCTGGATCGCTTTAATAGGAGGCTGACTTTATTTTTTTTATGTTTCCTCGACTTTACCTGGTCCATGTTTCAGTTATGGATGATGTAAAGAGTCATTTCACCCATAATGATTTTTAGAATATTCATACACTCCTTATGAAAATAGCACATGCTTTGTTAGTATTCAATTACTTATAAAACGTTCACTACACGAGTGGCATTATTTCCTCTTCTATTCACGTGTCCCAAGGTTTGTAGGCTGCCAATCTACCATGATAAGCATTTGTTCGGTAGAACATGATATGTAGCTTGTTAATACTGTATGTGATGAGGATCTATTAAATGAGTTTGTACTGTTCTATGCTTGTAAACATCACTACTTCAGAATTCTGTCTCTCATTAAGGTATAAAATTAGGCTAGAAATGAAATGTTAGAATAAAAGTATCCATTTTTGTCACAAATTTAAGCTTGCAATACTTAATGCGAATTTAACAATTTAGATACTAAAAAAGTTGAAAATCATCTCGCCAACTTTTATCTATATTATTATGCTCTCAGAATAGACACCCGTTTGATCTCAATTTCAACTTTTTCATGCGAGTACATGCATAACTTATTCAAGATTTAGAATAAGATCTAGGATCATTGCACTAGAATAAGTATCAACTCTGAATCATACATTTCAGTTTCTGTTTTCTGAAGATCATACAAAATAGACGATTCTTCTGCTTATCCAATAAATAGCAAGTAGAATGTATCCTTTGTCTCCAAGAGACAGAAGATGGGCATGTCGGTCGATAATAAACAATTGACCATTTTATCTTCCTATCATCGCTTTCCCCTTTTTATCAGACTCTATAACCCAAACTAGAACAAAAAGAAAAAGAAGAAAATACGTCTCTCTTCTCTCTTATTCTTCTCCTTTCTCTTCATCATTACCATAATCATTATTTCTTTCTGTCTTTATCTTTTGACATCTCCTCACTGGCATCAACCTTTTCCTATCGAACGCTCTCAAAAATAGTTTTAGTCTTTCCAAGTCATTTTTGTTTGGTTCTCTCTATTCAACTTTCAATCAGTTCGTCTCATGTCTTTATTCTTCCATCCGGTTTATCTCATCTCACTCTTCCTCAAAGATTTCTTGTTCTACCTTGCAAAATTGTTATATTCAACCAATCTCCTCGTCGTTATCTCATTAACATTCTACCGACTCTCACCGGGTAAGCAATCTTTCATTCGTTTCACTTTTGTATCTTTTAAAATCTTGATAAAGATGACAATTTTCCCGAATATTGCTCAGTCTTTTTCTCTCAAAATGTCTTTTAATGCTTCATTTTATTTTTCTCCAAGTTATCTATCTATCTATCTATCTATCTATCTATCTATCTATCTATCTATCTATCTATCTATCTATCTATCACACACACAATCAAACAAGCATTCAGCCATTGTCTCTCCTAATCTATCTCTCAGTCTTTCATCTAGTCTATCAGTTATTCACACCCCCTCTCCATCTTTCTCGTCGACACTTTTTCTCCTAATATGATTATGGGTTATAATAGCCGCCAACGACGTCGTGGCCTGCGCAGAAGCAGTTTTGTGGCGCAGTGCGTCGCTGTATCGAATGGTGATAGACTCCTCGCTCTTTGGACATGTTTATACTGTCCTAATACGCCTTAACCCGATTACAGCGTGTCGCCAGAGACCAGTGGTCGCATTTGCGTGTCACTTATGACATCGTTATATCTGCGCATGTCACTTTTCTGCAGCCGGCGTATTTCATACGTCAATTATCAAACAGGGAAGGAACAGCAGGCTGTGGAGGGGGCGAAAGAGAAAGGAGATGAGGAGTGATGAGCAGATTTGTTCTAGAAGAAAATAGGAGGAAGGTGAAAGAAATAAAGGTGAAGAGAGAGAATATTGGGAGAAAGCTAGAGGGAGTGTCAAAGGAATGGGAGGGGGTTAGATGAGAGGAAATCGGAAACTAAAAGAGAAAGAAGACAAATAGGAAGAAAGGTGGAAAAGAAAAGGAAAAAATCAGAAGAGAAAGAAATGAAATGAACAAAACTGGATAAAAGAGAAAATTGACGGGAAAAATCAGAAAGATGTCTGGAAAGTTGAGAATGAAGGTGATCGAAGAGAAGGAAGTGGACAGAAAAAGGAAATGACAAGAAGAATAAAAGAGACAAAAATATAAGATGAAATGCTGAATAAAAGAAAAAGGGCAAATTAGATTTGAAAAAAAAAAGAATGAGAGGAGTGGAAAAAAACGAAAACTGAATAACAAATCAACGAATGAAAAAGACACTTATTGAAAAATGAATGAAAAGTCAACATTGTGTGGAAGCAAAGAGGTCGTGATGAAGAAGAAGAAGAAGAAAAAAAAACGAAGTAAAGAATGACCAGAAAAATGGAATGGGAAAACGAAAGGAAGAAGATATATTGGCTACGAAGGATGTAGGGAAGGAAACGTATAAGATAAAACAAACGATTAAAAAAAACGAAGAATATTTTCGAAAGATAAGCTAAATGAACGAAAGAAGGAATATAAATGCAGCGAGGCTTTGAATATAGGACCGAGAGAATAATGAAAAAAAAAATGATTGAAAAAAAACTTCAACTGAAGGGAAAATTATGATGAATAGAAAAGAGTGAAGAAGAATCAAATCAAAATGGGGATGAGAAATTTGAAGAATGAAGACGAGTTCGAAAGGAAAGGAGTAAGAAAAAGAATTGAAAAATTCGTGACAGAACGAAGAAGAGATGCAGTGAAAGAGAGCGAATCCTTCCTGAAATACATGGATCACAAAACAAAAATTAAGGAAGGTTTGAGAAGCTTTTATTAATAATATAAATGGGAAGAGAGCGATTGAAATAAAAATGGGAGAAAAATTGAGATGGAAATTTGAAAAAAATGAAGGAGGGAAGGAAGGAAAGAAAGAAGGGATCATAGGAGATATACAAGCAGAACAGAACTAGAGTTAAGGATAAATAGAAGTTGAAATAAAAAGAAAAAAAGAAAGAAGATATGAACAAACCAAAATGGTAAAAATATATATAAGGAACGAAGAACACGCTTCCAGGCAGCAGTCGAAGTTTGTTGGAAAATTGAATGGAAGGAGAGCGTGAAGACAGTTTGGAATGCGTGTGACCGTTCGATTGATCTGCTAGTCGAAAGAATTCAGGAATGAAGGAAAATTTGATGAGAAAAAAGAAAATACAAAAAAATCAAAATTGCTATCTCGGTCAGGCAAAGAAGAAACAGGCGGCAAATTCGGGGTGTGGAGTAGAAAGTTGGCAAGTGAGCAAAACAAAAAAAAATCTTCTAGATATGCTCTTTTTTTTATTTCTTTCGCTTCGTGTTTTAGCTTCAGTCCTCTTCTAGCGGTTCGTTGGGTCTAATCAAGCGTCGAAATATGTGAAACAAAGGTTTTTCTCCCGGTCGATTTTGAGATTTAGTTAGCATGTTGATGGCTGTTATAACAAAAAAACAACGACTATGTCGACGAGAAAATTAAAGGTGGTGGTGGCAATGATGACTCCTAAGACAGCCACTTGCATTCAACATGGCGGACAAAGGACGCAATGAGAAAATGAATGGAATGACAGTTACGATGATTCTGATGATAATTTCGAAGTTGATATCCCAAAAACTGATGCTAAACGCCGATGTTGGCATTTTATTCGGGATTCAAATGTTTTGCTAAGGACAATAGGGGCGATAGTGGTGACGATGGGATCCACAAGGGTAATAGTGATGGCCATGAGAGAAGTGTTATTAATTCCGGTATTAAATGATCTTAACTATCAAAAACATACTAGGAATCCTTTTAGCAGAGCATAAAAGTACATTTGGTTTAACAGACATATTGACATCAGGCAAACCATTATAGATGAAAAAAAATATCTTTAAATGAAATTTTATGAGACAAAAGCATAAGAAAATGTAAATCGGAAAGAAACTTGAATTATTTTTGTATATTTGAACGTAACTATCACCTCTCCTCAAAGCTCATCGAAATAGCTCTAAAATATAAAAGAGTTTGCAGGGATAAAACTTCTCCATTGATGAATCTGTAACCTTGAAACAACATAGTTGTTCGGAACTGGGGCATAGTTTTAGTTGTATGTAAGGACAATATACAATGTATACACTAAGTTTAGCTGGCAGAACTTACACCTTTCGTAGACAGATGCCTAACTTGCTTATCATACTAAAGACTAACAGCAATTTTGTGTTCAAAGACGTTCCATCAAAGTGGTCTGGCGCTAGATTAAACAAAGAACAACGGATATCTTTAGATTTTGGCTCATTGTGCAATTGAAACCCTATGCAAACATACACACACACACACACACACACATATATATGTATATATATGTATATATATATAAATAAATATATATATATATATATATATATATATGTATATATATATATATATATACATAAATGTATATATATATATATATATATATATATATATATATATATATAGTACAAATCAGGTTTGCAATTTTAAAATATCTTATATAATATAAAGCAATGTCTGATATGTGATGGATTTATTTCATAGAGTGCTGAAGACATCCAACTTCAAACTATTGGTGCTAAGTTTGTTTGGAGAAAAGCTGGAAATATAGTTAATAGTAGATTCGCTACACAAACACATTTTTCTGCCTGTTTCTGTCCTATTTGGGCCGCTTCAGGCAAATGATTATATGTGTTTTAGATTCCTGTTTCGAGAATTGTGGGATTTCTTTATTTTTTGATGGGTGTTGTTAGGTAAGGGGAGTTTCTCTATTGTTTTATTGCTTTTTTTTTCTTTGCAAAGTTTGTTTTATGTGTGTTTTGCTGGTGGTTATAAGTTACGTATTAAGGGGTATGGTCCGGGTGTAAGAGTTTCGAACGAGTAATAACAGAAAGACAGCAAAACAAAAACAACAACACGGATTTAAATCCCATCCAGTCCGTCAATGATCCGTTCCTTTATTCCCGATCACTAAAGATCCATTTCTCCTGATTTTTGATGAACAACTTATTGATTGAATGCTGACAAATGTGTGAATGTTAAGACAAAAATTGCTGACTTGTAGAGTTGAATTATCAAGTTCCACTCTCAAGTACTAATGTCACCATGGTCTTATCCCATATAGGCTTAAAATATATCCTCTCCACACCCCCCCGTTCCCGCACCTGAGGTTAACATTCTAAAAGTTTTCCAACAAAACATCGTCAAATACTATATCTGCCCACACGTTAAATGAACTATGAACATTTTAGCATCTTCTTATTTCTAATATATGCTTTGTTTGGTATTTGCAGTTTTACTATATGCTCAATCATGACTATGGATAATAGCTTTCACGTATTTGTTCAATAATTCTTATCCGTGATATCACCAGTTACCATGTTAGTAAAAATAATTATACGCATGATGATATAAAAGAAATAGCAGGTGGGACAGAGAGAGGGTGGGTACTAGAAAGGATCCAGGTATAGAAAAGAAATTGAAAGTAGGAAAAATACAGCCAATATGAGGACGGTCACTGCGCATGCGCCTCTTCCATTGCCGACCAATGCCACTTGCAAAACAGCCCCTTCCACCTTCGCAAGACACATCTCTCTATAGCCACGCGTTGTGGCGATGATATGTCGAATAACTGGCAGATTAATTACAAAATAAAAGCAAAAACAAAAAGCGAGAAAAAAAACAAAGGGTTTTTATCCCTCCTCTCTCACACACACCTCTTTTCTTCCTTTCTTTCTCATCTCTCCTTACTCTCCCAAGGGAGCCGGATTTTCACCACTGTCCCGAATTCCCTGAGCTCATTTTTAAAACAACAAATGCTGGTAAGACGACTCTCCGCACTACATGATACTGGCGAGAGCCGGGTATTATGGGCTATCAAATGCCCAGATTAAAATGATAATCAGAACAACGGAATGCCCTCATCAATGAAACGTAATCTCTGCAAGGAATATAATAAAGAGAAAGACAAGATGGTAGAAAAGAGATGGAAATAGGTCTGGTTAGTCACTTGATAGAAACCACCACGTTACTAACGTCGTTTGGCAGTACTCTGTGTTGGGCTTGAAGTAAAAATATGGAAAAGGAGGTGATCAATGAACTTATTACTCCACTTGATTTTTGCGGGGCAGTGATCACAAATTTTCAAAAACAAGCATGTATGCTACTGGACATGAATTGAGGGATATAGCACAAACCTACATTGCAAATTGACCCCAAATTTAAAATACCGTTCATGATCAGAATTTTCAAAAAATAAATCTTTTTGTTTTTTAGACACAAAGAGTACATTTTGACATTTGTAGGGCCTGTACGCGTGATACATACATCAATACATATATACATAGCCATCCAGCCTTGAAACCAGACCAACTTGAAAACTCAAGAAACCTATGTTGACATTTTGAGTGGCAATTTTGGTTGACTGTTTCTAATATTGGGACTGCTGTCTAATGGTCATGACATTGTTTCTCTAGATTTTGCTTTCTGTAAAATATTGAAAAATAATGATGTAAAATCGCTGTCCGGCAAATGAAAACTATTGTAAAACATCTAAGTGAATGTGATCTTGACTCAATATATATTCAAGTTGGTGCACATATTAAAACCTTGTACTAAACATTTTTATTTTACACCTAAATATCAATACTAATAAAAATAACACTCGTCATAGCTGCAATTACATAATTGTAATATCTACACGGTTGGGTGCGATTGAAGTACTTTAATATGTTGGTACTGGATCTCCGACAACTTCGCTGGGGCTCGAACCAAGAAATACACGTTTTACTACAAAGACCCAACAATGATTATTTGAGTGCAAATTATTGGTCCTTTACATTAAATCATTCACTATTTTTATAGAAACAATGCAAACTGTAAGTATATGTAATATTTACAAGGCATCATGAAATATTTAATTTACAATAATCTCTAAAATTGTTTCTTTTAAATCCTAAAATGTTTTATAGGCAGGAGATCACTGAAAATAAGATTTTTCGGAAAATCATTTTTCTTCAAAATGTTCGTCATGAAGACTCGGTAAAGACACCTCAAGAAGAGAGAAGAAAAAAAGAAAAATGTTCTTTCCTTCCTTTGAAAGTGTTCAGGAGATTTTCAATCGCCGTAGTTATTTCTATTGATTAGATTATAGAAATTTTCAATCTATTACTGAGAATGGATCAATTCGAATCGTAAAAGAACAAGCGTACAGGTATCATCATTACATTTGACTTTCACATGAAGTATACCACTTTTAATACATTTGAAAAATAACTTTTTAAACTGTGGTCAAATTTTCAGTAGCAATATCTTTTCACATTGTATGGTGGACAGACTAGAGACTTTTTTAAAGAATGAAATACATGATTACTGAAAAAAGTACACTAATTCCAATCATCAACTGTTCCAAAGATCTATCAGATTTTCGAATTGTTTGATATATTGTGATTAAAATCTTTTTCTGGTAATATACGTAATTTTTCTTTGTCCATATAGGCTGACACTTTGACGCAAAAGGCTCGACCAACTGTTACAAGGAACTATTGCAAACTTAGCACCTCCTCTCAATTTGTATCTGTTGTGCATGAAATGCAACAGCAAAGATACGTGAAGTTGGGTATTGGTATTTTATTGGAAAATTCCGGTACACGTATCTGCCAAAGTCAGTTGTCCATGGATTTAATTCTTGATGGAGATATTTACATATAAACATCGTTGTAAAGGACATTTTCTCAGCTTTGTAAAAGGCCAAATATCTAGCTTGACATTTTTGATTGAAACTTTGTATGTGTAGCAGAAACAAATTTACAATATACTCTGTTAGATAGCAGATGGAATTATTTTTCCTATTGTATGTATGTATGTATGTATGTATGTATGTATGTATGTATGTATGTATGTATGTATGTATCTACCGAGTAATGAATCCATACTCCATAGACTGTGTATTGTTAAGTACACAAATACTGAGTAAGTTTTGGTACAATGTTAAATATCTAGCTTTTTGTTTTTAGTACAAAACTTCCCATGTTGCTGCTGCTGATGAAATGCTGAAATATGTAAAAGGGAAAGATTTAAGGAAATAATCGATGAAGTACGAAATTATATTTCATCGATCTCATGTCGTCATCGAACAATTTACGTAAAGTGTGACGAGCTGTGAATCAACAACGCAGATCTATATAATAATCATGGTGTTGTGTTTCTTTATATATTATAAAAAACAAAGCATTGAAAGCGAAAACGTAGTGGTGTAGATAAAAGGAGGGAAAATGGACGCGAAATAAAACAATCAATAGTCAAATACAAAATAACATTGGTTTAAGGACAAAAATGAAAATAAGTGAAGCTAAAAAATTGAAAAAAAGAAAGCCAAGCAGAAAAAACGAACAAATCATCTTGCATATACGTACTTATACACACACACACACACACGGACTCTCTCTCTCTCTCTCTCTCTCTATATATATATATATATATATATATATATATATATATATGTATATATGTGTGCGTGTATGTGTGTGTGTGTGTGTGTGTGTGAGTCGGATACACAATATCCTTTTACACATTATATATATATATATATATATATATATGTTTATTTATATATGAGTGTGTGTGTGTGTGTGTGTATGTATGCATATATGCGCACATACACTAGAAAAAAAACCACTATGTACATAACCAAATAATTATACCCTTACATATACGTGTGTGTGTATATATATATATATATATATATATATATATATATATATATATATATATATATATATATATATATATACATGAATATATATACATGTACGCGCACATACACTGAAATGTTCCAGTTTGTACATTCACAAATAATCTATTCTTAAATTCACAATAAATAAATACAAACAGTAGTGACCAGAAGTGATCTCCGGAGATAATATTTGTAAGATATTTGTCTATGGGGGTATATTTCCAACTTTCAACATTATATGTTGGAGGAAGATTGAAAGAACATTTAGTGAAAAGAAAATGGCAAAAAGAGAGGCTACAGCCTATCATTGAATCTAGTTTTAATCTCTTATGCAAAGTAAAATAGTATGCTCATAGGAAATAAAGCTTACATTGACTAAAATATAATCAGTATTTAATGTTTCGTTGGTATTTCCTTGTTTCGTCCCTTCATCACAGCAACCATTCTTATGGACTCAAGAAGATTTGCAAATGTGTCTAGTGTATTTTTTGTGAAGCCTTTTAATTCATCTCAAGCTGAGGTTTATCGAAAGTTCCGAGTAACTTACCTCGATTCTGATTAACAATTTCCCAAAGGTTTTCGGTCAGATTAAGGTCAAGCAACCAAGGAAGCCACACAAAGACTTCCAAACGCATGTGTGCGAGAAAAGCCCGATGCTTTTGCGATCGTTATCGTATGAATGCATCGAAATAGGTGTTCGATCTCCAAGCAGATTGTCTGTACTCGACAGCATTGTCTTCTGCCTAATGTCCCTAGTCTTGGTAGTTTTTTTTCTCTTCGGTTCAAACAGTTTTATAGATCCTTCCAACGCTGGCTGCATACCATGCATCTTCATACCATTATGCTTCCCCCGCCCTGCTTAACAGTGTCACACGTTCAATTGGGATTAAAACGCTCTCCTGGCTTCTAACGAGTATACCATCCGACACAATCTTCTTGAATTTTTATTCGTTGAGTCAGAGGAAACGGCTTCAGTTTTCCACAGTCCAATCCTTATGCTTCTTTACAAAAGGAAGACAATTTTTGAGGCTGAAAAAATTGATAAATGGCATCTTAGCTACTACAAAACCTCCTGATTTCAATATTTTGTAGACGTTTTCTCGAACTATGGGTTCAAATTTGAGTTTTTTTGCCAGTGCACATCTCATTTAGGATTTAGAAAGCTTATAAGGCAGTCACGAGTTGATATTATTTCCACACTCTGCTCAAAACGCCCATTAGTATTCTTTGACTAGTCATTGTGCTTTACATTCGGAACTGTACTTCTCTCACTACGCTTTGCAATAATTCTGTAGACAGTGTGATAATTCAAATTCAGTACACGGGCGATATTCGATTGACTTGATTCAGCCATTTTGCAAATACCCTTTTTGGTTGCAGTGGAGAGCTCCCTAGGTATACTACTTGTATCTGTTTCCTTAAAATCTTTTTACATCTATTTATGATGGGGAGACCGGGGCTAGTTGGTACATTTTTCCATTTGAATGGTTGTGACTTCATGATGAATTAATTCATTAAGACACAAATTTGACCCATTCAAAAAAAAAAATTTTTGTATAGAAAATTTCTTTTGGGCTGGTCGTTTGAATCTGAAATATTTGTTAGCATTCCAGTCAAAATGTACGAACCTACGCCATTGCAATGCAGATTGTTTGAACAATCTGATTGAGCCAGATAGCTCTCTTTAGAGTAGGTACAGAGGCTTTTCATTTGTTGTAGTAATTGAGTAATGATAATTTCAAACCAGACAGAATGAGCAACAGAATGTATTTCAGTAAAACGTAAGGTTTTAGGAACATAATGATGGTGGGACCAATTGAGTCATATGAGAGTGGGCCTCAACGGTGCATTGCAACGAGGTAGAAAATGGTAAGAAGAACAATGAAAAAAATGCCGACACCAATGACTTATTTGAAGTTTATTTCGTTATTTTGCAGTTGTTTTGTTTTTCCTGTATTTCAATTACATACTATTACCACAAGCCAAGTATTATAGCTTACAATGTACCTGCCAGCCTAGAATACATGGTTTTCTTTACATTCTATCCCAAGAAAACATTCTGACAAAAGGTGTTTGATATAAATTGTATACTGCCACTTTCAATAAACATAAAACGCTATCAACAACTGCACAATACATCATGGAGTGGGAACTCGTTTGTCAAACAGAAAAAGTTATCAGATTAAAAATATATTCTTAATACAAAACATTTTGTGCTTACTACACTCAGTAGAAAATAGGTAAGGATTTAATCTGCTCCATTTGAGGCTAACTGTGGCGCCATCAATAGGTGGAAACAAGAATTAAAACAAGTAATTCAACCTGCCCCTGTGTCCAACTAGCCCCAGTCTTCCTGGTGTATTCTTCAATGTCCAGTGTTTGATATTCGAAATCCTGGCAAATAATGCTTATCACCAAAAAATGCAAAATATATCTCATCGGAAAAATATGCGCTAATAATTATATTTGAGTGTGTTTAAAATTGCAATACCATCGTGTTAATTCTGTCGCTTTTTTAGGCCCATATGCGACTGTACATTTGTTTGTTGTGCATATTGACAAATAAACACACGCACTCACATTAACACGTAAACCTATATATACATTTATGGAGAAATATAGATACCAAAATTGAAAGATAGTTATTGATATAGATGTAGAAAGATTATACATACGTAGATATGTATGAGTTCAGGTGTATGCAAGTATATGTATGCGCTTGAAAGATCATTTTCCAGATGCGTGAAAATTAGCCTTAATTTGTGTTTACAAGTGTCGGTTTATATGAATATCGTCCATACGCCAGTGTTTGCCAACTTAGCTATATTGTATTTGAAGAGTTTGGAAATTACATCTCGTGACAAAGAACAATAGGGCTTGTTGGAAAAATCAATGCACATTGCATGAAAGGAACAACTCTGTCACACTTTAATGATAATGGTGGAGCAAAAATATCAAGGCAGGTACAATATTTGAATTCATTTTTCTTTCATTTTTTGTCACATTTCCATTTTCACTTTACCGACCGGATCCTCTAAGTGTTTAAAATGCCTACAAGCACGAACGAGTATTAAATAAATATCTCAATATGTAATCTAAAAATATATCCATGTTAATATATATATACATATATATATATATATATATATATATATATATATATATATATATATATATATATATATATAGAGAGAGAGAGAGAGAGAGAGAGAGAGAGATTGGCTTGTATACGATTTTGATACAAATGCATTGCATTTTTGCGCACGCACACGCACACACGCGCACACACATATATATGCGATTATGGAAATAGAAATTTACGATTTGTATCAAAGAGATCGATTCATGCATTCTTTGACTTAATACACATATATATATATATATATATATATATATATATATATATATATATATATATATATATATATATATATATATAAAATAAATGTCTGAGTCTTCGCTATACACCCATGCACACGTATATGTGTGAGTTTTTCTGTGTGTATTTCTGTTTCTGCATAAGCACACATGTATTTGTGTGCATAAATATACGTGAATAGACGTATGCATATAACCCTGCATTGTCATTTACGTCAAAAGTTGCTTGTCCGGCATTTCCATAAAT
>OY735198.1:27572027-27602027 GCA_963457665.1 Thysanoteuthis rhombus
TAATGATTTTTTTTGGCTACAAATGTATTTCATTCTTCGTCCATTCTTTGCGAAAAAAAAAAGAGAGAGAAGCAAAACCAGATGATGCAGAGGTCGTTTTCTCGAGATATTTTGTTGAACTTTCACAATTCGATAAATTTTGCATTGTTCAATTGGCCTTAGGTAATAACTACATATATAATGGGACGCTGTCAGCTTCAGAAAAGAAATTTTGATGCATTTTTTTTTTTAAATTGTTGAAGATGATTGAATCAATATCGGAAATTGAAAATAAAAAAAGAACCAAAACAGAATTCTATTCGTATAATTGAAAAACAGCAAGGAGTGCCAGGAAGGGTTACATGTCTAGATACATCGAGCGACTGACAGGGAGAAGGACAGACGAAAAGATAGTCCAAGAGAGATAAAGAAAACTTTAACTAAACCAGAGAGAGACTCAGAAACCTGGACTACAGAACAAGAAAGGTGATAACAATACAGAAAGCCTTGTACCCGAGAGACAATGTTGACAGACTTCATGCAAAAAAGATAAGAGGAAAGAAAAGGAATCGTCGACTCGAAGCCTAGATTCTTTCCCTTCTCTAGATCAGGTTGTCTTGCTGAGCAGGGGGGGGGGGTAGAAAATTGGAACTCTACAGTCAATGAAGGATATTGGTGCGGTACTGTTGTTTTATGGAACCCCAATTTCATATTTTCATACGCTGATGTTAGCTCAATCATGTCACCCTGCAATCAGACCATGCCTCTCCATCAACGGTGAAGGTCACCATCTGATATTTGGATTATACAGCTTGTCGAGCTTGCTTACACTACAAATGGTGACGAGTGTGACACGTACTCCACAGGTGGAATGCCTATCATATAAGACAGTATTTTTTAGGTTTATTAGATTTTTTTCCGAATATACCCTTTTGACCATCGGGGTTTCAAGCTTATGTCGCCTGTTTTAGTAAAAAAAATATGCCTCTGTGCCCCCCCCCCGGAAAAGTGACAGCGGATGCCCATGACCGGACACCCAAGGTATTATAGATGAATCAACACGGACATGGATACGTAGAGGAAATTAAAGAAAGAAACTGTATTCCTTTGAGAACGTCCAAGTAAAACACCATGAGAAATAAGTATATACAATCTAAGATGGACTGGACACCGAAGACCTGCAAATGTAAATTCTACCTGAATAAAGATGATAAACCTGTAAACCACATAGTATACAAGTGTGATAAATTAGTCCATGATATCAGAATTAACTCTATGGAGAAAAGCATAACAATCCTTGGACTTTGAGATTCATTGGATCACCCAATCCAGGCTACAAGACTTGAACTTGTTATGAACAGGTTGAACAAAACCAGTCAGTGGATTTTCTTGTTCCGACACAACACGGGTTGAAGTTGAATGAAAGTGAAAAGCTAGATAAGTACCGAGACCTGACCGAAACAAAAGAAAAATATGGAGAATAAAGATGACGGTCATGTAAATCACGGCTCAACCTCCCCGCCCCCCAACACTCTCTGATAACTTTTCAAAGTAGTTGTGGGAACTAATGATCTGATGGGGAGACGACACTACCCGGAAGACATCACAACTGAAATACAACAGGAGTATTGTGGGGAACATCTTTTACTTGATGTATAGTGAGAGCCACCAGTCAATCAAAACTCAACTACTACTACTACTACTACTACTACTACTACTACTACTACTACTACTACTACTACTAGGAAGAGGAAGAAGAAGAAGAAGAAGAAGAAGAAGAAGAAGAAGAAGAAGAAGAAGATCAACAACAACAACAACAAAAACAACAACAACAACAACGAAAACAAAAAGAATAAGAAAAAGAATGAGGAGAAGGAGGAGGAGGTGATAAGGTAAAAATATTATTAAGAAGAGAGAGACGATGAAGAAGACAACAATTATATCATCAGAAAGAAAACAGAAAATTGAGAGGAAAACGCAAAACATCAACAGCAATAACAACAAGAACAATCATATTACTCATGATAAATAACTCACCACCACAGTCAATAATCGAACAACTGAAGCGTCAAAATTTGAAGTCATGTATAAAATTCCATTGAAGAATAGATATGGTCAGAATGAAACATATGACATCAATGAGAAAAAATTAACTAAAGAAAAGAAGGACAAAAAAAGAGGAGGGTCAAAAATTAGCAGAATACACAAAGAGAGGAAAAACTAAAGCCAGGAAATACTATTTGACAGAAGGAAAAAATCTGAAATCGGTTTGAATCAATGCCCGAACCAAGTCCTTTGCATCTGTGGGCGATACAAGTGATGAAACGAAAGGAAAAAAATCTTATAAGGATTATAGGGAGGAAGAGGCTTCAATTGAAAAATATTGAAAGAATAATGATATAAGAAATTGCAAAAACTTACGAAGTTGTGCTATTCTGTGAAGAAGACGCTAAGGACATATCAAAAGCAATGTACGTTGGAATAAGCAACATTCCGAAAGGAAAAATAAATAAAAAGGGATAAATATATATGCAGAAGATATCTCTATCCGGTGATTTCATTATGGATGAATGGATGAAAATGATTTTTTTTTAAGAATATGAAATAAAGGAAATAGAAATTCGCTGTAAAATTTAATGGCATTCTCCATAATCCAGTGTGCCGCTCGAGCAGTTCTGTATCTGAAACTAATGCTGTCTTAATTTTGCCTCGAAAAATGGCCTGTCTCGATATTTCATTTCACTACATTTATTTCTGTTTGATTCTTTCTGTCAATTTCTTTTTTGTTTACTCTCCTTTCTCAATACTTACTCTTTTGCCAAAGACACTTATTTTCCTATTCTCTGTCTGTCAAAGTCAGCCGGTGACAAAAGATGGTGGAGCCGTAATAAACGCTAGAGTCTGTATTGCAGGTGATCTTATAAGGACAATATTTCTATCAATGTTAAAGAGAATACTTGCTATGATGCTAAAATATTGGTTAAAGGTTTTGATATTTTCATTTCTTGACTTGGGAATTTTTATATGTGCTTTCCATGTAATGAAGAGCTTGAAAGTAAATGAGATGGGTAATAAAATGATGATATTGTACAAAACCAGGAACAAAAAGGATCGTTGGACAAGCAAAAGCAAAATAGCAAAACAAGCAAAAGCAAAATAGCAAAACAAGCAAAAGCAAAATAGTAAAACAAGCAAAAAGCAAAATAGCAAAACAAGCAAAAGCAAAATAGCAAAACAAGCAAAAGCAAAATAGCAAAACAAGCAAAAGCAAAATAGCAAAACAAGCAAAAGCAAAATAGCAAAACAAGCAAAAGCAAAATAGTAAAACAAGCAAAAGCAAAATAGCAAAACAAGCAAAAGCAAAATAGTAAAACAAGCAAAAGCAAAATAGCAAAACAAGCAAAAGCAAAATAGTAAAACAAGCAAAAGCAAAATAGCAAAACAAGCAAAAGCAAAATAGTAAAACAAGCAAAAGCAAAATAGCAAAACAAGCAAAAGCAAAATAGTAAAACAAGCAAAAGCAAAATAGCAAAACAAGCAAAAGCAAAATAGTAAAACAAGCAAAAGCAAAATAGCAAAACAAGCAAAAGCAAAATAGTAAAACAAGCAAAAGCAAAATAGCAAAACAAGCAAAAGCAAAATAGTAAAACAAGCAAAAGCAAAATAGCAAAACAAGCAAAAGCAAAATAGCAAAACAAGCAAAAGCAAAATAGCAAAACAAGCAAAAGCAAAATAGCAAAACAAGCAAAAGCAAAATAGTAAAACAAGCAAAAAGCAAAATAGCAAAACAAGCAAAAGCAAAATAGTAAAACAAGCAAAAAGCAAAATAGCAAAACAAGCAAAAGCAAAATAGCAAAACAAGCAAAAGCAAAATAGCAAAACAAGCAAAAGCAAAATAGCAAAACAAGCAAAAGCAAAATAGCAAAACAAGCAAAAGCAAAATAGTAAAACAAGCAAAAGCAAAATAGCAAAACAAGCAAAAGCAAAATAGTAAAACAAGCAAAAGCAAAATAGCAAAACAAGCAAAAGCAAAATAGTAAAACAAGCAAAAGCAAAATAGCAAAACAAGCAAAAGCAAAATAGTAAAACAAGCAAAAGCAAAATAGCAAAACAAGCAAAAGCAAAATAGTAAAACAAGCAAAAGCAAAATCGTAGGACAAGCGGAAGCAAAATAGTGGGAAAAGAAATGAATCACACTGGACGTACCAAATACGTGTCTCCATTCAAACAAATTGGTGTTATGTATGTGGTGGGATTGGAAAAGACTGTCTCTCATGAAGCTTTTCCAGAAAGGCAAATGAAGAATGTAATGTAGAACTGTCCTCATTAAGATCAAATAAAAGCAGCGATCAACGAAAATGAAAATTGACTCATGAATTAAATTGTGGTTGAAGGGTGTTGTATATATATATATATATATATATATATATGTATATATATATTGTCATCATCCACAGACATCTGTTTCGATGTATTACATCTCTTCAGTGTGGCTATAGACTTTCCATTATCCCATCCAGTACCGCGAGGCAGTATTGAAACCTTCACTTCGGACCCGCGACTGATATCCTATCTCTGGACTACGGAACTGGACAGTCAGAAACACTGGATTTAAGTGATGTATTTGTTTACCCAGAAATCCCTCATCCACCAGAATGCTATATATGTATTTGTGTGTGTTTTCATATGTATATGCACATATACGTGTATATGCATGCATATATATATGTATGTGTGTACTAAATATATGATAAAAGAAACTAAATGAAGTAAACACAAATTTATGATTTACGGTTAAAATATGTGAAAACAATGAACTACATTGTGAATGTAGCTTAGTTATGAATGGAATATTCTGTGTTTGTGTTTGCGTTCGTTCATGGGATGGAGTGGGGGTACATTGTATTTGACAGTACAACGCTGTTATTGTATTTTTGAGATTTTTGATTTCTCTGTTTGTGAAGTCGGAAAAAATAGTATTTTGACTTATGTTCATATTTGGTGTTTTAACTCTAATTTTGTTGCTGGGTTGGTGTAATTTTATGTTTTTTGTGTAGTTTTGAAGTGAAATTTTGGGATTTCTTTCACTAATTTGTATTTTAGTCATTAGAGTCGTAATTTTGTGGCACATTACGTTATATGGATTTGCTTTCGTATCAACATTTCGATAGGGGTTCTGAACTTTTGTTTAGAAGTTTATTTGGGTTAGGGAATATTATGATTGCAAGACAATGGATATATTTTTCAAAAAAATATAGTTATAAGCAGGTACAATTCTTTAAAATTTGCTATTTTTAGTGAGCTTCTTTTTTTTTTTTTGTTCCTACATGTATTTTGATAGCATCGTGTTGCATTCGTAATTCTTGATCATAAATGATGAATTGTGTTAGTAGCTCTGTGTCCATGTTATTTCCAACTCTCATATGTATACATTTGTTTGTTTTCTTGGGATTCGTTCGTGGCTAATCGTGTTTGGGAACCGAACTCTTCATAGGTAGATATAAAAGAAAATGATAACAATGCAAGAAAACCGCCGACAAGCACCTATGACTATAAAGAAAATACACCTGCCCATTAAAGGTAAATTGCTTATAAATCCATAATCGTAGTTGTGGTATACGATATCTGATTGCGGGCTAAATCCTTTCGAATTCTGCGTTGTTATTAGAATTTTACAGAATACACATATTGCAGGGAATTCGATTTTCAACACATAAACTTTCGAAGTGATGTGTGTTTTCCATGAGAAACATTTTTGACCCAAGTAAAAAAAAGTCTTTCTCACTTTGCAAACAAGTGCCTAGAACATGCTGTATTGTGGTGTTGATGATAGAATGGTCTATGTTTATGACGAGTGTCGAGACACGGTATATACTCCAAACTTCAAGCACCTTCGTTCAGAACCTTTTCTTGGAAGAGAAAGAAAAGAAAACTATGTGTATGGGTCTGATTGATACATTATAAATTGGGCTACTTAGTCTAATGTAATTGTATGCAATGGAGACAGAAAAAGAACAAAACGCCAGCAAAATAACAAAACAAACTGAATACAAATCATTGGCGTCGTCATTCTATTCTTACTGTTCTTTTTCTAGGTTCAATCTTATTTCAATGTATTATTGAGGTCCACTTTCATATGATTCTACTTGTCTAATCAGATAATCATTATATTCCGAAATTATTTTTGTTGAATCAAATACATTATTCTGCCAGGACTTGAAATTTCATATTTCTCAATTATAACAATTTGTTCCAAATAGTAAGAGGACGAACTTGCCCAATCAGAATGGATGCATTATCCACAGATGTTAAAATTGTAATATAGTAAACTTGACAAATGTTTCAAATTTAAATGACCTTTCCAGAAGAGGTCGTTTTCCCAAGTAACATTTGATCATATTTGCATTTTTATGAAATAATTTTACAGAAAGTGACATCCATCCATAGGGGAAATGAACCAACTATCTTAGTATATATATATATATATATATATATATATATATATATATATATATATATATTCTAAAAGCTTTACAACTATAAGCACTAAACATTAAAAAGCTTTTTTTCCAATTCTTTTGACTCACTTCAAATACTCATTTCCCCAGTATCTGATGAGTTAATTTATGTATTTTTTCGTCAGTGTTTTTCTCTGCTTTACATTTTTTTACTTTGTTATCATGGTACTATATGTAAATTTTCTTGTGTTGGGATTATCAGTTGTTTACCATGTAATAGATTCGGGATTTTAAAAACAAAACAGTTATATTAACATGTCACCAAAGCTGTGTTGATTTAATACCACTTCCCTTTCAGTTATGATTTTAGTATATAGCTTATGTTATTATTGTTGATTTTTATTTTTACAGGGTATTATCATGATGTATTGTATATGGATGCTATTTTATACTACACATCATTCATTTTTTTTTTGTTTGGAACAGGGCTTATTTACGTGGGTTACCCCCAAAACGTATTCAACGTTGAGGGACCAATAAAATAACAACAGACGTAGCTCGTTGTATGTATCACCTCTATTGAGTGTTCGTCCATGTGAATATCAAATACGTTGTATTGGATTTAATTTCACACTGCATGCAAGCCAATTTATCATATTTTAAGAATAATAATCTATGATATTTGTAAGAATTATTAATTACTAAAAGATTATTCGATTTGATTCTATACCAGCATATTCAAAGGAAGATTTTTACAATTTTTTCCACTCACCTCAAAGTCAATTCGTCCATATCGTATAAAATCATGCTTCCATCAATTTTTCTCCAAATCATAAAATATAGTATCCTCGTGTAAATGGTCCAAAATGAAATCAAACCATTTTCTAGCGGAATGGGCTATTCCAATGATTTACTCGTATAATTTGTTACTGGATATTCCATCTTCGATCCCCCACCCCTTCCAATTACCTAATACACTGACAAAAACTAGGTCCATCTCTTTGGTTACCTATTTCCATTAACATTGATGCAATCTATTTATTTTGATGAACATCATTTATTTATTCTATTTTCATACTCTCGTTGACATAATCTCTAATTTTCGTAATTATTTTATTATGGTCAAGTTGAAAAGTTTTAGATGGATCAGGATGACTAGTTATGGCTTTATTAAGTTGTCTAAAATATTACTAATTGCATCGCTTTGATTGACAATTTTCACAACTAAAGAAACAATTTTCCGTATAGAATCAATAGAACTAAGAAAAGCTCTAGCTATTCTCAAATATTTTGATAATATAGTTCCGTAAACGATATGTATATATATATATATATATATATATATATATATATATATATATATATATATATATATATATATATATATATATATATATATATTGTGTGGCTGGGCGTTTCCAAGAGGGTTATCATTTATGTAAAGTGAATGATGACCGGAAAAGATTACGATTCCATGATTTTATACCAAGCAATTTACTGTGGTGGCAGTTATGCTGTAATGTTCAAAGCATACAGGAACAGCATTATTTTTTTTCCTTTTCATGGATTCGAATGCGTGCTCCGTATATAAAGTGAGCATTTTGGACATTATTCAACCTCCTTTGTTTTTTTCATATATGTATGCATTTCTCAGCATAACTACATAGTCGAACATACTTATATATGGAATTATGGATCCATTACATTATGCTTAGTTGAAAAATCATTATTCGATTTCAATAATGGAAGGTAGATAATTGCACTGATTATTCTTACTGCGAAGTCATTCGAGTTGTTTATTGTTGAAGAACTTTGTATATATCATATCAAAAGGGCAGGAGCGGATACGAAGATTGAAAAAAAATGCTCTAATAGGTATATATGTATGTCTGCTGGAAGCTGGGATAAATTAAGTGATATTGGATACCTTTGATGCAGTTGATAGATTAGATAGATTTGCTGCAGTACCAATCGATAAATCAGAAATTACAAAGATTGTCTGAGGATTTTAGATCTATATTTGTGATTCGATGGAATCAGTAAATAGACAAAGTGACCTATGCGCGTGTGCAGACGCACACACAGGCTTGATTTTTATCAGGGACAAAGACAAAATTGTGTCACTCGGTGAGGATCGACCTTATTTAATCTGCAATATTATCTTGTCAACCATCACTGAACAGCAGGCACACTGTTCATTTACTTTTGCTTGGCACAGGACCACAATATTGTAGCACTCAGTGACAAGTGAATTCATTACACTGGTGAATAGTCTGAAAGACTAGACGGTTAAACATCTCTGTACAGAGAAGATAAATTGATAGATATGGCGACAAAAGAAAAAGATTACGTCTTCCTCTTTTCCTTCTCTTCTTTTCTTTCTTCTCTTACACTTCCTGGTTTTCATCCCTGAACTAGAATGTCGGATAAATTAAAGAATCTATGATTGAACGAATGAATGAACCAACGAAAAATCCATTAACAACTCATTCCGAATTTCGGATTAGTTCTTAATGAACATTCGAGATACAGAATAGAAGGAGGTTGAAGATGATGGCATAGGAATTAGTGTCTTAATAAGTCACTTAAAGGACGGAAGACCAAGTGTTTGAGAAGCGTAAGGGACGCACACACTCATGTCATGCTTGTGTAGAAATAGTTGTGCAGACATCTTTTGTGCGCATTGGACAACGCAATTGACTGAGTTTACGTATGCGTGCATGGATAAAGTCGACTTGATATGTATGTATACATTTATACGTTCATTTACACTTATAAATATTCTCAAGTGGGGGCGTGAGCCTGAATACCGTTACATATTTACATGTTTCAAGTGGAAATAACATACATCTCTACTTATTTATATTTATATAAAACATAATCATGTCCTAATTCATCAATATGCGTATATACCAGTGCAACTAAAAAATCTGAAAATTCTAGGCTGTAAATGACTTCCTGATAGAAAGAGAAATTTGATGAGGTCCTGCATTTCTTGGTAGAGTGACTTCGGGAGATATTTGAAATGTCCAGTAAACACTGCAAAAGCTGAGTAACTACTTGATCTTTTCAAATTCAATGAACTTTCGGTAACAACTCGTGCACTTCGAAAAATGGGTATATGCACCGATGAGCTAGACCTTTATGCATAATAAGATGTTGGTCCTCCGGGTAACCCCCAAATATCCCTTTCCCAATTAGGCATAGACTCCACATGACTTCTACAATTTCCCCTGAGATCTGGCACCAGGATGTTAATAGCAGATCCTCCAATTTCTGCAAGTTATATGGCAGAGGCTCTGCAAATCAAACTTTTTGATCTAACGCATCCTATGATTACTCAATGGGATTGAGATCTAGGGGGTTCAGTGGCCAAAGAGCCAGTGAACTATTTTTTTTACATTCTCGAAAACATTCTCATAAAATTCGTGTGGAGTAACAAGAAACATTGTTTTCTGTACCTTGAGTACATTCTTAATACCTTGAAATTTCCAAAGTTAATGATTCATCATTACATTAACTTGTCGCAAAAAGATCCATTCAGGCGTCAGTTAATTGTCTCCATCACAGACCATTGACAATATCCGAGTTTAAATGAGGCAACTAAAACCTCACTTACCTTAGCTGCAAGTCGAAATCAACGCACACACCTGCTGGTCGAGTTCCCGGCCGATTGTACAGCTAAATAAACAAAAGCTCTCTGAGAAAGACCACTGCCAGTCAGCTCAACCCATCCTCCTACACAAGTCGTCCCCTTCTTCAATTTTCAGCACGTAAACCATGTCATGTCCGGTGTCACTGTTATATTTGTCATCAGCCAAAACAAAATAAGTAGCCATCATCTCATAATTGAATAAAGAATGCGAGTCGAAGGAGAACTTCCTGACAAGAATTGAACGGCTTCCTTTCTGTCGTTGAGAGTTCACTGTAGTCTTGTGTGGCTCGTACACATGCATCTCTATGATTGCATAGATGCATTGCTGAATTCATGCTTGTCTGTCATTGCTTTAATGAGTTTTGCTGTGATATATCTGATGATGGAAAAAGCTTATCTATCTATTTATCTATGTGCATGTAAATTCATGCATGCGTATGTACGAATTTTCTAAATTTTCTCTTCCAAACGTCATTATTCTTACAACATTTAGTGACCTCATGAGAGTAAAACGAACCTAACTTCATACTTTTTGTGCTTATGAATATCGTGTTACGATAGCTATGCATATAAACAAATGTATACATGTATGTGTTTATGTGTGTATTTGTGTGCAATCTTGCCAGTATATCCCTTTGGATTATTCAGTTGGCTGATGGCAGAATATTCCTGTTTAGACTTCTTGCATAGCTCGTTAGCAAGCAAGTTTGCTAGCGTAATTAATTCCACAGTTACGGTTTACTTCACTCTTGTGCCGCTCTGTCAGACTAAGCCAAGTTTCTCACACGATTTTTATGCGCGTGCTATGCGTATGTACGCACAAAGGTAAAAAGTTATGCATTTATATATACGTAAGTTTGACTGGGCAGGTTGAAAATGATTCCTTGAACTCGTTTTGATGAATTTCTGGTCGTTTTTTCAAGAATATCTCTCACTCTTGAGCTGATTTATATGATTGCAAAATCTACTTATGCAAAGACGTATTAAGCTGGCATTGGGTTACATTGGCGAGGCACACTTTAAATATTGAACTCAGTAAACAAGCAATGGTATCTTACACTAGTTTGAGAATCATAACCAAGCACCAATATATTTTATATTGCTTTAGACAGGCTAAAAACGAGATATAACGATCGTTTTTCATCAAACAAACGAATGAAAAAAGCTCTCGAGCTTTGAAAATCGGCATTCAAAATTTTTATTTTTACCAAGCATCGCTCTAAATCTTGATTGCACCCAGATATTACATATTTGTTTAGTCCGGCCAGAAACCAAAATTGGGATATAAAAGTTGTTTTGTACCGCATAAACAAGTGGAAAAGGCTCATTTGCTTAGAAAATCAGCATACGGAAACCTGGCAATTATTAAGGGTCGAACCCCACTTGATAGCACAAGGAGGAAGTGCCTTTTTACCCTCAAGCAACCCCGGAGGGTGTATTATCAAACTTAATTGCTAACTTTCAGGAATGTATTTCTGTTCAATACTTACTAAGCTGACCTTGATCTGGCCCAGGTCAAGGGTAAGAGAATTGAAGATTCGTGTTTTTCTTGATCTTGTCTTCTGAATAGGGAATGACTGATAATAATCCTTGCTTCCAAGCTCAGCTACTGGTTTGTAAGAAATACACAACCGTCTCAATCGCAAAGCTCGATCAAATTTGGCTAGCAGGCTGTTAGTTCATATGTTCTTACTGACACAGCATTTCGACCGTATATTCTCTAGTCAACTTCAGGTGCATACTTCGTTCTTATTTCTTATTATTCCTGGTATGGGATATCTGAGCATATTGATCATTGTGTTAATTCGTCCCTTTGATGCTTTTTTTTCTCGTTCCCGCTCAATTAGGATATAAATGGATTTCACTATCTGATGCATGGATTGAACTCACGACTACTTCAAAAATAATATCCACTGAGTCAGCATCCGGAAGAACAACAGGTGGTGTAATTTGGACCCTTTAAATCAAATGCCAAATAGCTTTGAATTCTTTATCAGACTCGGTTCATATAGCTCTGATGATTTCTGTCACATTTTTTAGAAGAGGAATCGTCCTTATTATGCTTTGATTTATTCGAATTCTTGTCCTCACCTACAGTAATGGTTCATAGTCAAGTGCCAGGGTTAGTTTTAAGGGTTAGGGATGGAAATTACAGTTAAGAATAAGGATTTGGGATAAGCTGGGTTCAGGGTTAGGCTACGACAAGATATAGGGTCAGGGTTACGTTCGAACGTCAGGATTACGGTTAAAGATTTGGGTCAAGTTTTAAGGGTCAGGATTAGTGTTTGAAGATAACATAAAGTTTTAATGGTAAAGTCAGGGTTGAGGGTTGGAGATAAGTTTCAAGTTTAGGGATCACAGTAAGGTTTTGGTTCGGTTTATGTCTAGGAACAGTGGCGAGGTGGAAATATGGCTTATGATGAGGTTATGTCAAAATGTTAGGACTGAGCTCAGGATTAGGACTAGGATTAAGGTCCAGGGTTAAAGTTAAGGTGTGAGGTTAACGTTCGATATTATAATTATGTCCCGATTATATGTTTACTTTAGGGCGAGGTATAGGTTTATGGTTTGAGATGGTGGCTTAGTGGAAATATGGCAAGAATTACTTGCTGGATTATGGTTAGGTGTTAAGATTTAGGATTAGAGTTAGGATTAGGGGAGTGGTTAAGTTCAGTCATTTGGTTTAGGATTAGTTCTAAGGGTTAGTGTTAGAGACTTGGCTGATTTCAAACTCTGGTTTATGTATATGCAAACAGAGAACCATTTACTCATATAAATGTGTAACTAAGAGTAATTCAGAACACTCACCATATAGCAATGTTTAATCGGCTGGTTCCTCAAACCTGAAGGTTCGATTCCTTGTGCATACCCTATTACTGTGTTTTTACGCCAAATTTCGGCTTGGTAAATGATTACAGAGGTAATTTTAGTAAGCATTCGCAACAGAATTAAGCAGAGAACAGAATGGAGCTCATTAGGATAAACCCCCACTAGAGATTAGAAGCCTCATCAATCAATGACTGTCTCTCACAATTTGAACAGACTGTTCAGCAGATTGGATTCTTCAGTAAATCTATGTCTTTTTCGTATATTTCGTGACACTATCATCAATATTGAGCTCACCTCTACGTCTTCAGCTATTTTCTTTGTACTCAGCGTCATATACACAAGGTTTTGACTGATGCATATCTATGATTATTATATATATATATATATGCAGATGTATATAGTTAAAAAATATTACGCATATGGCAGTTTGTTTTTTTTTCATTTTCAAATATGCCTTCGTGAAAGACGAGAATTGACTTCCTTCTGCACGTCGGTTCTTGGTCACATTTCTAGACAAAATGTCTTCACAAGTGCTGTTTGAAGGAACAAAACGTGGATGGATGAATAAGTATACTTGCGCAAATTACTCTCCAATATTTACCTTTCCTACAAGCAGCAAAGCAAAAAGATCTTACCTTCATAGTCATCCTTAGTAGGGAACAATCATTACACGTGCAATGGTTTATTAAGTTTATACGTATTATTAACGAGAGAATTAAGGGTTCTATAGAGATTAACCGATTTAGAAAAAAAATAGTTACCCAAGTACTTGCATTTTCTTACTCTCTGTAAGCTAAAGAGTTCAAATGTAGGAGAGGGAAGGGTACAGATAAGAAAATAAATGAAGAAGGTACAAGAATATAAGGACAAGTGGATGGGTGGTTGATTGTGTCTCTGTGCGAGGGAGTGATTAAAAGAGGGAAATAAGAAGAAAAAAACAAATACGAAGGTGTGTGTGTGTGTGTGTGAGAGAGAGAGCGAGGGAGAGAGAGAGAGAGAGAGTATTATTTTCATTTGCTTGATAATCCCAAATATCTTTTTAATCCAGTCTCTGATGCAGGAATTTGACGGCTAGCCGGTCATACTTCAAGTAAAATCAGGCCCATAAAGCAAGAAAAGACAGAACAAGAAAGGAATTGATCGAAACCTTGATAAAACTGGGTGTAAGAACAAAACAAAACAAAAGAATATGATAGCTTATTAAGAATGAGTCCGATAACAAAAAATGTTTGGAAAAATACATCAGAAAATTAGGATGTTGATAAAACAGAATTGCAGAAAACTGCGAAGAATAATTGTATAAATTATTCATCTCACAAGAAATACAAGGAAAATACTTGAACAGATGAAGTAATATGTTCATAAATACAAAAAAAGCACACACACACGATACGCATACTTTAACTTGTATATGTTGAATCATGAGCAAGCAGGAAAACACTTACATCCATCTATCAAAAAGATATAACAGAAAATCCCTTAAAAAACGCACTAATATTTGCAAAGAAATACTATCATTCACACGGAAAGAAAAAACAATATTAATACACACCAGCCCAGTTCCAGAATACATTCATTCATATTGGCAGTTACACACGTTGACGATTCTAAAATTTGATTTTTTTTGTCTACATGAGCACAACGCCATTTTAAACTATTCACAGCGAGGCTGTGAATTTGACAATAGGAATGTACACATGATCATTGCTGTTACATATAGCACAATGACCATACACAAATGAACTCACAAATGCACACGGAATCATGAACATTTTAATTCACACACGCGCACGCTTAATCCTCATATTACCTAGTAATCTATACAAAACAATATTCATTCTATAATACACTCAAACGTTACTCACTCACAAAACACTCACCCCCTTAATCACTACGTCACTAACAGACACACTCACACACACAAAACACTCCCTCTCATATACACAACATACATTTACTTACATTTAAACTGCAGACACGCATGCGCACATGAACATTTGCTCTATCAAGCGAATAAATGATACACATACATTGACTTTTATACACACACCTTTTCCATATTCATAATTATTGACATGATTAAACAGTTACACTTACATACACACACCTACTCACACATTCAGTTACTCACAAATACACACTTACTCGCATCAGCTACCCCACGGATAGTTGGATCTTTTAACATGCTTTATAAATCCTCTGCAGTTTCTAATATCCTTGTAAAAGTATTATCATCACAGTACCTTGAATCATTCAAATATTTTCTGTTTGAGTTTACTCTCATCTCTTCCCAGTCTGTTTTTACTTTTATATAATTTTCATTTACATCTTGTTCTCGCATTGAGTGGATCACTTTCCTGTGTTCTACTGAGTCATCATAGTTTACATAAGCCAAACAAAGCATTTTGCTGATTTCTGATAAGCAGGCTTAAAGTATGTAGATGATCTATTGCTAAATAGCTACTTCTAAAGCCTACCCGATCGTTTACAAGAATAGTTTGTAAATGTCAGGTAGTAAAAGTAACAATGTGATGATTACAAAGGTCTCTATGGCCGCCTTGATTGAGTCGTAAGATCACTATTCCTAGACAGAAGATTTTAGCTAATTTTTTTTCACCTAGGCATTGTGTGATTAGTTGCGCTAGTCCTTTCTGATAGACCTTCTATAGTGGATCGTGGTTGGGTTGTGTAGGACCCTGTTAAAATTAATCATCAGATTTTTACTTCCATTACCTGAAGAGTAAAGTTGTTATAGAAGGGAAGTTTGCTCAAGTGACCACTCAATCACTCTTTTGTCAGTTATCATGGCTTACTGGAGTCAAAATTTCGCCTCTCTGCAACTATTGACTTTCCACCAGGTGCCTTGAATTATCAAAGTACTTGGCGTGCAGAGAAGCAGAGTTTCTCAAGGACATTGATTTAGACAGCTTCGAAGTTGATCTCGGTTTTCTGTGCTGATAACGATATTTTCGTCAAATACATCCGTATACATGATGCAACCGATATTTTGGGAGAATTTTCATGAAACTCCCGGAACTAATGTAGGATAAAAGTTTAGTGCTAGATTTTATGAGCATCGAATATATATTACGTACTGAACATGCATTATAATATATAATTGAATTCATGTAATCAATTTAAAACACACGCATTCTTCGTATATCAATGCATTCAATACTGTTTATATATATATGTATATATATTTTAATTAATACATTTCATTGTTTGCATGCTGTGAAAACACGAAACTTATTTTACAAAATAAAGCATTTATTGAATGTCTAAAAACCTCCAATGAATATGGCTTTTCTCTAATTTGTTGTTTTTTTTCCTGAAATCTATTGGACCATATAAGTGAAATTCAAATAATCTTTTATTTCCCCCCCTCCTCCTCCGCTCTCTCTCTCTCTCTCTCTCTCTCTCTCTCTATATATATATATATATATATATATATATATATATATATATAGAGAGAGAGAGAGAGAGAGAGATCTATATATATATATATATATATATATATATATATATAGAGAGAGAGAGAGAGAGAGAGAGAGAGAGGTATAGGGAAAAATATCCGTGTGTGTTTCGGGGGTTGCATCCTTCCTAATGTTTGGCTTCAGGTTTTTGATCAATATATCTATAATGAATATCATATCAATATGAATGGTTGCCGACTCTTTTTATATATTTTTTCAATAATCAAGGAATGCAGTTCACTGATGACAACAATGTTACTTGTTATTATCCGATCAGTTATTAGAACAACTATTCTCATTCTTGTTGCTTTGATCATGATATTTTGTCCTAGACGCCCCTCAATATTCGTCGGGTACCCGGTCATCTTTGAGGGGGTTTGCATGGAATCCTTTACTGTTTACGTTATTCATGCTACTCATGCAAACTTACGATGTTATTGGATCCAATAGATCATAGAACAATGGAAATATTCTCCTCTTGACTATTCCCGTGATTTGGAGTTCCTGAGGGAAAAAAAATCAAAACACCATCAGGTTTAGTAAGAAGCTGAAGAACCGAAAAACGACGGGAAATGTTCAAATTTAATTGAAACAAGTAAAGGATGTATCCCAATACACCAAACCTTTGCCAGCAGTTCATAGTTTTTAAATTGTCGAGGAAGTTTCTGAACATTTGTAGTTCGACTTTTGATTATTCGAAAACTATACCAATCATTCGTGTCAAGTAATATCGCAAATGCTGCTGTTCTTTTCAAAGAATCATGGAGAAATTTCAATCACGCTCTTTTATAAAGGCTCCAAGATTTTAGGCGAAGTGGTCAGGTAGATTTCCTGGCCACCTGCTAAATTTAAATCAGATTTTCCTAACATGCGATCTGATGCTTCACCAATGAGTCATCAAACTCTGGAAAAGAAGTAAATCATTTTTGTACAGCTTATGCTGTGGGCAAACCTTGCTTTGTATGCGCACCTCCCGTTGGAAAATTTTGGAGAATCTTAGAAGAACACGTGCACGATTATCAACATGTCTAAGTTCTATTGAGAGGAAAATTCACACTCTTCTCTCAGAATATTCAGCTGCAAAAATATCAGTCTAATAAATTAGTCATCACTTATGAGGAGCAAGCAAAATTTGTAGAGACGAAGAGAAGTGTTTTAGATACGTCCATGTATAAGATATTTTTCGGTCATTCTGTGCGTCGATCTCTAATATGTTGAATATCAATCCTCTCAGCTATATCATGTTGGAACAAGATCTCCAGGTGAACCATCCTCGTCTTTCTCTCCCCGCTCTTCTTCTTCCTACTCATCCTGCTACTATTGTCACAAGAAGTAATGCTAATGCTACTACTTTGTTTAGAAACATTAAAAAATCGGTAATCATTTTTATAGGAAAAATATTTTCTAAATGTAGTCTCTTCTCATCCCCATCTTCTCCATCTTTTTTTTTCATTTTTAAGAGAGGAATGATTTGCTAGTTTGTTTTTTTTATATTTTTTTCATTACTGTTCCAAGGTTTGTAGTTTTTAAATTAAGGTCAGGCTGTCCAGTCAATCAATCCGATTTACCATTCTTACCCCTTTCGTCGGTTGCTGAGAAAAGTTGACTGCGAGGATATGATAATAATTGTAGGTTGCAAGTAATTGAGGGAACCACTGGCAGATATGGATATAAAAATCATGAGCCGCTTAACGTTGAAGATATGGTTCTTCTCATCTAAATCAATTCGTGGCTGGTGATGAAAATGGACTATATACATTCCTTGTCTTGAAAAAAAAAACTTACTAATCACAACAGTGAAAAGACTAAGTTTAATACACGAAAGATTAGTGGTGAGAATCTTATTTCATAGTCCAACTGTTAAGGTTCACCAATTATGAGAATCGTGCAAAATCTGACAAAATCATGAACAAAATTCTGATAGCTTCTGCAAATGAACTATGGTAGCTAGAGATCAAGCTAAGATAAGATTGCATTTGATCTAACGAATTCTTCTCTTATCTAGTCAAACCATCTGACGTCACACTTTCTAAGAATTTTGCTAGATCCATCCTTCTCAGATATCGGTCAATTGAAACAAGGGAATAAATCTGACCTTAAGGGAATATTTGGAAGAGTTTTAGTTCAGTTCATCAAATTTAGATGTTCAGGTTAAGCTGTATGATGGGACTACATCAGTTCACATGTCACCTAAAGGCCAGAAAATGGTCAAGAATTATGCTGACAATATTTTCTATCCATACCCGAACCAGTTCGAAAAGTTTACAAAAATGATGTGGCATGGAATGGATACTTGAAAAAACAGCTTAAAATATGGTGCACGCGAGCTTCGTGGCCTAGGAGTGGCATCTGTGGAAAGTCGCTTCCTACCAGATACCCCTATTACAGTGAACTGGAAAACTCTCCAGCTTTGATGTAAACGAGAAAGGGTTCTTCAATTTCCTGGCCTAAAGAATTAAGGGTATGAATAACAGACAAAAAAAAAAAAACATCATTAATACATTCAACAATGGAACTGTCTTCAACAATGGAAGCAGGTATAATGGGCTATTCCCAAGTGATCAGGCTGATTTTTCACGATGATCCTCGTGAAAATAAACGAAACGAGGTCATAATAGAATATGTAGTTGTCTTTACTACGACTTCCTTTGAAAGGTGTCATTTGGTAGAGTTATGACATCTTTGGTGGTTAAGAAGAAGCACAGATGTATCTCTGTCTATGACATCTGTTATAGACTTGGTAGCCTAAAAATCACAGGTTTACTGACGTTCCATTTACTATGAGGTGTGATTTTATGTCATTCTCCCATGGAAAAAGGGATAGAAAAAGCACTGAAGCATAAAAGTTCTACAACAAACTAATCCGATGTGGTTGCGAAGTCACATGCAGAGGCTGTTGTGAATGCAAAGATGTTCACTTTGAGTCCAATCTTTAGATAAATTGATATTGTGAACCATTGATTCGACCCTGAATCATTTGTCTGATCACCCGTTTCCTTTTCTTATTGGATTCTGCGTACTTTCAAATAGTTTAGTTCCAAATCCGGTACTTTTGTCAAATCTGCACGTTTCTTTCTCAATTGCTGAACTACTACAAGTACCTGAATTTTACCCTAGGCTCAAACATCGACGACTAAATAACTATTGTTGCCAAATGACCCCTTAAAAATCATGTAATTTATCTCTGCTTTGCTTACATATGCAAATATGCACACACACACACACTCACACACACACACACACACACATATATATATAGATAGATAGATAGCAAAGACAACATAAATAGGATAAACAATTGAAAAAAATCATAATCATTCGGACAGATCATATATAAGCATCTCTCTCTCTCTCTCTCTCTCTCTCTATCTATCTATCTATCTATATATATATATATATATATATATATATATATATATATATATATGGGGATGTCACACCGAAATCGTTTTTTTTTTCTTTTCACACAAAATGAATAAATACGTAATTTTAATTTGATCAAAAGTTCATTTATAATGATCAAAACAACGTTATAATCAAATAACAATGTTATGAAACGATAATCATTTTACCTTCAAAAGTTCGAGATTAAACTTTTCAAAAAGTTAATGAATATGATGTTCTAACATTTTCAGAAAATATAAATAAATTTGATCAAAAGGAAATCAAACCCTTCTTGCCTAAATAAGTGAATTTTGTCAATTAAGTAATTTTTGCTGATTCGACGTTGTACAAATATATATCACAAAATACTTATCAGGAATGCAATATAACATAATATACTATACAATAATACAATATCCGATGTATGATGACTTCATTTCATGAAGTGCTCGATACATTCAGCATTAAACATTAAGTCAATTTAGAGTAGAGCTTAAAATATAATGGAGTAAGTGTTTGCAACATATTTCTATTTCCATCTTGTTAGGGAATATATATATATATGTGTATATATATATATATATATATATATATATATATATATATATATATATATACACACACACACATATATATATATGTATATATATATATATATATATATATATATATATATATATATATATATATATATATATATATATATATATACATACAAAATATCATAATTGTTAGTATCGTGTGCATATGTTATTTGTAGTCGAGTGTAAGTATAATGTACATCGTATTGGATTAATGACAAAATAAATCCGTTGGTAGCATAAATGTTTTTCCTTCCGAATCGTCAAATCCAAAAATGAATCTATATCATTACACGAATGAAGTAAAACTGAAGCTACAAAAAAGAAAATGGCAAAAAACTGTTATGAAGTTTTCGCCCAAACGGTTTTTAGTTGTATCTTTTCCCCCTTCCACCACTCCTCCCTCTCCTAAATTTTCTCTTACTTTTCCTCTTCTCTCTTTTATCTTCCATATCTTGTTGCGTTTTTTCTCTCCCAATTCTTCGGGGTATTTGTTCAACCATCACTATCTCTTTCTTTTTTTCTTCTCTCTCTCTCTCTATCTCTTATCATTTTTCCTTCTACCTCGACCCCACCCTCTATGTTTCCTCTGTTCTTTCTCTTTTTCTCAACTGAATGATTCAACAAAGAGCCAATTTTAACAGTCGATGATGATTATCACCAATAAAAAGGGGAACCAACATAAAATACGTATTTTTTATGAAAAAATAAACACACATTACAAACTGTTCTGTTCAAAAAATCACAGTAAAATGACAAAAGACAAAAATATAACCCTGCCAAGGCTAAACACATAGAAAGAAGGAGAAAAAAAAACAACAAATGACTTCGACCATCAAACGAACTGCGTTAAACATTAAGGGACAGTGGGATATGGGAGAGAAAGAATGGAATATTAAAATGTGTTTTTCGTTTTAAATCTGCTTTATTTGTATTTTATTCCGTCCTTTTCTCTTTTATTTTTGTTACATTTTAAGCGATAACAAACACCCCTCTCCCTATTTAAAACTATTTCTCCCTCTTTCTCTCTTCCCTACCCGGCTTTCCCAGTTTTTCAACCCCTTTGCTTTCATTAAACATTTTGTTGTTCTTTCACTCCCTTGAAGATGCCATTTGATAAAAAACGAACGCCATGTTTGAAGTAATAATTCGGAGCCAGCTCTCATTCCCCCGCCAACCGCTTAAAGATAGTAGTGTTATTGCGTCTCTTTGAAAGAAGAGCTCTATTAGCTGGAAATCAATGAGCAACGAGATATCCTGCCATCTGTTTGTTCTCATGTGTTGTGGTGACGATGTGCTGATAGTTACACATAAAATAAATATCTTGATAGCCGCTTATTGCCGGCCCGATTAAGCAAGTGGTAGAGAAGTGGTCCAGCCATAGATGTCCAGCGGAGATGTCTCAAAATTTATTTGATTTTATTTGCCCAAGAAATGGCTGGATAAACAAATATCAATATCTGCTTCACCTACATATCTATGCATAAATCATGATTCAAAGACGTGCGCATATATATATATATATATATATATATATATATATATATATATATATATATATATATATATACGCACTTGTGTGCGTATACAATTGCACGCAAATACGGAAATACATATATGCGTGTGCGTATTTAAGAAATGGATATTTTGGTCCGACAGAATGAATAATGAATTGCGTTGTATTATATGGAAACTCATCAGAAATGATTTCCCGTTGTTACACGGTTAAAATATCACTCTATTTAGACAACGTAATTTGAATAAACAATTAGAGAAAATGGGGCTGCAGCAGGAATCGAACCTGCCACCGATAGAGGGTTACTTCAATGTTGGGATACACTTACCATTGAATGATATATTTATCATGTAATGATGGGAAATCATTTCGGAAAAGTTTATATATAATATAAAGCAATTTAAAATTCCTTCTGTCGCACCAAAATGTCGATTTTTTAAATACCCACTGTCGCGTTGAAAGAAAATAAATGAGATTTGAATTTGGGTTGAAAGCAGTTATTTGATCTATACGTTATCAGCGGGCTGTTTAACACGATGGTAAGTGCATATCTACCTAGAAGTGGCTACCTATTTTAGGCCCATTTTTAAAAAATTGTTTGCTTTATTTACGTTGTCCACACTGGATGATATATTCATCGTGTAACGATGAGAAATCATTTCAGATGAGTTTCTGTATGATATAACGTAATTTATATATATATAGGCCTCCGGGTCTGATGTGAAGGTTTCAATTCTGTCCCACGGTACTGGGTGGGATAATGGAAAGTCTATAGCCACACTTGAAAGATGTAATGTGTCGAAACAGCTGTCTGTGGATGACAAAATTATATATATATAGAGAGATAGATATATGTATAATACAAATATGTATGTATATGCCCATGCATATATGATATACTGATGATAGATATGCCGGTTATATATCATTTACCGTTATATAATTTTGAAATATTTCGAAATTACTTTAGCCCTATGTGCTTTCACAACAGGAGTGAATCTCCCCGAAATATAACCAAAAATATGAGCTAAATACTTCCGGTCAATGAAACCAAACTTCAAGAAGGAAGACTTAAAGAGATCTAAGTAGTTTGATGAGAGGCTAAGGGAGAAGAGATTTAGGTAGTTTTTTGAAAGGGTAGTTGAATTATCGTATATCAAATTATGATTCAGCAAATATTCGTTTATCTGTGTGTCTGTGACCGCAGAACTCAAAAATGGGCTGAGATATGACCATATTATTCTCTGTGGCTATTAATGGGATCCTGGGGCTAGTTTTTAGAGAATTAGTTCATGGTAATCCCCCCCAGTATAGATTTTCGCGGATGGTACAGTTTGCAAGATAAATTCATGCTAAATCAGCTACTCACTTTGTGCACAGTAGCATTCGTACTTACCTTATAATTCACTATGTCACCATATTTCATCAAATGACATCGGAAGTATTGCGCAGAAAATGTAAAGCCCTGACAAACACGACCGAGGCCATGGCCAACATGATGGTGCTACTTTACCGAATTAGGTCCTGATTTTCATACATTTTAAATGTATTTTTCACACCATTTCATCCTATCCATAGATTTAAATCCATGTTAATGGTTTAAAACTCAATGGAATTTTTTTTTTCCTCTTACAAGTGACCAAGAGTGGAAGTAAACTTTTCTTTCCACTTTTAGAGGCCGACGATTTTTTAAAAATTAAAAGATTAAAAAAAAATACGCTTTAAAAGTTCAAAATTGAATGAAATTTCTAGGGAAAACTCCCCACCACTTCATGCAATAAGCAGTTGAAGGAGACTATAAAGGTTAAAAGTGAAAAGAAACTTCTTCCTCGTATTAGGGGTCCAAAGTAAAGGGATATCTTTTTCTTACAAGTCTGAAAGCTTTAGTCCTTATGTTTTCATTCCAGAATATTAAAAGTGACGTAGACAGATACTTACACTAGTTGCTATGATTCACCAAATGTGGAACAAAATCTAAAAAATCGGCCAATGGTTGGGTCATCAAATATTTTATGGCAAATAACGGGATCCAGCGGCACAATACACTATGAATTTCAGTACCCCAATACACCATGAGTTTTTAGTGAGGGATTGATTTTAAAATACATTTCCCTTGATAAATTGATCCCTTACTTGACGTTCTGCAGATTCCACTATAGCATGAAAGTCGATTATTTATTTCAATTCACCGAATGTCTGTCTGTCTATGATAGCAAAACAAAAGAACTGCCAGAGGTATGGCCACCAAATTATCTGAGGTCACTGTTTGGATTCCAGTGCAGGATTTTATCTAGTTAGATAATAAATATTCGCCCTCAAAAGAAGATCTGAGTTGGGGTGAAGGGCAATTTACAATTACAAAGATTCTGTTGAAATGGTTGTGTGTCCAGGAGCATTCATACTTACCAAAAAATCTTTCATCTACATCAAAGTTGGCCAAACCCAAGTGTATCACAACTTCAGTGATAATAATAAAAAGCAACAACCATTTTGCTTATTTCTTCTTCCGTGGATTGTTTCCCTTTAATTAGTTTGTTTTGAAGAATAGATTTAAAAAAAGATAAACCGACATCTTGCAGACACTAAATTCAATTTTTTTTTAAAATGCGTATATAAACGCTATAAATACAATAGCATTGATGCTCTGAACTAAACACATTTATGCTTTGCCTCCTGTGGAAAAGATACCAATTTTCACTCCAACAGAAAACACGGTGACAATAATTACTAAAAATGTTATTCTATAGAGGGAGCGAATCTTCACGCAAAAATACTTGAATACTTTTGAATCTAAAGGATTTCGTAGAACAGATGTCACCTCACGTTATTTTCCATTGTTTATTTTATATATATATATATATATATATATATGTATATTGAATTTATCTTCTATCGAAAGGTTTTTATGAAGCAAGCGGCAAAATTGCAATTTAGAAATGAACTACACGTTTCTAAGGGTCGAAAGTTTTTGTGTGGTATACTCGACATATAGATATCGAATATCAACCGGTCAGCCAATTCGATGTTAATGTCCATCACGTGGCACAATTTTGATTCATGTTCTCAAATATTATCTAATATTGAAAATGTATATTTTGATTAATACCAAACAATAATAACCTTGATTGAGACCTCAACTCCAAATCACCAAAAAAATATTTTAAAAAAGACTCATCCCAAAAATTATTTCAAAAATATTTTGAAGATTACTTATCCTAAAAAAATATCAAAAATGTTTATTTAAAAAAGAGCAAGTGGTGCTTAGCACAGGCATTAGTGTTTAACCTCAATCCACCATAGAATATGGAATGATCGGCATAGATAATTTCAATAAGAAAAGGAAGAGGATAACGCTGTCCAGTCCATTTGTTCAGATCTTGTAATCGTAAACTAAATCAAAAATTCTATATGAAAAGGTGAATGCAAACATTTCAACAATGGTGGAGCTACGTATCTTTATATTTTCTAAATTACCATTGCTTATTTAAAAAGAAAAGATTAGTTCCGCTTGGGTACTCCCTCGCTTCATTGAAATCTAAAAGATAAACAAAACAGAATACGCCCTTCTATACGATATCATTACAAAACTACGTCCCATTTCAACTCCTTTTTTAGTTGTTCCTGAAAATATGAATTTCAGAATCTTGCAAAATAAGTTGACCTGAGTTTGGCTTCAGAAGTCTGACTAAATTCCTCATCATTTTTTACATCGACCACGGTACCACTTTTATTCATGCATGACGTCGCTGGTTTACGGTCTGGACATTGTCATCCGTCATTGAAGTTACATACGAAAATAAAGTCAAAACACTATTACTAGAAGACTATAACAGTTGTAAGATCCATGGAATATTCTTTACTGGCGAAACTGGAATCGTCCACTGCCACCGAGGCTTGAGGACGGTGTCTCGAGGAAGAGTCGAGACTGTCTTGTTTTAGGGTTGGCAAGGATACCGAGGAATGTGTGGTTGGACTCGCCGTCTCTCGATCCAGCAACAAACACAAGTTATGACCATCACCACCACCACCACCACTACTACTACTACAACAACAATTACCAAATAATTTTTTTAAAGAAATAATTAATGGGGATCGTTTTAAGAGACTAAAAGATCCAATGTTCTCATTTTTTAATTTATTTTTATCAAATGAGTATAAATTATGATAAAATCGAACATTGTTAGAACAATGATTAACGAGGAAAAATCACCATTCAGTGATCAGCATCCTATTAAATGCTGATTCTTAACATAGAACTCTGCATTTTCCCGACAGAGGAAAAAAAGCACATTTATGACTGGCCAGTTCTCAGAGTTTAGGGACCAAACCTCAATGTATTCGCTTTTATGAAAGGTTCTCAACATCCTATTGTTGATTCAATGTTTAAAAAACGGGTAGACCCCTTTTTCTTCTAATTGTTTGCCATCAACTGAATTCACATTGTGTTTAACCTGTAGAAACAAAAGATTTTCTGATTACTAAAAAATGTGCATTTATTAATTATTTTTTTAGAATATCATTTTGAAAATATCTTCGCAAACATTCTAGTTCAACCGTTCGAAAGGCATGGCTATCATAATCATCATTTTATAATCATCCATGTTTCCTTGACAAAAAAGTATCGATCAGATTGTCTTTACAATACACTACACTATGTGCTCATTACCCTACTATAGGGTTAAATAGTATGGTGTTTCCAATTACTACCTGCTGTTGGTTTTCATGGTTAAGTAAAAACTTGAATTTCGAAAGTTGCTTTTCAGGGCAATCATATCATCTTCAATTGACAATCTTTTTTTTACCAAAATATCACGATTCGGTTTTATTCCGAACGAATGTGAACTTATTAAATTACAGACGACTTGCACAATAACTAACAGAAGATATAATCAAATTGAATGAGATAAAAATTATCACAAGTTAATTTACGTCCAGAAACGAAATAAATTGATATGAACAATAAATAAATGCTTTTTCTGAAAACGACAGTAATGCAAATGAAAATTTTCTAATACAATGTTGCTGTTAGTAGCATGCAGATCTCACACATACACACACACACACACACATACACATATATCAAGCACACACACGCACACACACACTCTCTCTCTCACACACACACGCATATATATATATATATACATACATACATATATATATATATATATATATATATATATGACAATATACAATCTTCGAAAGTATATAACATTTCAATGTGACAACCATTGAAATGATAATGAGGAAAGGTAAGTCAAAGAAGAAAGAGAGGATGAAAACAGAAATTCATTAATTAATTTTACGATTCTAAATAAATGTGAAAAAGTGTAAAAGAGGGAAACGAACATTTTAGTCATGGTTTTGAGTTATTGTAGTTTTTAAAAAGTCTCAACCGGTTTCGTACATGCCTTCAGAAACCTCAAGTTTATTCAACCCTTAATACAAAATTTACCTGCTTATTTTCATATATATATATATATATATATATATATATATATATATATATATATATATATATACATATATATGTTTTACAAATCAGGTTTGCAATATAACATAATATGATATAATGTAATATCTGATATGTGTTGGATATACTTCATAGTGAGCTCAATACATTCAACTTTAGATCTGAATCGTTAAGTTGATTTGGAGTAAAGCTGGAAATATAGTAGACAGTAGATTTGCTATACAATCACGTTTATGTTTCTGCCGTGTTTTGGTCTCTTCAGGCGAATGATTATGTATGTTTTAGATTCATGTTTGGGGAATTAAGGGGAGATTCTTGTGGGTGTTCCTATAGAGGAGAGAGTTTTTTCCTTTTGTTTTATTCTTATTTTCGTTGTGTGTATGTTTTGCTGGTAGTTATAAGTTACATGTCAAAGGGTATGGACTGCGTGTTAGAGTTATCTATAAGTGGACGCTGAATTGTGTTCTAAGGGATGTTTTGATCTTAACCTTGATTTTTACATTGGATTTCTTGTCGATGTTAGGGTTCTTTATGACCATGGTGGGTTGTATTGCTCTTTATTTGCTTACACTGGGGTTAGTAAATAATATTGATTTAGTTGTTCTTTGAGATGACTATGTTGGTAAACTGTCTATATTACTTTTAGTGTACTAATTTATGGGTCATTGAGTTATATTTGTTGATAAAGAATAGAGCAATGCCTGCATTTTAATGCTATTTCATTTTTACTGTTTAGAGAATTAGAGAAATTATGGGTATACGTGGAGACAGTGAGTCTTTTTTACGGTGCATTGTAGGGAAAGTGCTTTGGATACATGTGAGGGGATTCCTGTTTAAAGACTCAAATTACAAAAAAGCTCGGCTCGCGTTCTCGCAGACACGTCTTCACCACACTTTGAAGAATGACAGTTTCATATTTGCTTTTACAACACAATTACCATTGGCATTTTAAAAATTCAAATTTCCGAATGACAGTGTCAAATATCTGTCGCTTGAAGATGACAAATATCTATTTTCCTATTTATTGTTTGTGATTTGTTTTCTCAGAGAGTTCGTATGATCGCTGTCTTAGCCAAAGAAAAAATTACGTAGATGAAAAAATACTTGTAGCCTTTCAAAATGAACATCTATCAAAAGGGGATGAAAGTATTTGCTGTGAAAATATGCTCAATACTAATTTAGCAAAGTAAGGATCAGTGATCTTTTTTTGTTTTGCTATCAGTCCATTTATTGTTGACAGTTTGTAAATATATCTCCTAACCACCAAGAACATTTGAAACAATAGACTTCTTTCGAAATTATCTCGTAAACATTTAAATATATATCCGTGGATTTTTCACTCGGATTAACTATTGGTGATTATAAAGAAAGGATTTCCAACGATAGCAAGAGTAGATTGTAGCTCTGCATTTCAAAGTCTGTCGAACCTCAAGTTTCGTTGATCAAAGCTTTGTATAAAATGTCCTCTTCCTTATTATTTAGAAAATAAACCTCAAAGTTGCATCTTTAAAGGTTCATTGTTTAAGATTCCGTCTGTCAACGAGGTATTTTATGGTTTTCATTTTTAGAGCTTTTTTTTTTTTCATTCTCTTTTTTCATCTTCAGACGACTTATCTTTTTCTACCATAATGAAAAACACTCGGAAGTGGTTCTTGAAAGTTGTAAAAAAAAACATTAATAGTTTTTGTTAATGTTTTATTCTGGCTCTTTCAAAGGTGTTTTGATATAAGAAGACTGATATAAAATTAAACTGTCAAAAGCTTTCACATATTACCATGTCTTTTTCTTTGGGCGTGTGTTTTTATAATTTCAGAGTTTATGATTCGTTCTGGCATCCCCTAAATGAATTTTGCAAACAGTTTTCCTTATCCTTTCTTTCTTTTTTCTTTGATGTCTTTCTTTGTTGGTTTGTTCATTCAATTACTCTTTCCTTCTTTATTCTAATTTCATTTTTCTTTGCTCTTACTTCATTTTTTCGGTTCGTTTTTTCTTTCTTCCTTTCGTTGATTCATTCATACGATTCTTCTTTAAAATGTTTCTCAATCTTTTTTTTTTGCTTTTCTCTTTTCCTTCATTGCACTTCTTTCTTCCTTTTTTTTCTCTATCTTGTATCGATTTTCATTCAACTTTTTCATGTTTTTCTCCCTTCTTGACATTTGCTTTCTTTTGTACATCATGCTTTTTAATTCCTTCTTTAAACATCGAAAACAAGCAGGCTACTAAAAACAGAACCCCCGTCACACACAAGAACTATATAATCTCTAAAAATAATTCAATTTTCTTTTGATACTTTCGAAGTACTAAAACTAAAAATCATGCAAAAAAAAAAAATAGTTGAAACATTTTACTTGAAAAAAAATCTCTTTATTAGAAAAAAAAGTCAGCAGGGTTATCGACTTCTCCCCAGACCACGCCTCCCTGCTGCTAAAGAGTGCAATCTCTTCATGCCGTGAATGTCTCAATCGATTTTTATAATTTGAAAAAAAAAAATAAGCAGAAGAATGGCCATCCTAGATGGTCAGATAAACAAGGATTTTCTTGAAGAAAAAAAGAAAAGGAAAAAACAAGCCCATTCATTTTTATAGCAATTATCTCCCTTGAAACGATAGAAATGCAGAGCTATAAGGTAATGATAGATTAACTCTGAAG
>OY735198.1:27607027-27637027 GCA_963457665.1 Thysanoteuthis rhombus
TCATAGAGATTTCATAAAATTAAATAATGGTTGCTTTGGACGCACACCCCTCCTTTGGGCCTCTTACACTTCCAGGCAGATTTGCACAGGTACAACCAGATAGAATGCGCAGCGACTCCTAAAACTTCGAGAAATATTCTCTCTCAAATCTTGGAATCCAATTTAGTTTTGGCTTAGAGTTTGGTGTCGGTTTAAGTTTTTTTTTTTTTCTGAAAAAAACCCAAACATGTTCTTATATCAGGTTAGGGTCCGATTCCTTTTTCAAATGCTTGATTGGCTGAAGGACGGAGAAAATTACATTTGTGGTTTCATTCGATGAACTGAAAGTAAAGGTACTTAATTTGACCAGTTGGGAACTTAGAAGTCAGCTTTACCTGTCCTATGTCAATTGCATGGATATATTTCATGGGCTCCAAAACATCAACACGCTGTACTAAAAATATGTCGATAAAGGTAAATTGACACCAGAATCAGCATAGGAAAGAGGGAGTCGACCCCGGTGTTTTTGCAGGTCAATTAAGAGTCAAAACTACTTTTGCACTTAATTTGTAATTTTTTTTTTAATATTCATTCATTTTTTAATTATTTTTAGTGCTCAGAATTGAGGAAAAATTTGAATCGGTGGACCGAGTGTCGTGAAATAATGCGCATTTGAGGTATAAGACCATATGTTTTGCAATGATGTAAGCTCTTGATGACGGATTTTATCGTGTGTGTGCTAAAGTGTTTATGTGCCTATAAAAAATGTCTGTGTCTTGTTTCGTTTTCTAAAGCTAGGAGAAAGGAACCAGGGTCATGTATGGTGACATTTTGTGAAATAAATCAAGCATTTATCGGCATCCTAAAGAGTTAGTATCACCGACTGGGGATATCTAAATATGTCCTTATTTTAAGTGTCAGGCTTATAAGTGCAGTCAAACCATCCATCGAAAAACATGTATGTATGTGTGTTCTGATACATACCATACGTGAACACATGGGCATGTATGTGTGCGTATCATGCATTTTTAAAGAGACTAAGGGATATCCATGCTTTAGAAAGGATAGGAAAATGTGTAAGGATAGCTATTGGTAGTAGTTTGTGCCTGGCTAACTCTCTCCATGGTTAAACCGAGAATGCCTGGTCTCTTAAAGATGTTGACATTATCCGAATTTCGCCACCGATTATTTTAGATGCAAAATGATAAAGAGGTGCCTCTTATACCGTTAATAAATCACTACGCCGTCCTGTCTGTTAAGGGAATAAACCTTGCATTATGAGAGGAGATGGGCAAAACAAAAAATCAATAAAACATATGTATTCATTTTTCATAATCAGACTTTTTATTCTTCATATCAAATAAGTTGCTTCTATCAACCGGTAATGTACTTGGGCCGAGTTTCCTTTTCTAAGCCATCACCATGTTCCCACGATCTGTTTGAAATCACAACGGGCTTTCTACGTCGTCGAGTTGTTGCATTGGCACACGCGTGCAGAGTCAGTGCAAGCAATGCACACACGGCAAACCACATATTCAACATGTGTGTATCAAGAACTTGCGAGACAATGTTATCTTACATGGTCTAAAGGTCTATTGCCTTATACCAAGCTCAAATTATGAATGGGGAAATTGGATAAATTTTCTTTTAAGTTTATATGCTTTCTATCAGAAATCTTCAAACCATCCAAATAATTGTCAGTTGCGAGATTTTGAAAGATTTTAGAAGGAGTGTTCTATTTACAATGTAATTATAATGCTAAACTTGGCACTTTCTGCTTGTGGTAGGATTGGTCGTTGATGTTTCTCTTATTCTTTCTTTCAAGTACTAATATCAAGAATGTCGGTATTGTTTTTTATTTTAATCTCTTTCTCTCCTGGCGTGCAGGCTATTAATGATAAAAGTTAGCACACAAATTTCATCGTATGAAATACGTTTACTCTCCTGCATTGAATTATTCGGAAGGAAACATCATCCAAGGCTGAACGTAGAATAGGTGGTACTGATCTCCTATGTCCCAAGAGGTCAATTTAGAGTCAAAACTGCCTTTCCTAGCTTAACTGCAAAAATGAATTTTCTATTATTTATTGCAGAGATAACACCTCAAACCACCACATTACCATTTCAAAACTTCAGTCTTGCCTTAACACGTTGAAGGGCCAGCCTATCGCCTATGTGATGCTTAACAATCTTTTAGGCCTTTTACAATCAGATCTTGGTAGGAAATATTCATCACTATAGTGAACCTGGACCCACTTTTCAGGCGTCCAAAGAATACGTTCTGTGGGAAATTGAAGACGCGAATCCTTGTCCTTTGGACTGGTAAGACGCTTGACAACAAGAGTCTGATATTTCAATCAAGCTTCAATTAGTTATTGTGAAATAGTGTTCCGACATTTGCAAACCTGATTTTTCTCCCAAATTGCATGACATAGCATCAGTTTTGGATTTGTCTGCCATGATCTTACCATCATGTGATCTCTCCTTTGTAGTTTTGTCTGGTCGTCCAGAATGTTATAATTGATTATACCATTTATTTTGGGTGATTATCCTATACACAACCCTTTCGGATCGCCCAGAACCATTCACAGTGGCTAGTATTGACATAGAATTGAATATATTAGTCTGAGTAAAGTAATTTATGATAGTTATTAAACAATTTAAACACTGATCCCTGTCAACAAATGGCAGGATGCGTACCGGTCCTTAAGTTTCTTATACCCTGGGAGATACAAAAAAATATGCTTTTATGCTTAATTTCGATTTTTCCCCGATTAACTATAAACTTTACACAATATACCTGGATAATAGTAACAAGTAAGGATGCTGTCACTAAAAATGATGATGTAATGCTCCCTCGCTACCATGTAACGAGAATAATGTTGAAATACGGTCTTATATTCTTCCATTTTACATAGTACAACTTATGTGAATTATCTTCAATTAGTCCGATTTTATTCAGCATGAATTCATTTATTTATCTTTCATTTTCAACGTCATGCAGCTCGCTCCAATTTTATCATGGCTTCATGTAAGCCGAACTTCTACAAAAATGGAAGAAATTGAGGGCCAAGTTTAGCATTATAGTTACATTGTAAATAGAACTCCCTCATAAAACTTGTCTTTAAAAGCAAAATAAAAAATATTACCTGCAATTTTTTTCCGGCAATATAATTCCTCATACTTGCTCCATATGTAAACGATATCAAAAAAATGAGCCCTCAATTGGTGAAAATCCTGATGGGTGTCGAAGTATTAGGCTTCAACATATATGTAAACGATATTGAAAGAATGGGCCCCCAATTGGTGAAAATCCAGATGGGTGTCGAAGTATTAGGCTTCAACATGCATCACTACCAGCGCAGACTGGACTGAGTTGTAACGTTCTTTTAGATCTTAATAGATCTTCAAAACACTTCTCAACGAATGGTAAAACCTGCTTCTTTCAATCTTTAATAGTCTCCGACATATGGGGTAGTTCATTGACCAATAATTTGATAAGAGCGAATTTCCTGCTTGCCCGCACTAAATTGACAAAAATATTTATGTAGATAGTTTGTTTCAGCAAATCAATTGAATTGAAAATGATAGTGTTGGAAAAATTATTATTATCATGAATATATATATATATATATATATATATATATATATATATATATATATAAACAAATATGAAAAAAATCAGTCATCAACAGGCAACTGTTTCGTTTCACAACATTTCAGTGTGGCTATAGACTATCCATTATCCACTCCGGGACCACGAGGTAGGATCGAAACCTTCGTTTCAGACCCAAAGTTTGGTATTTTTTACTCTGCTTTACGTAGAAATATCCGGCCAGTAGAGCTAAATTTAAGCAATATATTTACTTTCGCACAATTCCCCATCAGGCAAAGTGCTTTTTTCCAGAGTTGGAAAAGCATTGCTTATAGCTTATAATGAACAAGTTACCTTACTTAAAGAATGCTCGATCCTGAATAAGGGAGCATTAATTATGTTAATGATAATTATTAGGGTTGTCAAAAAGATGAAGACTTCTTTCAACTGGGCTACTTTAATGCTCTTTGGCATAGAAAATCTACGTGCAAATTTTCACGTCATTTGGATAATAATCAAAATAATAATTAAAAGTCACTGAATTTGACCAATTCTGTAAAAGAATTTAATGAATAAGATTTTCAGGGAAATCTATGTATTGATTCTATTTTGGTTCAACATGCCTGATAAAAAAAAGATTTTGTATATATATATATATATATATATATATATATATATATATATATATATATATATTTATATATATATATTAATAATATCAATTTTATCGAAAGAAACAAATAGAGAAGATATAGACGATGAATGAAAAAAATGTGAATTCGTTTTTAAAGTAGTTATTTGGGCCTTTGCGTGCTATATTTATTATATATTATACATTGAGTTATATCTTTTTAAAGCTGAATTCTACTGGCTGCTATTTAGCTCAATGGTAAGAGCAACACTACGTTGAAGCAGCTACCCTACCGATCGTATGTTCAATCCCTGCAGCAGCCTCATTTTCTTTAATCGTTTATTCTATTCACATCATCTCAGTCGAATGAAAAATTGATGGTATAATAACAGGAGATCATTTCAAATAGTTTTTCAGAATAAAAAACGCAATTTATAGTAAAATGTACATAAGCATAGTATATATATATATATATATATATATATATATATATATATATATATATATAACATGTATATTATATATAGCGTGTGTATATATTAGATACATATATATGACAGATAGATACTCATATATATTTATATATATATATATATATATATATATATATATATATATACATATATTCATTTATTTACACTTGTTATTGCACATGTATGCTATGTTCTCATTTATGTAAATACATTGCATGTATTTGTACATATATCCATCCATACAATAAATACAAAAAATTCTAAGACATTGTATATACATGCACACACATGCATGTTTGTGTGTGTGTGTGTGTTTGAGGGTGTGCATGTGTTCATATGTCTATGTGCGCACTCGTGTGCCCACACATCGTATTCTTCATATAAATGTAAATGCTCCGATAAAATTACAATGCCAAGAATATATATATATATATATATATATATATATATATATATATATATATATACTCACAAAAACCTTAACGAACTTGAGTATACTGGCTTTTCCCCAGCGAAGTTTAGCTGGCTCCTGGAAAAGTAAGTGGCTTAATTGAGAAAGAGGCAGAGGAAAAAAGCTTGCAGACATATTTGTGCTTTTCGTCACGACATCATAGAACGACAGCATTTCATTGCAGCTTTCGGCGGGAAGAGCATTAGAAGAAGGGCAGAAGAAAGAGTGGGGCAGATCTGGCAAATGGAAGACGAGCGTCCCTAATCAGAAAGGGAAATAACAGCGGAAATGTAGTGCCCGAAATTCACGTGGCACAGCTACCATCGGTAAACAGGTTGATCACTCGAAGAAAGAAAGAAGTTGGGAAGATCCAGTAGACGATATGATAAAGAAAAAAAAAAGAAAAGTCGATCCCATGGTTTGAGCCAAATATTAAATGACTTCAGGTAGTTTTAAGTAACAAGATGCAAAAGCTGGCGAAAACAATTTCTGTTGAATGGGGTAGAATTGATCTGTAGGAGAAAAGGTTGATAAGAAGATCGGAGAGAAGGAAGTTGGTTGTTGAAAGCAATGAAAAATGAAGAACTTTTAGAACTGGTCGGGGATCTGTAGCGATATGTATAGAAAAACGAATTGGAATGAACAAGTAAGATGGATTGTGTTGGGTCGCTAAGAGAAGATGTTTAAAGACTAAACTGCAAAACGGGTGGACTACAAAAGATCGATATAGAATAGTGCATGAAAGAGAAAACAGAAGTAAGGGTGTATAGAATAAAAGCGTAAATGAATATAATGAAAAGAGATATGGTATTGGCATGTGCAAGGTTGGAAAGGAAATATGTAGGTACTTTAAGTAGAAACAAGAATAAAAATGTGGAGAATTGTTGACATAGTGAAGTGGGGAGGCTGGTATGGATTATAGAAGTTGGATTCATGGGGGATAAGTATAAAAGGGGAACTGGGTGTTAAATATAGGAAACTGCACCAGGAAACGAGTTGAGAGGAGTTGAGTTGAATGAAATAAAGAACAGTGTTGTAAAGGTATTTTTTTAAAGATCAACTGACGTCAACGTGCAGAGACAACAGAGGAATCACATTCGGGTATACAGGGCGATATATGCAGTGACATGACATGTCTTGTAGATTATTAGTTTTTTTTTACGGAATAAACCTTGATTTATGAGCGATACAACACAAACTGAAATGTTCGTATTCATCTATACATGTGACTGCAGTCTATCCTACAGTAAATGAATATAAAGATGTATTTAGTGCATAGACAGATACAATAAAAAGAAAAAGATGTAGGTTATTCGAATCATACATTCCATTCGTCCGTGATGTTCTCAATAAGAAGAGAACTTTAGTCAAGTTACCTGAATTTTTCCGGTTGAGTATTTTCATTTTGAATTTGACTAGTTGCTAGTAATATATAATATTTGATTATCTTTTGTCAGAAATAGATATTACATTACTTTAGTTTATCACGAAACCATCATAGTTTACCTTATATTGATGTATTTTTTGCATTATAATTGGGGAAATACAGGGTAACAATTAATAACCAAATGTAATTGTTATTGTTATCATGAAGCGAGAAAGATTTCTGATCATGTGACTAGATATCGGAAGGCCAGATTTGATGCCTTCCGGACTACATAGAATGCATCAAAGAAAAAAGGTATTGTATGTTCTTAATTGATTAGTCATTTTCCAAGAGGACATCAGTCAAACCACAACAGATACCTACTGAGTAAAGAACATCGACTTCATGAAAATTATTATCAAATGCCACAAATATGACAGTAAAATATTCTCTCAGATATATACTCCCCCAGCACATAAATGTTTACTTCTCGAACGTGATATCAAGGTTGAATAATAATAAATAAATAGATGAATCCCTCTACATCCAAACTTTCTCTTTGGAGAAATATCAAGTAGATAAACGAGAGAGGTAAAAAAAAAACAACAGAAAAATAGAAAGAAATGGAGATACTTATACACTGAGTGGTGGCTGGAGTTGACAAAAAAAAAACATTGAAGAGGAGATCAGTGCGCTGTTTCAAAATTCTCAATATTTGTAATATATGGAAGATACGACACCACCACGTTTGGAACCAATTGCATATATTGGAGGCATCTAACAATATAATGACCAGAACTGAGGCACTATCTCATAGTCTTAATGTACTGACCCATTGAAGTATTTCGTGTATTTCGTCTTTCTTTGGATTTCTGATCATATCTATTTGGATACTTTTTTCGTTAAATTACTCTTAATTCCTTCCCCCCTTATTTTCTACTAATTTTATCATTTTACATTTGAAACCTTTCTCTCGTACATTTACACTGACTAAATATCATATCTACCTCATTGATGTAATATAAAGATTAAAATACGTACTTTCCTCTGTCTCTGATCCTCCTTTTTTTTTAAATTAATGAGTTTATGATCACTTTCTTTCATTTTAGGATGATGCATGTTTTATTTTATCAAATTCAGAAAAATAGTCTCACATTTTCTCAACTACGTTTAGATTTTCTCTGCATTGATCTTAGTTTCAATATCTACCCCTTCATTTCTGTTTGTGTCAATCTATCTAATCGTTTCTAGGTTCTTAATTTTTTTGTTACGTGTATCAGTCTCACTTACCATTTTCTGTCAGTAATCTCCAAATTTCTTTCAGACGAAACTTTCAGTCTGTCATTTTTATCAACTATATCCGGTTTTATCTTTGTAGATGTCTCACTCCAATACCTATTCCATTTTTTCTTATTTCATTACTCTTTTTTTTTCAATTTCATTAAAGACTTCCCTCAATCTCTCTCTAATAGTTTCGTCTTATCTTTCTCTCTCTCTCTCTCTCTCTCTCTCTCTCTTTGCTCCTTTGTCTTTTATGTCTCTTCTCTTTCGTCCAATTTTATCTCTCTTCTTGCTTTCTTCTCTTTTTTTATTTGTTTTCCTTCCTTTTTTTCCTCAAACACAGACACGTACGCTCAAAGAATTTATTTCAAAAAAGGAAAATAATTAATCGTTTCAGAGATCACTGAGGTGTGTTTTCATTGCAGACGACATAGCCGTAAGTCTTTTAGAGTTCAATGGAGACCGTTGCATCGCAGAAGCCAAGATAAACATTCGAAATAAATAAAATAGCTGCACGGATGAACAGACGAGGATTAAATGAATTGCTTTCCTTTATTGAACTTCTCTTGTTGCTTTTTCTTTTGGTAATCTGTTATTTACCAAGTGTGGTTAGGTGGAGAATAATTGCATGGTATACGATACTATCATTATGGTTAGAGGTTATGGTAGTATCCAAGGAGAAAAGTACTCCAGTTTATATTATTTATCCGACAGTATTTTTTACATTGGAGATTGTACATTAACCACAAAAGCAAAAACTTTTTTTCAGTTTTCTTGTATGAGAGAACTACCCTAATTTTATAATAGGTAGAAAAAAGATAGAAATCATACCACGGTAAAGACAACCATTTCATGGTTTTATTTGTATAGTAAAGTATAGTAAAAGAGTTCTATAATTTGAGAAAAAAGAGCATTTGGATTCCAAGTAAAACATGAGTGCAAGATGAATAAGTTATTCAGGTACAGCAGACCATCTTATGTTTATTGATAGATGAATTCAATTAAAAAAATCACTATTCTATTTGTTTTCTACTTCCGATGATTCAGCCTTGATATAACCCCCTTTAACTTCAGTAATTGAGCATCAACTACTAAAGTACTTATTTTACTGTGTACCATTCAATCTAATCTCATTTCTTGTATCAAACCGTTATAGCAAAAAAGCTCAGCTCTTGTTCTATTTGGTTATTGTGCCAAAACAATAGAAAACCTATTTGATTGTACCTGCAGACCAAAAAGTACCTACCAAAAACTTAAAACTGAAAAAATACCGGAATGTGACGGGTTGGAGAGGTATTGGACATGAAAGTTAGGGTAATGCCGATAATAGTATGAGCACTTGAAACGGTGCCAAAGATATTGAAGTTATGATTTGAGATGAAGGATTGAGATTACACAGAAAACAGCACTACATTATGAACATGACATGATTGCAAGAAAAGCGAGGGAAGGTTGGGGCAGAGAAAACCATACTGAAATAACGTGTGAGGGCACTGAAAGGAAGGATAGAGACCAGCAGAAACTTGGTGTCACACAACCTTCTGCGATGACTGGAAGACATCTGATGAGAAAGTGCAAAACACAGCACTGCTGTTGAATGTGGAAATGATGAAAGGAGATTTGTAGAGACTCCGTTAATAAGTCTCCGGCGATGGCCAACGAACATCTGGTGTGAATAAATGATGATGATGATGATGATGATGATGATGATGATGATGACGACAATGATAAAAATAATAATGGTGAATATGTCCGTCTGTCCGGCTTTGTTTTTTATATCACTGAAACGATGCATGGTAGGCATTACCTTTTAGCCGTGCGTCTCCGGGATACTCTTACTTAGAGAATAAATAAAATTCTCAGCTCTAAGATTGTTTTGATGTAAGGGTTCAATTTACTAAATACTGGGGTCCCAATTTGTTTTATTTTTCGCTTTGTTTTTTGGGGTTCGTAGTCGATGATAACTTTTTTCCACTTTCAGGTGTCAAAAATAAGAGGAGACCATTTTATTCTCTTTCAGAGGGTTAAAATCAGCAGAAGATTTTTTTAAAAATATTTCTAGCGTTCAAAATCAAAGGTATACTTTTTTAAGGCTCTTATGGTTAAAATTGGAGGGAAACCTTTTTTTTCAAATTCGATCTAAATTTGGGTAATTTTCATCCTATTCATAGGTCAAAAATGAGAGGATGTTCTTTTTTGGTGATGCTTGAACGTAATGCTTTGATGAAGGATGGGGGAGTAGGCAGAAAAGAAAGCTTTTTTGATAGGAGAATAGAAGAGAAAGGATTGAGGGAAAAGAAGAAAGAAAATCGATCTTTTATAATGTCGACATGTGCAGTTAAATAATCAAAGATGAAACGAAACATCGTGAGAAAGGAAATGATTAGGCCGTTCAATAAGAGGGTAGGAAGAGAGAAAATTACTTTAAGATCAAATAATATAAATAATGAAGAGTTCATCGACCCAGTGTATCGTAGTAAAAAGAAAGAATGATACTGAGTAAAATTATAGATCATATAACATTAATAATGAAGAATCTATCGACCTAATATGCTGTAATAAAGAGAAATAATGAAAAAGTGATTAAAAAAATCATGAAAGATCTGAAAAAGAAGTGATCAATGAATAAGTTCCTATCATCTTTTGTTGTCCAGTGATCACAAAAAATGTATATATATTGAAAAAAAACCCCAAAAGCATGGATGGTGGAACAAACTGGGAATTATTCTAGCATAAACATAGTCTGGATATTAACCTCTCCTTAACTATAACCCTATTGATGGAGGGAATAAAAAAAAACAACTTATAAATCGTTTTTGTAGGCATACTAATGAGTAAATATCGAAAATTTCAGCCCTTTAGCTCCTTTGTTACAGCCTTTACTTGTGATGCCCACATAGTCAGCCAGCATGACCAACCTGAAAAATGAAGCAACCTAAATATTTCTTAATGATATTGCAAATCTATTCTAGCTAGCAATAATGCTAACAATTTTGTTTCAGTTGAAGAGTCTTTAGTTTTTGAGAAGATACTTTTGTCATATCGTATACATTTTTTAGGAAGAAAATGAATTAGTTTAACAGAAATAACGCAAAGTTTACAGTTTACGGAAATATATTTCCCAGTGGTTCAGTCCAATGTCATGAGCAGCGAACCAAGAAATTCACACGGTCCATTATTAGGGTAAACGATTTTCCCTTTTTTGTTATCTGGAAACACAATAAATCTCATAAGAATTTTTGCCGTCAACAACTATTCCTCTGATTTAAAAATATTCTGTTTGTTCGACAAGAGCGTACAATACAAATTACACCATTATTCACTGGTAGCATTGTTGCTATTATATTTCAAAATATCTTAAATTTCCAGTCAAGATTCAGATATTTTTCGAGATTTTCACGCTCTTTCAGTTTCACTCTGAACAACTTCAAAATCATGTATACATTCTCCAGAAAGAAACCCAATAGAAGATGGACTTGGAAGAGCCCCAACCATGAAACCAAAAAGGAAATAGACTACATTTTATCGGACAAAAGCCACACCATCAAAGACATCCAAATCCTAAACCAGGTAAATGTAGGGAGCGACCATAGAATAGTAAGATGTAAGATGCAAATCAACAAAAATAAAGAACACAGGAAAACGTTCCACTCTAGACCACAGCTACTAAATGTATCAGATGAACTCGCCCCAGCCTTCAAGCTAGAATTGAAGAACAGATTTGATATCCTTACTGACGAAAACGACACCAACGTCTATTAGAAGCTGCCAATATGTTTAAACCAAGAAAACTGATTGAAAAGCACAAAAAACCCAAACCACCAGCGACCACAAGGGAAAAATTGAAGAATTTGAATTGAACTAAACAATAAAGAAGAAACTAAGAGAAAATAAAAGAAAGTATACGGCAGCCATCATCGAGACCAATCTCGAAAAACATCGAGGATTTAAAGCAATAAACAAAGCTCTCAGTACAGGAAAGTAACTGATAACTAGCATTCTCGAAGCAAACGGAGATATAACAACAGATAGAGACAGAATAGTTGAACGCGCCCAAAAATTTAACCAAGAACTGTACTTTTCAAAACACGGACAATACAATAACGACCAGAATACACAAGATCTTGACAATCAGTTCGAGGATTTCCCCAAAGTTACTCCATGGGAAGTAAAGCAAGCCATCAAACAAACAAACAAAGAGGAAAAAATCCCTGGACCAGATAACATCACCATCGATCTACTCAAAAAAGCTGATAAGAGCATCAACAGAAAGCGAAAAAGTTGGTCAACGCATGAACTTCAGTAAAACGAGAATCATGTGCAATAAACATGATGAGAATAAGAACATAACTGTCAAGATAGAAGATGCAAAACTCAAAAAGGTACACCATTACATCTACTTAGGATAACGAATCTCTATGACCCCCTCAAAAGAGTAGAAAATCAAGCGAAGAATCACCCTGGGATGAAAAGCCTCCGGTAGAGCAAGCTCAATTTTGAAAAACTAGATGAGCCGGTGCAATGCATTAGCCAATGAGTTTTTACTGAGGCTGCGCATTGCTACGTGCATCGGGGAGCCTTTGGACTCGTCCTTGGGCTCTCCCACTTATACTCGGCCCAGCTGAGGGGGAAACGTTGCCCTGGGACAGTACTGCTCCATTGCACCTAGAGGAGTAGGTCACAAAGTGAACACTTTCGTGGCAGAAGTTGTTTTAGCTTCTACGGTCGCTTGGTAATCAATGTCGCGTCGGCTGGAGCTATTTTTCAAGGGTTGCACCTATTTTCCTCACGTTAAGCCCCGACCTATTACATTTTGCTGCGGTGGGACAGTAAATAAATAGCATGCTCAACCTTACATGGAGAGATCACAAGACAGCACAGTATATAAGGAAGGAAACAGGAGTCTGTAACATCATAAAAAAATATTAAAAACTCAAATGGCAATGGGCAGGCTACGTTGATAGAATGAAAGACAACCGGTGGACATTACGTCTAACAACATGGATGCCCCAGAGATTACATGAGAACAGAATCCGACAAAACACACGATGGAGAGATGAACTAAACAAATTCAGGAAATACTGGCTCTGCGACGCCTATGATAGAAATGTGTCTAATCCTGGGGAAGGTTTATGTCCAACGACGGACGTTAAATAACTGATGATGATGATGACGATGATTTCACTTTCCATTTGGTTTTGTTTCATTTTTGTGTCCAGTCATGAGAGTTAATTTTCTGAACTGGATGATGTGATCTGTTTGAATTTTAAAGTCACAGAGGTACTTATTCTATTCTCCAGGACAGGTATATGCTTGTATTATTTCTCTGAATGGTTAAATCATAAGTACTCGTTCATTAACTTTCCTATCCATTTATGACCGCTTCATACCTATCAGATCTAATACCCTTTATTCACTTATATGAGTAACAGTTTTCCGGATAGACAACTTGTGCTTTGCTCAAGCAGATCGATGTTATTTATTCTTTTTGTCTCTTGCATTCTCAATGGAATTACTTTCCTACCTATTTTGTCTTGTTGTTTGGAATGTTCTGATCTTAGATTTTTACTTTTGTGAGTTTTATTGCAGTTTCTGACAGTCATGATTAATCTCTTTCGACTAGTAGTAGTAGTAGTAGTAGTAATTTCAAACCAGTTGCTTGGTGGTTATTGCTGAAGGCTGATTCAAAGTAAGTCTCATTAGGTCTTCAGCCCTCCTCTCATCTCATTTTTCCATCACCTATCACAGCAGTGCTGTGGTAGTCACCTCCACCACCTTTTGGGTGTTTTTCCCTCCTTCTCTGTTGAGCAACTGCGAACAGCTGGGATTGTAGATCTCATGTGTCTAGCACTTTCTTCAGTATTTGTGATGTTTCTGTCTACACAGTCTGAGTCCTCCCTTTTATCCTTAGTTCCTCCAATCTCACATCGTATCTGGTACGGTTCCAAGTGCACCTTTATTACTGGCACTATCCTGATTTTCATATTCCACACCTTCAGTTCTCTTGCCAGATCCTGACATTTTTTCCAATTTTTCACTCTCTTTCCTCTTTACTCTATGGTCTGCAGGTACGGCTGCATTTATTATTGTCCAAGATTACTAGGCCCAGTCTTCTGACTTGGAGTTGGTGGTCCTTTTGGATGTCAAAGTCCCAGAGTTATTTGTGATTGCCATTCTTCATGGCTGTCTCTAGTTTGTACTGTTACCACTTTTCCGTATGTTTAAATCCCATTGTTTAACTCATTTCTCAGTGTATCACTGTTGCTACTATATCGTGTCTGTGTTTACACTCCTTCAGGGTTAGTTGACTAAATTCTTTAGATATGAGGTTTACAGTGTTATCCATTTCTGCACATTGGCGGCACTTGCTGTTTGTCTGTATTCTGTCGATTTTTGTTCTGATTCATTCGTTTTGTGCTGCCATGATGAGCAATTCTGTTTTTCTCTTCGGGTTTCCTTTTCGTAGCCATGTCATTTATCTTTCACATCCTTTATTTGTTTTTTAAATTCTCCGTATAGTTTTTTTTATTCCCATTTTTCTTTCCCTTTTTGCTGTGCTGCTCCAATGTTTTCTATTTTTTTTTTTTTTTTGCTGCTTCAGTTAGTCTTTATGATGGCCTCACTGTTTGCTTTCATATACTTTTCTCGACCTGGTTCAGCCCTCTGGACACTGTCTCGTATGCTGACGAGTCCTCTACCACCTTCTTTTCCCATCATGCACTGTCTACCCATGCCATTTCTAGGATGTAAGGCTTTGTGTATAATCATAAGCTTCTTTGTGCGCCAATACATTGACTGGAGTTCTCCCTTTGTCCATCTAAAGAATGGTCCAGTGTATATTACAATCGATACAACCCATTTGTTCATTCACTTTATGAGGTTCCTGCTGTCTATTTTGGTCTCTAATATGTGTTGTTCTCCTATTCTTTAATCATTTTCTCTTTCATTTCTTTCCACATTTGAGAGCTCTGAAGTATTCTTATAGGTGTTGTGCAGTCAGTGCTCTCATTTTCGGGCTGTCCGGGAGTTCGATTCCTTCTTCAGCTGTGAACCTTTTCTTTGTGTATTACAATAATTGCACATTTTTCTATTCCAAACCCTATTCCAATGTCATCGCTGTATTCATTCACTTTGTTGAACAGTATCTCAGGTTCTCCCCTGTTCCTAAATAATTTCATGTCGCCCATATACATTACGTGGTTAACTTACCCCTCTGTTTCGGAGGATTGGTATCCTTTGCTGTTTTTCAGGATTCTGTTGAGTGGTATTATAGCTAGATCAAATAGTAATGGAGACAGGAGCTTCCCCTTTTATACTTACCTCTGCTAAATTTTCTCCTGTGGCTGTCAAATCTACTTTCTATTTTTTCATCGAGTTGGCTATGAATCTCTCCACTGGTTCACTGATTTTGAACATTTCAAGGCTTTCGAGTATCCAGCTGTGTGGAATCATATTGTATGCTTTCTCATAGTCTATCCATCCCATGGCAATGTTGTTCTTCCTTTTTTCTTACTTCCTTTAAGATCATCTGGTCGATGAAGAGCAAGTCATTCGCCCAATTGGTTCGTCTCCTGCACCCTTTCTGTTCCTGGTGGATGAGCCTGTTGTGTAGTATTGTGAATTTCTTAAACCAATATCCGTGGCTTCCATCAGGTCCTGGTGCTCTCCAGCTGGCTTTTCTCCTGAGAGCATGTTCCAATGTGGTTTCGTTCAATGCTGTTCCAATAGGTTTTGTCTCTGTGGCATTGGGCTATTTGTTTTGTCTTCTTTTTTCGTTCAGATTCTGGTGAAAGTTCCTCTGGTTGTTCTGAAATGTGCAGTTCTGTCTGTCTCGGGTAGTTCTTTGCCTGTATCTCTTCAGCCTTGCCTCTTTGGCTTGTGTCCTCTGATGTAACTCTTCCACTGTCCCGGGTTACCTTTTCGTCTCATATTTGTCCCATAGTCTTACACGTAAGTATTTGATACATTTCTAGGAATTACCTCATCTCTCTGAAGTTGTGAGATTTGTTTTTCGACTCTTCTTACCAACGTGAGTTTTCCCCCATTATCATTTGGAGTTCTTCTCTGTATTCTGAAGAGTTCCGTTACAATTTTGCTCCAGCATAGATTAAGTTCTTGAGCACTGATAGGCTGATCGTTTCGATCAGCTGTAAGAGGCAGTGGATATGTTTGGTCACTTTTTCCTGTCTTTGTCTTCAAGAGTTGAAGTTTTCTTCTTGCATGATTTCTTTCAAAGTATCTGAGCCATCTTCGTATCTGAGCTCTCCCTTCCCCCGTTGAGGTGTAAGTATCTCTCTCTGGTGTGTGCCTTTCTTTTTGTTTGGGATATTTTAAATTTTGTCATTTACTACGTTGGTTGTCTTGAGAGATTTTCTTTCGAGTGAGCAACTTTCTTTTCTTTCAATTTATTGAGGATCTCTAGTTGTTCAGCCTCTGAGAGCCATTTGTTTTCAGAGTTAGTTTTACTTGATCAGCCAGAAGCTGGCTTGATACCTCCATGGCGGAATTTTCCTATATTCCGAGCATGCGTTCCCTATAACATCGCACAGATGGTTTGCTTTTGAGGAAGTAGTTCATTTCTAACCTGTTCTCAACTCTTGACCATTTTCTCTTCTTGTTCTGGTTAATTGTCTTTTGATGACGGCTGTGCTCTTTCTGGGTGTCATTACTGGAGTATGAGCTGGTGTTTTGGTAAACAGTAGTTTGGCAACGGAAGTGTCCCTCCTGTGGGCCATTAAGGGTACAAGGGCCGGGATTTTGGCCAGCAGTCACGAGATGACGACTGGGTCCTTCCTGGAGGTAAACAAGGGACCACCTGCCGGTTATGCCACACAATTGTGCCCAATTTTTTTGCAGTAAATTGATTTGGTAGTACTGTCATGATTTCTTTTTTTTGAGCTTTGAGGGAGCACCGGACCTAAGTGGGTTAGTTAAAACTGATGCAGTTCAGGAGTAACCTCAGAGCTCTGACGGTTCTTAGCACCAAGGGAATATTCTCACCAGGAGAAAGCATATGGATGTGCACAACATTTAAGTGTGACAGAGTGTTTGTCCTTCACCACCTACTTAAAAGTAAAGTACTAAATTTCGTCTCTATGGTCGCTCCCACCCCCACATCGTGGCTGCCTGTACAAAACACAAATGTTCTCCATGAATTTTAAATGGAAATCGGTGGAATGGTCGGATATGGTCAGAGGAGGAAGAGTTTATATTTTGGAGGAGATCCATGAATCTTGCAGGGTCATCTCTCCTGCATCGTAACTGGATATATCCAAAAGTTCTCAATGTATTTCAAAGCAATTTTGATGATGGGGGGTCAATATATTTTGGGGTGTAGGGTCTGGGAATTTTTCACAATCACTTCTCCTGTATTGTACATGTATACAACGAAATATATCCAACAGTACTAAATGAATTTCAATGAAATTTTGTGGAAGGGTTTACAATAAGCTCATACGTGTGTTAATTTGGGGTAAAATCCAGGAATTATCCCTGGCACCGCCTCTTGCATCGTAGCTATATGTACACAACGCTATATCTTTGAATGTTCTCAACGTGTTTCGGTGACCCTTTGTGGAGAGGGATTTCTCACGGCTGCCCGACATTTATCGTAGCAATGTTCACACAGCACAGCATCTCTATAAGAACTCAATGAATTCCTGTGAGATTTTGTGGAAGAGTGGACAATGTGTAAGGAAAAGTGTTCGCATTTTGGGGCAGATCCAGAAAATTTTCACGGTCACCTTTCAAGTACTTTGGTTAAAATGAACTACAATGAAGAACTAATTTTCCTAAAAAACGAAATTTTTAAAAAATGGTGCTTTTCTCGGGATGCAAATGTACAGGTCAACGTGACCCTCTCTTTCCGTTGATAGTAAGAAACAATGGCTTCGGAGTATTGTGATTAGTTCCCTTGACTTCTTATCATAATTCCAAAACATGTGTTACTTGGAGGAGGATCTTCATTTTATGCAACTCTGCTACTGGACTGAACCCTCACTTTGCATTTATTTTTCGAAACTATGCTCCTAAGTGTTTCAATTATACTAATTTTATTTCCAAAACCTTTTTCAGTATTCTTGCTAAGCCTTGTAGTTCTGTGGTCTGCATAGTTTCAGTATCCTTCCGCATCTCCATCTCCAGTATAAAGTCCAGTGTCTCTGGTATAGCCCCAAGGGCTACTACTGTTATTGGCGCTATCCTGACCCTCATATCACACACCTTTTTCAGGTGTGTCCTGAGTGTGTGACTGAGTCCTGGTATTTTTCCATCTTCTCTTGCAAACCTATTATGCTAAATTTTTGACTTTTTCAGGGCCAGTGTACTATACTCACTGGTTCCTTTCTCCACATAGGAGGCATTTTTGTTTGTTTTTCTGGCTCCTGCCGATCTTTGCTTTGTCCTGATACATTTGGTCTGGGCTGCTACGATGACGGATTTTCTTTTTCACTTTAGGTGTCCTTTACGTATACATGTTAATGATCATTTGTTTGCAATATTTGTGTCTTCTGAAATCTCCATGTAGCCTTTAATGCTCCAATTTTTCCCGATTTTTTACACTGCTGTTACTTCGTTTGCTGCTTTTTTTTTATATAGTTTGTTGCACTGCTTCTGGCGCTTTTAATTATATCTTCACAGCATGCTTAACAAAAGCAACAATAATTGCAGAATTAATAATAATAATAATAATAATAATAATAATAATAATAATAATAATAATAACAATAATAATAATAATAATAGGAAAAAATAATTTGAAGAAAGGAGAAAAAACAGCAAATAGAAAAAATCATTCTCCGCGTTTCCCCTCGGTATAAGAGTCCAATTTTTAAAAATCATTCTTGATTACGGTGCTGCCAGCGATGATGCTGAGCATGAAAACAACTGAAATTACAGGATAAGCACTCACAAAATTATTACATGTTATGGAAAACGTGGCCATCAAGTTTTGAAAATCGGACACTACTGAATGATTGTTCGTGTACCGATCTTTATCAAAAAAATAATTTCACCTTATGATTGGGAATGTAGTAAACTTAGACCTACAAATCATCAGTAATCGAGTCATTCATTTATGATTTTGACATTCCATACGCTGTATTTGCAACCTTATAGTGACTGGTACGAAAATATCTGGAAACGACACAAAAGCAAATAGACTCACTTCATGGACATACAGTTTCTCATATATCGTTATCATCTCGAGGTCTGTCTTCCTTTCTAAATGCGTATCGAACTTTATCAGAGCTTAACAAGATGCTTGTTTCTCTTTATTTATGTATTTTCTTCTATAATGATTGTTTTTTTCTGGCATTTAATGTTAAATTTGACAATGTAACTAATTAGATTTAAAGCCAACATTTACCTCGACGAAGTCTTCCTGGTTATTATGAAGTCTTCCGGTTATTATGCACTACATATAAAATGTGTGAAAGGTATTCAAAGCATTCGTACATTTGCTAATTGGTCAATACATCTATCTGTACGCAGAATATGGCATTTATGTGGGAGATTATCTCTACAAGATTTTCCCATCCCATATTTGGTCTCTTGACGGGCCAAACTAAGCTTAGCATTTATCTATGAAAGTGTATATACATTAGTTCTTTAACATGCATGTATCCTTTTGTTTTTCTTTCTTTCAATGTTTGTCTTAATATCCTTCATGAACGTGGGCTTATGCAATTTCATGCAAACAAAGAGAATATACACGCATTATTGTTTACAGAACTTTTCCATTGGCATGACTCTCTGAGTCACTGCCTTTTATGAAACTGTTTTCCGTTCTGCTAAAGAAAAGAAAATAATTTTAAAATATCTCTCATCCTGCGAGTAAGCCATAAAACAAATCATGTTTTGTCTATCATTGAGGATTAGAGTTATTGTTTCGTAATACACGGTCTATGACTGGCACTACAAAACATGTTAATAGAGTAGGGGCATAATTCTCGACAGGGCTTTCGACAGATGTTGTCTTAATTATTACTGAAGACAATTGAACAGATTATCCCCCGTTTGTAAGTAGTTATAGATATTTAATATTCATTAAGCTTAGCTTATATTTGCACGAATCTAACTTGGGAAGAGGTTTTACCTGAGCTCGAACCCCAACTAATACAGCAGAGGAAAATAAGTGCGTAAAGCAAATGGTGGGTTACGTAGGTCAATTACGAAGTTTTGGATTCAGTTGCATGTGTCAGCTCAGTGATCCATGAAATTCTCAAATCTCCTCCAACAAGTTTTTATGACCAACCCCACGGCATGTTTCAAGACATCAAAAGGGATACCTCCATCCCAATAATCCAGGATAGAGTATACCCAATTAGCTGCTGAAGGCACAGGGGGGATTTCTCCAAATTGAAAGGAACAATAGTTGCGTGCTAGTCATAAAAAATACTTTGCCTCTCGTTAAACTACCAGACTTTTTTTCATTCCTTTATCTTTCCTACTGGGTTAGTCACTCAAAGTACCAGTAACTGCCATCAATCGAGTACACCGTTATACACGAGTAAAGTGACTGGTAATGGGTTAATAATCATCATCATTACGATCATCTTGATCATGTTCATCTTTCTAGCGCTCGTCGTCGGACATAAACCTTCCTCCAGATTCACCAAGCCTCTCAATCATGAGCGCCACAGGGCCAAAACTTTCTGGAATTGTCTTGTTTGTGACACCATCATATATTTTACCAGTCACAGTTTTGCATATATTCTCTGGGGATCCATGTTGTGGTTTCAACAGTTGTCTGACATTTTGCACCATACACAGTTCATTCTCATCTTAGTTTTTTTCAATAGATTTTATGAAAAGTGCAACGCCTTTTTTTTCTCCAATACACTGTGCTGTTTTGAAATCTCTCCATTTGATGTTGAATATGATCATCTCTTGTGCTCATTGCATATTTTTTTCAATTTAAGTTTCAGACAATCTTTTGGATGGGTTTCATGTTTTATATTCATTGCTTCAGGAGTTATGAAATTTTCTTGTTCGAATAATGGGGAGATAATCACTGTAACATCGATAACTGATATTAAAAGGTTATAGTGAAAAGATTAAAAGATTTAGCGACCGAGGGCCGATTAAGGACCTACACTGTTGAAGCGGGAGAGAGGACTGAGGAAAGTGCACCCATTCGTCAGAATTTGTTTCAACTTGACCCCGCCCCGTAACCATATTTCTTAGGTGTGAACATATGTATCTTATAATTCACCAAAAGTCCATCTCCCCGTCTGTCTGTCACGCTTACCGCTCAAACTACTCGAAATAAACCCATAAAATTTTCTGTGGGTACTGATCGGATCGCCCAGAAATGTTTTTTTTAGTGACATTTTGAAATCCTTTCTCCAAAGGGGATCAGTTGAAAAATTCGAGGGGTAATTTTCTTTCACTGTTCAGTGTCAAAATTGTGAAGTAACATTTTTTCCACTTTTTAGGTGTGAAAATCAGATGCGATCCTTTTCCGATTTTTGTGATAAAAAACGGGGAGGTAAATTTCTTTCTCATCCAGGGTTCAAGATCGTGAGAACATCAATTTTTATTTTCAAAGGTCTAAATCGGGTGAATTTTCTTTCACAGTTTTGAATTTAAGTCCAGTGGATTTTTTCCCACTTTCAAGGTTTCAAAATACGAGCAAATTTGTTTCTCAAGTTCAAGGGTCAAAATCGAAGCGTAAAAAAAAAAGCGTAAAAATTTAAGCAGTGCATTCATTTTCAAAGGTCAAAATGAAAGATTGGGATTTTTTTGTATCTCAGTAGTTAAAATTGTCCAGTCGAAATCAAGTTGGATTTTTTTCACTTGAACGGAAAGATTTTTTTTTAACAAAAATGTCTGACAAAATCGAAGAACTTTTCATTTTTAAGGGTCAAAATCGGGGGAAATGTTTTTTGTTTATTTCTAAGGAGCAGAATCGAGGACGGAGATTTCTTGTCAAAATTGAGAAGGGGTTCTCATTTTCATTTTTAAGGATCAAAATCAAAGGGTCTTTTGTTTTCACTTTCAAGAAAGAAATTCAAGTTTTCTTTTCAACTTTTAGTGATCATAATAGTTTAGTAGGATGATCTTTTCCGCTTTTGAGGGTCAAAATCGATGGGGGGCCTTTTTCCTGTTTTTATGTGTTGAAATCGAGGGATAAATTAATTTAATTCCCTTTTTAAGGTCAAAATCGTGAAGAGACTTTTTTCACCAATTTCAGTTATACAGACCACAGCACCACTGGAGACTGTACGAATACTGAGGAGAGTACTGGGAATTTTTACAACCCCCAGCTAGCAATAGTCTAACAATCAAGAAAAGGAAATGGTTGATTCGGTGCAAACCCCAGCGGTGCTATAATAAGGGGGGTGTTGATATGAGAAGAGGGCTGGAGACCTGGTGAGAATTACAGTCACCAGACGACTAGTGTGAAACTGCAAACCACAACACTGTTATGAACTGCGAGAGTGTAAGGAGAAAGGCTGAAGACTTTCAAAGACTCGCTGTCACTCTAACGATGGCCACCAGGCAACAGGTGGGAAAATGAAAAAAAATTCATGTATCTAACAGGCCCCCAAAGAGTATAAAAACAGATACGACTAACCAACTGGTAGCAATGTCAGAACAACCAAGAAAAAGGCATGATGAAGGCGGAACAAATCACAGCACTGCTGTGACAGGTGCAGATGATATGAGAAGAGCACTGGAGACCTGATGAGACTTACTACTAATCGACTTCCAGCGATAACCACTGGGCAGCTGCTGCTAAACCATAATCCACATCACTGCTGTGGACCGTGAGTGGGTGGTGAGGAGGGCTGGAGATTCGAGGAGACTGGTTATCACTTGGTCCCAAGCGGTAACCACGAGGTAGCTGGCGTGAAAATACAAATAATGATAAGGAAAATCAGCAATAATAATGTAAAAAAAAGTGTTACAAGAAGAATGTTTATGATAATCCAACAAATATCTCAATAATTAGTGTCATCAATTGAAAGGAAAACCTATATACTATCGGTACGTTAAAAGAGAAGGAGAGAAGATATAAATGTAAAGCGCCCTGATGAAAACGTATCTCAGGAGTTGTTGAAATTCATTCAGAAATCGATGAAATCAGTTTTCAGAGCTGCATTTTATGTGATTCGTAGTCCTCCCAATCTTATCTGCTTGAATCATATTCATATGAAAACCTACCAAACACTGATTTCTAGAAATTATGTTCACATAATACAAACACTTTTCAAAGGTTCAAGATTCAACTATCTCAACGAATATAGATTTTAGAATGCCGAATGAGACATCGGCATTTTGTTGAAATAATCGTGTTTTTCTAATGATCACTCTTTATAATAGTGATCGTGGACTATTTGTGATTTAAATCGAAATAATTGGTTAATTAAATGAATTTGTTCATAAATAAATGTTTCTCCCAGTTATCTGCTAAGATTATAAAATCAAGAGAAACCAACTGATATTTTGTCTAAGTTTGTTCTTTCTTAGGCTTAGAAAACTTTACATATATATTCTAATTGGTATTTCATTTATGTATCATACCACTGGATTACGCCACAAAACTTACTTTATCAGTATCAACTTGAAAGAATCATACTATGATGTTTATCTCTTCAAAGCGCTTTCGTAGATTTGCTTGTATGAGGGAAATACCTTTCAAAACATGAATGTATATTAATGCTATCTTATTTCTGTTAGTGGTACAAACTATTATACAGATACTCACGGACAAAACTTTCAAAAAAGAAAGGCTGTCCAAGTTAATTATTATCTTTGGCGTTGCTTATCCCTGCGCACTCTTTTCAAACCTTATCTTGTCACCAGAATTTTCCCAAAAGATAAACAGCCACTATGCAGAAGAAAGAAATATGTTACATGCTTTCCCAGTTCTCATTTTTATCATTCGTATCATGATATACAGTAGACATCTTTATGATTACATAATGCAACTCCTGTTACACATTTTCTCTTATCTCTCTTTCTGTACAGCGGCATGTTTTGATTCGAACTTCTTATCTTTCTATGAACTTCGGTTTCTTTGACGCTTTACGTCTACATAAATAGGCTGTCTTTTGATTTCTCCATTTTCCGAACTGCTTCTGTGAAAAATGGAATTTGTGTTTTTATTCATTTTTCCAATAATATCATTTCTGCTTTTGATAAATGGTTCCATTATTCTTTTGAATTCCAATTAGTGACGACAGTTTCAAAATAGGTTTGTTCTTGGCTTTTGATTATATCAACTGAAACAAAAGCTTTGGTCATTCTTTCCAGGGGGACAGTGAGTTGACTTGTCTATTCTCCATCAATCATTCAATCTATCTGTTAAGCTATTCTACTCTAAGATGTATCTATACGTAATTTGGCTAACATATCATTTGAATCATATCTATCTATCTCTATATATAGAGTGCTATCAAAATTATAGAGCACATTTTTTTCAAAATTGAGTTTGTTCATTTTAAAATGAAATTATTAAAACTACAAAAATGTAAACAGTGTTACTGTTCTTTTGCTTCTTGAATTCCTCATCCATTCTAGTATTCTGTTCAAGAAGAATTTAAACTATTGGCGATCTCAAGTTCTCCTCAAGAGAACATAACCTCAGCTCAAGCTAGGATCGTGGCTGATCTTCGGTGATCTTGCATGCCCTCTAAAGAATCTCTTTTCCCATTTAACCTCATTTATAGCTGCTTGTCAAGTGGCAGTTCTCAGATCAAGCACGTTTGCAGTTGCGATTACAATGCGTGCTCGACCAATATTGTTCTCATTGGGTGTTGTGAAGTTTTGAATCCAAAGAAAATTGTCCAATGACAGGTTTATCTGAAAAATGCCCAAGTTGTACTGAAGGCTAGAATTTGTGAAGTATTCAAGGTATTCAAGTATTGCTGTTTGTATCTTTGTAATTTAGAAATGAAATACGTCAGTTTTGAAAAAAGAGCACAATTATTCTAACGGGAGAGAGAGAGAGAGAGAGAGACAGACGGACAGACAGACAGACAGACAGACAGACAGACAGAGAGAGAGCTAATATCATATCAATCAATTGTTTTTATAAAGGTATCTAAATCTTTATTATGTTTAGATAATGACATGGCGATGTTAAGGAATGTAGACTGTGTAGCGTTAGCCTAGGCTCTATTGGATATCGGAATTCGAGAAGATAACTCTTACACAGGCTTGAACACCTACAATTGGACACGTTTGGTGATACCAATCTATATCTATATCAACCACCATAGGTAATTCTCTGAGTGTAAGAACGTATATCTTAGTACATATCTTATTGTTTCGTTATCAATATTATCAGATAGCAAAGTAAGGCGAATTCATATAGGCATCTTCACAACTAACTTGAGTTCACACTTCTGCTTTAGGGCTTAGACGGTGTTGATGATATTAGAAAACATGTGTAGATTTTTGAATTTCAGATTAAAACGGATTTCCATGGAAACCTTTTAAATACAATCAAGAACATATAAATACATTATATACATCATATATATATGTGTGTGTGTGTGTTTGTGTGTGTATGTCATGTCGATGCAAAAGTATCCATTGTAATCATTTGCAAAACGTTAGGGAACATCATTTTATTGCTTACACGATCAGTCAACGATGGTTTGCTAATAACAAGTCTTGAAAAACGTCAAAGTCAGGAAAATCAGTTAAACATGAATTTGCAAAGCAATAATCAGTAAGCATTCGCGCACTAGTCTTCCTCTTCTCTATCGACAACGGAATATAGATTTATCATAGAATCTACAATCATGGCTACAGTAAAATGAATCTTTAAAATCTAAACCTAAACGAAAATGACTCGGGAGAAATTCTTTTTCTTTGTTTGATGTTATTCAGAATGTCTTTCTAATTACGAATTGTAGGAGCTGGGGCAAACACTTACAATGATTATTGACTCTTTTGAATGGCATATTGAAATAAAGTTGTTTTTTTTTGCTTGGCAGACGATTTTTGCTTCATGACGAGGCACGTATTTACATTGCAAAATCGACGGAACGATCATTCACGGAGCTGAGATGAGAAGTACTATTACAGTCTGCATACTATTTAGGTCCGTCACTTTCAAAATAAACCGAGAACCATGGAACGTGAAGATGAAAGAACCCTGCTCAAACTCGCATGGAGAGATCACAAGACAGCACAATACATCAGAAGAAAAACAGGAGTCCAAGACCTCATAAAATCCATTAGGGGACTCAAATGGCAATGGGCAGGCCATGCTGCGAGAGTGGCAGACAAACGATGGACATCACGACTCAAAACGTGGATCCCCAGAGATCAACATGCAAAAACGGATCTGTCAGAATACCAGACGGAGAAACGAACTAGAGGAGTCCAGAAAGTACTGGCTCCACGACGCCCACGATAGAGAGTTGTAGCGAATTTATGGGAAAGTGTTTGTCAAACGACTGACAATAGAGGACTGAAGATTATGATAATGATGATGATGCCATATTTCTTGTTGGTGAGTAGTTCCAACAAGTTCAAAATATCAAAAGATTCCTCGAAGAGTTCATCGAATAAAAACGAGAAAATTCCTTCAATTATCGAATACACACTTTTCAAGAAAGATAGTGTAAATTCATACGAAGCCAGAAAAATCACTTCCATGACAGGATATCATGCTAAGAATTTGAGAAACTCGGAAATTTTAACATAAACTATACATATATATGTGTGTGTGTGTGTGTGTGTGTGTGTGTGTGTGTGTGTGTGTGTGTACAATAATTAATTTGTATTTTAATGACTATAAAATGTATAACATTAAAAAAATTAATTTTCAACATTTCATTTCCTTGTCAAGGCACCTAACCCAACATATATTCATTAATCACCAAGAATGAAAAATTTTCCGTGCAAATTTAAGATAAAAAATCGGCTCATAACTGTGTGGGCTGCAAACTTATAGATCCACCGTCGTATGTGCATTTTTCATAATGTATGAGTGAAATGACAATGGATGCATTTGTCTGTGCGTGTACATCCTGAATGTAGATCGGATATACGTTGACTGAATCTAATATTTAATTAAGTCTTTTCATTTCAGTAGTGTTCCAGTGTTATAGGCTGTTCAACATTCAAATTACCACATTTTAATTTATTCAAAATCGTTATTGTTTTTCCTTTTTTGCTACTATAAACCTACATCTTAATTCGGTTGTTTTTAATCGCAGCTAGACTCCTGCTGGTTTCAGCAGTGAATAAACAAATTAAAGAGCGGACCGGAATAAAAAATAAGCTAACGATAAGAAACGAAGTCACAGCATTTTTTGTCGGATGGTGGCACTTTTGAAGCGCGACCGCCCTTACCACTGAGCAACAGAACTTGATAGCAAGCGCGAGTCAAAATCAAACCTTTAATACAGCATTCTCATTTCTCATCATACTGCTCTTTAGGGAATGAGTGTGCTTATGTTCTGGCTCGAGTTAGTGAAAAACTGCGTGTGTCCATTCTCGAACATTTTGATCGGGGCTTTTGTCTTCTCATTTTCTCCTCCATTTGTTTTATTTCTCATCATCTTTTGACTGACAATTTTTCCATCAACCCTTGTCCGCCTCAAATGTTTACATCACACGGTTTCCTTTTCATCTCATCTAAACCGTTATTTTAACTGATGTCTCTCAACATTCATAACGCCTACTAACCAGCTGGTGTTTCTCTTTCCTCCTCTTCCCTTACTTTTTTTCCTCTCGGTCTCTGTAAAACAAATGCGTATACAGACATAAGCACATTTTTAGTACACTTATGCATCAACAATAGCTCTCAGTTATACATATATATATATATATATATATATATATATATATATATATATATATATATATATATATACATACATACATACATACATACATATATATATATATATATTTATATATATATATAACCACACTATATCAAGTTTGCTTCACACTCGATACTCTTCTATTATTACCCTATGCCAACTACAATTGGTTGGGATTATATATATATATATATATATATATATATATGTGTGTGTGTGTGTGTGTGTGTGCGTGAGAGAGTATGTGAGTGTATATTCAGGATTCAATATCTGATATACATATTTATATGTTTCTATACAATCACTTATATATACGAGCGTGTATACATATATCTATATATATATATGTGTGTGTGTGTGTGTGTGTATTGGATGTGTGTGTGTGCATGATCCAAAACACATACATTGTCTTGTTAGATCACACACACTTAAACTAATTGAAATATAGTTATTCTGAAAGATTTTGATTCTTGATGGATTTACAAAAATAAAACAGGCCTGCACACACACACACACACACACACACACTGATAAAAATAACTTTTGCATTTAATTGAACTGAAACCTTGTGTACAAGTATATTACCATGCATTCTGGGTTCCTCTCTATGTGTTATTTAACCTGATTTTATAATTCATTATTAGTGGAGATCAGACTCTGATACCTCCATAATTATGCTTATGCTAATAAAAACATGGTAAATTTGCGTCTTCCTGAGGTTGGATCATTAGGGTGAAGACTTATTGCTATACCTACGTCAGAGAACCAGTACATTTGTATCCACGATAACTCTACTTTGTACCTAAACATGGGGATACTTTTATCGTATTTGTATGCTGATATGCGGACGCATATATACTAACTAATATACACACACAAATACATGCACACACACACACACACACACACGCACTTAAATATATCTATAACAAAAACATATCAACAACCACTCACGATAAAGTATGTATCCATATGACCAAGTTACATACATGCCACTATACACATACACACGCATGCATATATATATATATATATATATATATATATATATATATATATATATATATATATATATATATATACCAGCGAACATGAGTGTGTAATACACATTAACATAGATATATACATTATCGGTAGTTCCACATCATTTAATTCACTTCTTTGTCCTTGTTCTTTGACCCACATTTTCCCTACCTCTGTGTTTTCTTTCGCTTACATCATTTTCTTCTCTTCCGTTTGCTGTCCTTCATAATAATCTTCTTTATTTATTTCTTTTCGTCTGTAGGACTTCCTTCCGTAAAATGTGTTATTCTTTACTGTTATTTTGCGTTTCATTTTGCCCACGTTTTCCTTGTATTCATCCTACATTTTCAAATTTTCATAGCATTGCTTAAGAAGTCCGTATTCGTCAAGTGTTAATAATAGAGCGAATGCCACATGAAAAGAGGCTACACTATTTGAAGTCTAATAGTTTTGCTAAAAACTGCCTAAAAGTAACCAAAATAATCATTACAAGACTCAGGGCTGCTCTATACTTGATACCTTGTATACAAACTAGATTAAGCTTTGTAAATACTGTAAACATTCATCTTTTAAAAGTATATAAATGCACAAATTGTTGTTTTCACACGAATTCGTCTTTGCATTTGCCTATTGAGACTTCTGCATGAAAATGATATCTATTTAGTGGAAAAAAGACTATTTCCTGAATAATTTAAACATAGATTGTTTTCGTTGACTATGTCATATAATACGTGTAATTGATAATAATTAATAATTTGAATGAAGCATATATGAAAAATTTGTAGAATCATGGGAGAACCAGTTTTGCATTGTAGGAATGAGTGAAGGAGAATATATTTTGCTGAGTAGTAGTTTAATGAAAATAAAAGGAAACAATAAGATTTGGATATTCTTTCTCTCTCTCATTTTCTCTTTTTCTCTCTCCCTCTCTCTCCCCCTCTCTCAGTCTATTTATCTGTCTTTCTACATGCAACAACAACATAAGCACACACATCTACTTCAATACACTCTCTTCTTAAATTGAATTGGAAAATCATAAGTCCTTTTTTCAAAACTGTACTTACCTCAGGCTCTTTGTCTCTATTTTCAAAGTTACTTTGATTCTTCAATATCAATTCATTGGCATTATTCCTCTGCAGCCGTGTCAGTGAGAACTTTACCATCACAAGCGGTGTAACAGAAATTGTATGGGAACAAGGATGAATCAAATTTGAGTCCCCAAAAACGTCTTTGTGTCGAAAGTTTGCTCTGGTCTTGGTTGAGTTTGTTCGATAAATCCTGATTCAGTTCGGATGGATCAACGAAGTGGTCAAGACTGGTCAAGTTCGTTCACTATGCATAGAGAGAATGGTTATTTCTGATCATGTATTTTTTTACAGACTCTTCAACGGTTACATCCGGTAGGCTG